>OX246747.1:16324757-16639757 GCA_945910005.1 Isoperla grammatica
AATAACCTGTATTTCGTAAATCCATTCAGTGGTAAGTCCTTGTTCATCCATCTAATCTGGCGTTGAAGCTGAGAATGTGTCTCTAGGCTTAACGTATCGTTTGTTGAAAATAGTTTTATTACATTGGCCATTTTCTCTTTGAAAATAGGATTTTTCCGGAGGGTCTAGCCTACATTTTCCGGCAGAGCGAAGTTTTCCCGATGGGCGAGCGTGCGACGCAGCGGACCTCTAGGCTAGCAGCATCCAATCCGAGGCGACTGTCAGTCTAGCCTAGGCCTAATCTAGGAAGCTCCTCGGCGAGGTGGATTTTCACGGACAACCACGTGGGAATTTCCGTCGTAGACTTCCCCAGCCAGGTTCGGTCCACGAGAACCCCGATATGTCGGTACTGTAATTGAGCCACTAGAGGCAGGGCCTCGCTGACCATTTAGATACCCGAATTCGAAATCACTAATTACCCATGTGCATAAAGCCTGGTCAACTTTTATCCAGCATGTGGAGGAACTTTAACTTTACTATTCAGTCATACCATATGTAGACTTACGTGTCTGGCGTGAAGCCTACATGCTTACATTTCAGTTAGGCCATATGCTAACTTAGTGAACCAGTGTACAAGCCTACCAAGGTAGAGCGTTATTCATTATCCTGTAACTAGAAGCCGGTGCAGGGGGAAAATCCCCTAGGCTAAGTGTATAGTAACCTTGTATAACCCTGTTAATGTAATTATAATTTAAGCCGTTAAGGTCTGTACGATCAAAGCATCCGGGTCTGATACCCACACGCTTGTAGCGGATTTAAGCCTGACGTACAGACTAGCATTCAGCGTTTAACTAGTAATAATTCTCATGCATCTTAACAACCAGTGTAAGGTGATCACCATTTTGTGTTTAAATTTAAGTCCGTATCATAACCCATGTTTAGTTGTAGCGTAATCTTAGTAACTTGTTAGTCTTAAGATAGCAATAGTCACGGCCGGTAGAGCCGATGGATTTGCTGGCAACTTGTCTTGCTAGGTAGGCACGTAGCCTCTTCTGTATGTACTAACTAACGTACCGTAGTAGCTTTGAACCTCAACCTATTCCGTGGCGAATGTGAGGGCGAGAAGTTACTGACGGGTACTTAGAATCTCAAAGTGTCCGTGGCTGACCGAGATAGGGAATTACATGACGTAGGGTTAGTCGCTTAGAGTCTCCCAGTGCCCATGAAGGCCCGAGCTTAAAAGCTTTAACCTACAGTTACATTGTAAGGCCTACCGATTATTCCATATTTTTCTACCTTACTATTATTAAGTATTTGTGTATTGTCACAATAGGCTCAAGAAGAGCGAACATGTAAACTAAACGTACCGTAGTAGCTTTGAACCTCAACCTATTCCGTGGCGAATGTGAGGGCGAGAAGTTACTGACGAGTACTTAGAATCTCAAAGTGTCCGTGGCCGACCGAGATAGGGAATTACATGACGTAGGGTTAGTCGCTTTGAGTCTCCCAGTGCCCATGAAGGCCCGAGCTTAAAAGCTTTAACCTACAGTTACATTGTAAGGCCTACCGATTATTCCATATTTTTCTACCTTACTATTACTAAGTATTTGTGTATTGTCACATTAGGCTCAAGAAGAGCGAACGTGTAAACTAAATGTAGGTACCGTACGCCCATCAAGGGTAGCGTATTTAACTAAACAAGTATTTTCTATTTTTCTTATATTGTATTTTTGTCAATGAACCATTTGTGTTGTTTTCTCATGTTTATCGACTGAAGTCTCTCAAGCTGTGTCTTGTCCACCATTGTCCATTTGTCGTCAGACGTTCTCTGTCATAATAAATTCCTATCTTTGCTCTCTCATGAACTGGGGTTATTTTTCAACGTAGAATTTCTTCGTTCCTTCTACAATATCCCCTACAGGTCATCTACTCGAAACGAAGTGGCGCCCACCATCTGAAGACGAGCCGCAACTTAGCCCACCCCCCATCTCCACTGAGTCGGTCCGGCCCGGTAAGTGCGTCAGGCCTGCCGAGTGGTGTGCACCTGCTTTTTTTGGCACGTCACATTAGATCCGTAATTGTGTGTTTTTGGTGTACAAGTGTAGAATTCTACGTTTTAATGTCCTGGTTATGAATAAACTTTACAGTGTACTTACGTAGCTAGGGAACACTTAGGACGTTTTAAAGTGTCTTCTTTATTGCCGGTGACAATGCTGAACGCGAACTTAAGTTGCCCGTGGGTAACAAGACCTGTAATTGTGTGTTTTTGGTGTACAAGTGTAGAAATCAACGTTTTAATGTCCTGGTTATGAATAAACTTAACAGTTTACTTACGTAGCCAGGGAACACTTAGGACGTTTTAAAGTGTCTACTTTATTGCCGGTGACAATGCTTAACGCGAACTTAAGTTGCCTGTGGGTAACGAGATCCGTAATTGTGTGTTTTTGGTGTACAAGTGTAGAAATCAACGTTTTAATGTCCTGGTTATGAATAAACTTTACAGTGTACTTACGTAGCTAGGGAACACTTAGGACGTTTTAAAGTGTCTTCTTTATTGCCGGTGACAATGCTGAACGCGAACTTAAGTTGCCTGTGGGTAACGAGATCCGTAATTGTGTGTTTTTGGTGTACAAGTGTAGAAATCAACGTTTTAATGTCCTGGTTATGAATAAACTTAACAGTTTACTTACGTAGCCAGGGAACACTTAGGACGTTTTAAAGTGTCTACTTTATTGCCGGTGACAATGCTTAACGCGAACTTAAGTTGCCTGTGGGTAACGAGATCCGTAATTGTGTGTTTTTGGTGTACAAGTGTAGAAATCAACGTTTTAATGTCCTGGTTATGAATAAACTTAACAGTTTACTTACGTAGCCAGGGAACACTTAGGACGTTTTAAAGTGTCTACTTTATTGCCGGTGACAATGCTGAACGCGACTTTAGTTGCCTGTGGGTAACAAGATCCCTAATTGTGTGTTTTTGGTGTACAAGTGTAGAAATATACGTTTTAATGTTTAGGTTTTAGATAAACTTCAGTTTAGTTTCGTAGGCAGGGAACACTTTGGACGTTTTGAAGTGTCTTCTTTATTTCCGTCGACAATGCTGAACGCGAATGTAAGTTTCGTTTGGGTAACAAGAACTGTTATTGTGTGTTTTTGGTGTACAAGTGTAGAAATCAATGTTTCCATGTCCAGGGTATGATTTAACTTATCAGTTTATTTACGCTGCCAGGGAACACGCAGCCTTGGTAACATCTACGACTGCGCACAGCTACAGGCAGCGCTGAGAGTGAGCACAACTCGAACTTTCTTCGATCGTACAGCAATGGTCGACCAATCAGAACTGTCTTCACGCAAGATGTACGAGAAGGCGCCATGTTTGTAGTACTATTACGTTGTACTTATTAATATTTTCTATTTACAGCTAACATTGAAATCGACCCTACGATTCTTTGTTTGGGGATCTTTCCCTCGATGATATCGACGCCACCTGTATAGGGTATGAGGGGGATAGTGAAGCAGTTGACGAATTGTTTTCCGACCTCGTGGCCCTGACGCCTTCCTTTAGTCTGGAGGGCGACCCGGAGGAGCCTCTAGCTGGAGGGTCGAGGACACCGCCCGGTGCGACTCCAGCATTACCCGAGGGCGAGCCGGCGAGCGGACCGGAGGCAATCGAGCCCGAGGCGGGCCGACCGGAGACGGGCGGACCGGAGGCGGGCGAGCCCGAGGCCGGCGGACCGGAGGCGGGCGGGCCGGAGGCGGACACGTCTGAGGTGGGCAAGCTGGCTGATATAGAGTGTGTTCTTGTGGGAGAGCTGCCAGAGAACGCCACAGAGGTCGACGCTCTAGATCCACTCGATCAAGATCAAGAGGGGGAACTGAACCAACTGCAGGGAGAACTGCCAACTGCCAGAAACTCGGGCATGAGTGTGAGTACAAATTACATATTTGGATGTTGTTTCAAATTGTTTCCATGGACATTAATAATTGCCTTCTCTTTCTAAATTGCAGTCTGACGAATGCGAAATAGTCACCCAAGTGAAGCTTAAAAAGCTCAAGTTCAAGCGGACATTCCTTTGCCCATACTGTTACGAGATGGTCCAGGACCTAACACGGCACCACATTCGCAAACACAATCTGACCCGCGTGCGCGCGAAGCGTCATCGCCGGCGGGAGGTGGAGCTGTTGGACCACCCAGGGAATGGGACCCCCGACTTGACTGTGAGTAGCATTGTTGTAAAAATGTATACATTCATGTGTGTGCTTGCGTACGTGTGTGTGTGTGCGTGCATGTGTGCGTGTGTGTTATTATTATTATTGCGTGTGTGTGTGTGTGTGTGTGTGTGTGTGTGTGTGTGTGTGTGTGTGTGTGTGTGTGTGTGTGTGTGTGTGTGTGTGTGTGTGTGTGTGTGTGTGTGTGTGTGTGTGTGTTATTATTATTATTATTATTATTATATAAAACCGATAGGGGAGAGAAAACTATGTCCAGAAGGATATGTTAACTCAAAAACATGAAACAAGTCTCTTCAATCTGACGGAATCAATAGGGGATAGTTACAAGGAATGGAACAGAAATCCAACTTAAAATTGCACTTTAGGATGCAGGCTGAGGGCGTGCTTCCTGTGTGTGTGTGTGTGTGTGTGTGTGTGTGTGTGTGTGTGTGTGTGTGTGTGTGTGTGTGTGTGTGTGTGTGTGTGTGTGTGTGTGTGTGTGTGTGTGTGTGCAGGTGTGTGTGCAGGTGTGTGTGCAGGTGTGTGTGCAGGTGTGTGTGTGTGCAGGTGTGGTCATTTCTTAATGCTATTGATATGTATGTTTTCTCTTTTTTAGTCGGAAGACAGCGAGGAGGACCTCCAGCGCCCCGCCAAGCGCCGATATTTGTGTGAACAATGTGGCGAGAAATGCCAAAACCTTAATCAACACATAAGGAACCGGCACAAACACCTACAGGGACAGCAGCTGTTTAATAGGTTGAATAGGTGGTCGATCAGACGTAAGATGGCCGCCAGCAGGGTCCCCCGTAAGTAGGGAAAATGTGAACTGTAAATAGTAAAATCTCTACAACTGGTGCTTGTTGTATGTAAATAGCTAATTTCTGTTCTCTATTGCCATTTTCAGAACACTGAACGACGCCCACCCTTTAAGAAAGACGCGACCTGGCGAGAAAACGTCAGGTTAAGTATTTAGTTGTTAAGTAGTTGTATCCTTTTTTAAGTAGTTTTATATATATTAGTTTATAATATACATTTTGACAAGTAAATATCGTTGGGACAGTACAAGACAATATTAAATTAATTAAAAATTTTAAATTACATTTAGAAATTTTGTAAAGCAACATTTTAAATCTTTTCATTTGGCCTTGTAAGCATAATAATAATTCAAAAATTGTATTTACTCTTTTTTTTATAGCAATATTATAAATCTTTTTATTCGGCATTATAAGTTGTCTTGTACTGTTCCAACGATATTTACGATATTAACGAGAAGACTGACAACAGCTAAACCGCTTCCTATCATATATCTAGTTCCTATTTATTACGTTTATCATTGTTTTTTTAAATTTTCAGTCATATCAGTTATGTCCATTTCTATTTTTAACTATTTTAATTATTTTAAACACATTGCCGAGTAAATATCGTTGGTACAGTACAAGACAACATCTTATTAATAAAAAATTTAAAAATACATTTAGTTATTTTTTAAAGCAATATTTTAAATCTTTTCATTTGGCCTTATAAGTACAGTACAATAAAAACATAATAATAATTCCAAATTTTAAACTTTTATTTACTTATTCTTTAAAGCAATATTATAAATCTTTTTATTCGGAATTATAAGTTGTCTTGTACTGTTCCAACGATATTTACGATATTAACGATAAGACTGACAAAACTGAAACCGCTTCCTTATTAATAGCATATATCTAGTTCCTATTTATTACGTTTATCATTGTTTTTTTAATTACCAGTCATTACAGTTATGTCCATTTCTATTTTTAATTATTTTCATTATATATAACACATTGCCGAGTAAATATCGTTGGTACAGTACAAGACAACATCTTATTAATTACAAATTTAAAAATACATGTAGTATATTTTTTTAAATCACTATTATAAATCTTTTCATTTGCCTTATAAGTACAGTACAATAATAACATCATAATAATTCAAAATTTCAAAATTTCATTTACTTATTTTTTAAAGCGAGATTATAATTAGTTTTTAATCGGCCATATAAGTCGTCTTGTACTGTTCCAACGATACTTACGATATTATTAAAAGACTGATAAGATTTTAAACGCTCCTTAAGTACAATCATTAACCTAGTTCCTATTTAATTAAGTTTGTCATGGTTTTCTTCTTTACATATATCCATCTTTTATTTACAGATATTTACTAGTCATTTGTATTTTTACATTTTGTTTTTATTGATTCCTTTTTATCAAATTATTTTTGCTTTAACATCTTTATATTTTACATGTCTTTACTTTCACTTTTAATGTTTATTTACAGATATTTCCTAGTCATTTGTATTTTTACATTTTGTTTTTATTGATACCTTTTTATCAAATAATTTTTACTTTAATATCTTTATATTTTACATCTCTTTACTTTCACTTTTTATGTTTATTTACAGATATTTCCTAGTCATTTGTATTTTTACATTTTGTTTTTATTGATTCCTTTTTATCAAATTATTTTTACTTTAACATCTTTATATTTTACATGTCTTTACTTTCACTTTGAATGTTTATTTACAGATATTTCCTAGTCATTTGTATTTTTACATTTTGTTTTTATTGATACCTTTTTATCAAATAATTTTTACTTTAATATCTTTATATTTTACATCTCTTTACTTTCACTTTTAATGTTTATTTACAGATATTTCCTAGTCATTTGTATTTTTACATTTTGTTTTTATTGATTCCTTTTTATCAAATTATTTTTACTTTAACATGTTTATATTTTACATCTCTTCACTTACTTTTTTTATGTATATTTACTGATATTTCCTAGTCATTTTTATTTTTACATTTTGTTTTTACTTATTCCTTGTTACCAAACTATTTTTATTTTAACATCTTTATATTTTACATCTCTTTACTGTCACTTTTTATGTTTTGTTTTTATTATTTGCTTATTAAATTTTCATAATTTTATATTACTTCTTGTTATTCAATAACATAACCTACATTTCCCGATCACAATCCTTCATGGGAGGACACACGGGTGGCGAAGCCAAATGGCGTTCTTATCAGCGTTTGTGTTTTATTATGTTTGGCATGGCCAACCCGCGGCAGTGGTGGAGCAAGCCCCTAGCACACCGCCAATTGCCAGAAATCAGGTTCATATTCTGATTGTACGATGTAGAACGTATCAGATATTAAGCCAATAAGAACAGGTACTACACTTAATAAAAGAGGATCGGCACTGGGTAAAACTTTCTGTGGAATAATCTGTATTTCTGCACCTTAAATATAAACAAAGTTTGTAGTACATGCATTATGCCCTTCTGGTGGAGATGCCAGGCACTAGGAAACCCTCTGGTAACAGACAGCGCTCTCTGGACAATCGACTCGTAGGTGGTAGACGCCGGTTATCGATTGAGGGAATAATATTTTTTGAATACTATTCATGACTGTTTACTCATCCATACTCCAGTATGACGTGTACACTCACTCAAATTAATTTTTATCGAGGGTCAACGTTTTCTTTTTGGGTAATAGCTTCGAACCTCATGTAGGCGGTGGGGTACGTGACCAAAGTGTATGTTACCGAGGGTCTTCCTAAGAAAAGTAAAATAAATGGAACCACCAGGTAACCTTTTTTTGAACACAAGTGTGCGTTCGTCCAAGCGGAGCCTACTGTCAACGCGAGTGTGGTAAATGTTTTCCATTTGGATAGTACTTTGTTACTACGTGTAACCAAGCGTTTACAAATGTTTGGACTTTTAGCCTCGTGTAACAGGTGGGTAACAAAATACATTTTGATTTATCTCAAGCTACAAATACAATTTAATAACAACTCGTTGCGGAAGTGGTGCCCTGCATTTATCTCTAGTGGACACCAGCGATAAAACGCAGTCTTATTCAAAGCAATCAGAGTAATAAAGGTTTGAATAAACCTAAAAATTTTCAAAGGTCCTAGGTTTATGTTTTAAAAATGTGCCTATTTGCAAAGTCCGTGTAACGTAATTGTTACAATTCCATCGCACAAACTCTAAATTGATGGGAACACGTACGTCCTACGGTAATCAATATGTTACACAGTTTTATCATATTAACTGATATAAGTAGCCATTCGGCTACACGTCTATGTGTTTCGAAGTCCGTGTAACGTAATTGTTACAATTCCATCGCACAAACTCTAAATTGATGGGAACCCGTACGTCCTACGGTAACCAATATGTTACACCGTTGTATCATATTAACTGATAAAGTAGCCATTCGGCTACACGTCTATGTGTGGATAGATAAGTACACGAGGGAATACGTAGCCTCTTGGCTACACAACAAAAATAATTGAAACTTATGCGACCACATTTCAAATGTCCTGGTAACCGACTGGTACTGTACATAACTAAATAATAATAATTATTATTATTATAATATTTATTATGTATTATATAATATAATATAATAATATTATTATAAGCGCGCTAAGGCAGAAATATATATATAATATATATATTATTATAAGCGCGCTAAGATAGAAGCGTTCCCGCCCTCAACGCTTCTCAAGCAGAAGGGTTCCACCCACTCAGCAGAAGGATTCCGCCCAGAACGCTTCTGAGGCAGATAACGTAGAAGCGCGCCCACCCAAAAGCCCAGAAGCGCGCTGAAACAATTTGAGTTCGTTTTTACGTTTTTAATGCGTCACATTCAAACGGCTCTGCCCGTCTAACCAAACGAGATAAACCGTTCGGGTTTGTTTTGTTACCGTCGGTCAACATCTGGGTAACTAGGATTTGGAATTTTTTTCGAATCGTCCCGGAACTTTCGGCACACGGATCGTGTACATTTGGTACCGCGTGTCGGTAAAAACGTTTAGTAACGATTTTCTCCCACACTTTTTGTTTAAAAACTTTCTCGACTGTTTCGTTCTAATGGACCTAATGATTTGTCCGGACTCATTGACCAAATTTATTAATTTCGTCCCGGATGCTTAGTTATTGGCAATTTTCCATTTTCTCTACACGGTTTCAGTTTTGATTTTTTGCGTCAAGTTAGTACTTTCAAAATGTTTTTTTTTTCTTTGTCCTGATACTGAATACTTGCCCGTACGGGGGGATGAAAAAACATTTTCAAAAAGTCACCCCTACACCGAATGACAGACGTTCGCGCAACGCATGTTTCACGGCGATATAAAAACACGCACACAAACGTTTTCTTTTTGTATATTAAAAGTGTTTGAAATATGCCATCGAACAGACATTTGTCTTTAGTATTAATAAATGGACATTGTTCTATCCGAAAACGTTACTTTCAAAAATAAGACTTTACAGGTGTCCGAGTTATGGTGCTTTAACAAATTTATATCCGTCCCGTATTTTTGCCGAAATTTGTCTATGGGAAATTTTAAATGACTTAAAAAAGCATGTTGAAATTTTTTTTAATTTTGTTAACCCAATTTGCTGGGTATCCGACACTATTGACGACATACTGAACGTAACCGGACGTACCTGGCACGTACCGTCTCTGATATTTTTGTATGTCATTGACTAGATGTGTAATTTTGATTTCTAATTTTCAGTTTTGAAAGTCCCACAAATGTCCCGTTTTGATTGACACAGCGCAGTGTGGTTTAGTCATAAGACCTACGGTAGGCCTACATGATGAATGCTCCAAGTTGTGTTTTACATTATAATCAGTATGTTTTTTTATATATAATTAATTTTATTACTAATTATCGAATAAATATCAAAAGAACTACGCAAATGGTTATAATATTTTATCTTCTTCTTCTTCTTATGCCAACAATTGACCTATTTGGTCATCATGCTGTTTCACGTTTCCCAGTAGAGATAGGATTCTTTTTCTGCCTCCGCCATATCTTTTGGCATTGCATCTCTTATATCTTGGAGTGCACTGTTGATTTAGATTTTTGATTTCTTATTGCAAGCTTGAGATATAATTAAAAAATTAAAATTGTCTGCAGTTTTTGAAGTAGAGACTACCCTTTGCTCTTAACCACCACATTTACACGGTCCGTGTCCCGTGTGCTCATCTGTGTTTGTCGTTGCGTCGCGTCTAGACGGAGCTGTCGAACAGATCAAGAGCCATAATGCGCCGCCTGGATGCCCCGGTCGATGCCGCCCTGGATGCCCCGGTCGAGGATGCCCTGGATGCCCCGGTCGATGCCGCCCTGGATGCCCCGGTCGATGCCGCCCTGGATGCCCCGGTCGATGCCGCCCTGGATGCCCCGGTCGATGCCGCCCTGGATGCCCCGGTCGAGGACGGCCTGGATGCCCCGGTCGATGCCGCCCTGGATGCCCCGGTCGAGGACGGCCTGGATGCCCCGGTCGATGCCGCCCTGGATGCCCCGGTCGAGGATGCCCTGGATGCCCCGGTCGAGGACGCCCTGGATGTTCCGGTCGAGGACACACGATACGGAGGCGCAGACGGAGCCGACCCCCCTGTCCATGACGAGCGACGGCTCGGGCATCGTCAGGGTGAGTAGTACACACTCTTATGCCCGCATTGACACGTTTATGTCGTCGTGCGTCTCGCCAAGCCTTCCTGTCCAGCCCTCCTGGCATTCCTTTGTTCTACTGCCATACTATAGGGCCTTCTTCTTCTCTTATGCCCACATTGACACGTTTATGTCGTCATGCGTCTCGCCAAGCCTTCCTGTCCAGCCCTCCTGGCATTCCTTTGTTCTACTGCCATACTATAGGGCCTTCTTCTTCTCTTATACCCACATTGACACGTTTATGTCGTCATGCGTCTAGCCAACCAACAGAGACAAGCCTTCCTGTCCAGCCCTGTACCTCCTGTACCCTTCTCAAATTTTCAAATTTCGAAAATCGTCATTAACATTTTTATCCTTCACTTGAATTGTTCTTTTTAATTGGTGTCGTTTAGAGATATACAAGATCTACACAATGATTAAAAACAAATAATTACTAACTTCTTTTTCACCCTCAAAAAACACTTTTAACAATGTAGCCACCTGGCAACATTCACTGGAAGTGCTTAATATAAGTAGCCGAGAAGCAACATCGTGTAACCATGTACTACCCAAATTGAAAACATTAACCTCGGCTAAGATTAATACCACAAAATCACAATGCTACGTGTAACCAAAACCAAAATTGTAATGTCCGTGTAGACAGTAGGCTACATCGGACACGTGACCACAACGCTACGTGTAACCAAAACCAAAATTTTAATGTCCGTGTAGACAGTAGGCTACATCGGACACGCGACCACAACGTAACATGTAACCAAAACGAAAATTTTAATGTCCGTGTAGGCAGTAGGCTACATCGGACACGTGACCACAACGTTACATGTAACCAAAACGAAAATTTTAATGTCCGTGTAGACAGTAGGCTACATCGGACACGTGACCACAACGCTACGTGTAACCAAAACCAAAATTTTAATGTCCGTGTAGACAGTAGGCTACATCGAACACGTGACCACAACGCTACATATAACCAAAACCAAAATTTTAATGTCCGTGTAGACAGTAGGCTACATCAGCCAAGTTACCACAACGCTACGTGTAACCAAAACCAAAATTTTGAAGTCCGTGTAGACAGTAGGCTACATCGGACACGTGACCTCAACGTTACATGTAACCCAAACCGAAAATTTTAGAGTCCATGTAGACGATAGGCTTCGTCTGAAACGTAGCCTAGTAGCTACATGTAACCAAAATTATATAACAAATGAAGCTTACATTTTACTGTACAGCAATGGACATTTTATAAAAACATTAGACTATTTCGGCCCGAACAGTTTTCAGACTGTGGTATCTGCTCAAGCCAATGTAACCTAAGGGTTACATCAAAACTATGTACACATGGAAACCACTCGGTTACTTCGACTTAATACATGTTTTAACACTTAACAACACGAGTCCTGTAGCCACACGGTTACATGTTGGACACTACCTCAAAGTAACATTTCAGTTGTTTATACCTTAAATTAGCATTTCTACTGTCGGATTGTCAAGTAAACATAACAATTGTTTATTCTTTAAATTGAAATTTCTATTGTCATTTCTATGTGTAGCCAATGTAACCTAAGGGTTACATCAAAACTATGCACACATGGAAACCACTCGGTTACTTCAACTCAATACATGTTTTAACACTTAACAACAAGAGTCGTGAAGCTGTAATAATGCGGACCTGTCTCGAACCCTTGCTCTAGTGCAAGCGAACAATCTGTTCTCTCTACAAGGGCTCCACTAACCCTTAAGGTTCAAACTCGGACCGCACTATCAACTATGGTAGCATGGATGAACGAAGAGTGGAGCTTATAGCAAGGATAAGGCCGTGTAAATATCATCTAGTTCCATTCGAGGTTTATTATCAATTACCGTTACAAACACAATGGACAATAAACACATAGAATGTCATTACTAACATAAAGGATTGATCTCCTTGTTATTACTATTTGTCCCGTAACCGTTATGAAATCTAATATACCACTTTACGGTATCGTAACTAAAACTTATATTATTATATTATATTGAACCTAAACCATTTTATAATTGAAGTGAATAACATGTACATAATGATCATACTCTAACATAAATGAACAAGTCAAGTAACTGGATTACAACTTACATGATTCCAATCAGTTCTAGAAGAGTTGTGTACCTCGAATCTTCGTGTTTTTTCCTCTCTTAATGCTTAGTTTTTGGGGGTTTTTATATGAATTTTCAAGGATGTTTTCTCGAAAGTGTTGCGCGATGTTTTTTCCTAATGATGCCTAATTACGTGGAAATGGGTTAACCAAGTGTGATTTTGCTTGAAAACATGGATTCTATTGGTTGTGGCTAATGTGTAGAGGCGTGTTCTCATTTAACTTTTCTCTGAAACTCGTTTCGGAACTAATGTGTTTACTTCTACAGATGTTCTGACAATTCTAAATTTACCTTTTTCTCTTAAACTCATTTTTTTCCTATTATCTTTTTCTGTGGAACTCATTTCTGGGCTATTTGTTTACTTCTTTTAGTACATGTGCACTGAAGGCACCTTGAAACTTGGAATATTCAAGATGTGACATGTTGTAATCCAGTCGCGCTTACTCCTGTATAACTACATTATTTAAGTATGCTTAACCTAGCTTGCTTTTGTTTCTTTTGTTATTTATTACACTTTTATCAGTCTTTTATATTGTCACTCTAATTATCTACTTCATTCAGTCTATTACATAACTTCCTCCTCCCAAAAAAAGTATTCATCATTACCTAAATGATGATACTTTTACTAATAGAGAAGCAATGTATACACTCGATCACTTTATCACACGTTAATGACATCATTTCATCACACGCTATTGGTAACATTTTGGTTGTATTTTCGTCTTCCTGTCTTCATGTGGCTGCATGGTTGTATGATGAGTCCAGGTTTAAGCACGGGGGTTCCATTGGTATTGTAGGTTGGGTGGGCCGATTAGAAGCGGTGTTTAAAAGTCTGTCTCGTCTTCCGGGTGGATGCCGTAGTTGATCTCGTATTGGTTGCTGAGGTTGATATATCTCATTCGGTAGTCGATTTCTTTCCATGTTGGGAAGAAGTCAAGGGTGTCAAAGGGTAGTCGTTCACGGAATATTGTTTCAATTACAATGCGGAGGGCTTGGATCTCGGCGAAGGAGTGGATACGGGTGGCGACGTCTCGTAGCGTGTTGTAGGACGGTTCTGGATTTGCTACGCGGTAAAGGTCGTAGGAGGTTGGTGCCAGAACGTTTGTCGGGGAGGGTGGGGGACTGGGGGTGCCGTTGGATCAGTCACAGGTGAAAAGGAGGGTATCGGCATTGCGTGTAGTGTTTCTAGTGTCCAATCTTCGGTTGCAAACGGTGGAAGAAATGGTTCGGAACCAACGAAATCTGGGCTGGGTACGGGGTGTACGTTGAGAGGTGGTTCCAAAATCGGTAACTCGTATGTACTCACGGTCCTGGATGTCGTCGGTTGATTCAGTATGGTTATATAGAGGTTGTCTTTTGTGTGTTCCGTCGCTACTTCTTGGCAGGGTTCTTGGTTAAACGGCTGGATATGTGTAGGTGTACTTCGTCGGTCATGTTCGGATGTGGTTTCCCAGTTGCCATCGCTTGTAGTTGTACGGTTGTCAGGGTCGCTTCCCAGTGATTCGTATGGCGAATTTGGCGGATAGTTGGCGTTACTCTTCGTAAATTGTTGGTCTGTATCCTGTGAATCAAAAGCAATGTCTCGGGGGTGCTCCCCGAGAGGCACTATTATATGGCGTCCAGACATTATTACTACCACTAGATGTTATTCTTTTGACCAGAAGAGAGGAACTGAGTCTTACCTATTCTCGTAGAATATTATGACTTGCTGAAAACCGTTTAGTAAAGGGAGGGGGACGTGGTAAACAGGATCATTACCTGATAGTACCTACTCCCCTCGTTCTTAGTACTACACTAACGACTTGTTATTCAAAATGAAGATGTTAACTCACGACTTATCGAATGCGTTTCAAGTTACATAATTACAAGAATTGCTAACGGGGCGAGTAGATACTGCAGCAAATACGGGACTAAGGTTGTTTAGGTGAGCATTAATTAACGTTTCCAAACAAAATCTGTGTTTATTAAAAAAAAAATTCATATCCATGCGCCGGGCCTCTCCTGCTTCTTATGCCAATCCAAAGGTGACGCCTAGCTCTTCCCACGTTGCCCACTCCTCCTCCTCGACCTCGAGCCACCGCTCGGGATCCCAGAAGTCCCATTCCTCGGGCTCGGGGTCCCGCAGCGGATCGTCGAAGCCCGGATACAGGCTACTCCAGTAAATTGTTAGCTGGCGGAACAAGTCAAATGCGCCGTACTGGGGGCTTTCTTGATATCCCTTGTCCATTCTATAGTGAAAGAAAATAAATGGTAGTTCTGATGGTTGCTTTCCCGCTTTATTGTCCCTAGTCTCAATTTAGTATAATTATCTGTATGGTACTTACTCGTTGCGCTGGGTTTGAGGTAGTTGTGTTTAGTTGTTCTCCAAAATGGTGTCTGTGTCGTGGAGTCCCGAACCTCCTGTTTTATACTTGTGTATGTATCTAGTAATTTGTTTACGTGTTCGTTTCTTAGGAATGGGGGTGGTACTTAGTTTAATTGTATATCCTGGTGTGTTTAATGGGTCGTCTGGGCAAGTGGGGACTTCATGGCCATTGGTGGTAATTATATTTTTCAACTCGCAAACTATCTGGGGTGTTTTCAATATGGTCGTGTTTTCAATATTTGGAACTCGTTATTTTGTTTCACGCTACTCTTTCCCTCACCGTGAGTTCTCTCTCCTTTTTTTTTTTTTTTGGCTTCTCATACTCAAGCATTAAGGGTTAACCATACATCCTTGCAACCGATTAAGGCGTGCCAGAGGTCCATTCACACTGAACAATTAAAAGAAGCCATATCAGATATAGCCTCGGGTAAATTGCATACTTATTTTTTGACGCCGCGGAGATTATTAAAAGTTCTTACTACTATACAGCCAAATTTACCGATAGACTTACAGTTACTCACGAACTTACGACTAGACGAAATGTATCTGTATTTCAATACCGTCGCCGTACATGCAGCGTCATATAATACTAAAATTCGGGTGTATATAGACATCCCCTTGAAAGCCCCAAATAGGTATTTTGAGCTATATCAGGCGATACCTTTACCCGTACGTATAGTCAACCAGACAGCAGCTGTAGTAATCCATCCACCTTATCCTTATTTTGCCATAACCCCCGACCGACAACTGTATGTAGAATTAACAGTTCAAGACGTAGATGAATGCACAACTGGCCTCATTCGTACTTGTCCCCCCCTTTCAACAATATATAAGCATAATAAAAAATCATGTTTATCGGCCCTATTCTTAGGAGATAGTAGTCACGCCCAAACATTATGTGAAAAAACAGTTATCATAGACAGTAAACCGCATTTTTATAGGAACAAAAATTCAAACACGTGGATATACAGCGCCAGTAACACACAAATACTGTACCAATGTCAATCGAACACCCGAGCACCTACTGAAATAACAAAACAACAAGTAGTTTCTGGAACAGGAGAAATAAGCATTCCTAGTAACTGTTACGTACAAGGATCTGAGTTTATGTTGTTACCACACTATACAATGATAACCGTACTCAACAATACCATTCTCGACATACACATTCCTCCAGTAGACGGGTTGTTAACAACAACACGCCTACAACTCGGTTCGAACGTCCCCGCTATAGGAAACCCTGACGAAGTAGACCAGATTCTTACATCCATTAGGTCAGAGAGAATACCACCTCTAGAGGTATCATACACAAAATGGCTAGAACGACTAGATAACATCCAACCCCGTTGGTACCAATTGAGACAGGAAAACGCCCCTCGTCACGTAGCATTTGGGATAGGGATTGCACTTCTACTTGCAATGGGACTTATGATTTACAAGAGAAGATGCTTAATTCAAAAATATAAATTATATAAAAAACGACACATGCACACCCGCCCTTTAGTAATTTCCGAACCCTTCAACGTGGTCAGAAGTTCAGCCCCAGCAGCCACAGAGATGGAACTTGAACAGTTAAAACCGGCAGAACGCACTCTTTACCCTGACCTTAGTTAGGCATATTCTCAGTATACTCACGACGACAGCCACCCAGAGAACATGATAGCTTCTATTTTTGTGTGGTGGAGGTTTCTACACAATCTTGTTTCATCCCTGGCAAGGCAGTAAAAAGCTTGTAAATGTTCAGTGTGAATGGACCTCTGGCACGCCTTAATCGGTTGCAAGGATGTATGGTTAACCCTTAATGCTTGAGTATGAGAGGCCAAAAAAAAAAAAAAAAAAAAAAAGGAGAGAGAACTCACGGTGAGGGAAAGAGTAGCGTGAAACAAAATAACGAGTTCCAAATATTGAAAACACGACCATATTGAAAACACCCCAGATAGTTTGCGAGTGGAAAAATATAATTACCACCAATGGCCATGAAGTCCCCACTTGCCCAGACGACACATTAAACACACCAGGATATACAATTAAACTAAGTACCACCCCCATTTCTAAGAAACGAACACGTAAACAAATTACTAGATACATACACAAGTATAAAACAGGAGGTTAGGTTAGTGACAATATAAAAGACTGATAAAAGTGTAATAAATAACAAAATAAACAAAAGCAAGCTAGGTTAAGCATACTTAAATAATGTAGTTATACAGGAGTAAGCGCGACTGGATTACAACATGTCACATCTCGAATATTCCAAGTTTCAAGGTGCCTTCAGTGCACATGTACTAAAGGAAGTAAACAAATAGCCCAGAAATGAGTTCCACAGAAAAAGATAATAGGAAAAAAATGAGTTTAAGAGAAAAAGGTAAATTTAGAATTGTCAGAACATCTGTAGAAGTAAACACATTAGTTCCGAAACGAGTTTCAGAGAAAAGTTAAATGAGAACACGCCTCTACACATTAGCCACAACCGATAGAATCCATGTTTTCAAGCAAAATCACACTTGGTTAACCCATTTCCACGTAATTAGGCATCATTAGGAAAAACCATCGCGCAACACTTTCGAGAAAACATCCTTGAAAATTCATATAAAAACCCCCAAAAACTAAGCATTAAGAGAGGAAAAAACACGAAGATTCGAGGTACACAACTCTTCTAGAACTGATTGGAATCATGTAAGTTGTAATCCAGTTACTTGACTTGTTCATTTATGTTAGAGTATGATCATTATGTACATGTTATTCACTTCAATTATAAAATGGTTTAGGTTCAATATAATATAATAATATAAGTTTTAGTTACGATACCGTAAAGTGGTATATTAGATTTCATAACGGTTACGGGACAAATAGTAATAACAAGGAGATCAATTCTTTATGTTAGTAATGACATTCTATGTGTTTATTGTCCATTGTGTTTGTAACGGTAATTGATAATAAACCTCGAATGGAACTAGATGATATTTACACGGCCTTATCCTTGCTATAAGCTCCACTCTTCGTTCATCCATGCTACCATAGTTGATAGTGCGGTCCGAGTTTGAACCTTAAGGGTGAGTGGAGCCCTTGTAGAGAGAACAGATTGTTCGCTTGCACTAGAGCAAGGGTTCGAGACAGGTCCGCAATATTACAGTGGTGGCAGCGGTGGGATTCGAACCCACGCCTCCGAGGAGACTGGTGTGTTTAATGTGTCGTCTGGGCAAGTGGGGACTTCATGGCCATTGGTGGTAATTATATTTTTCAACTCGCAAACTATCTGGGGTGTTTTCAATATGGTCGTGTTTTCAATATTTGAAACTCGTTATTTTGTTTCACGCTACTCTTTCCCTCACCGTGAGTTCTCTGTTTCGTCTGGATTCCCCATAACGGACGTTTTTGAACCGAGGTGCACTTGTGTCATCGCCAACAATCCTTCGACTCTAGTTGGAATTTCTTCCTATTTTATAGGAAGAGATATTGTGTTGGCACTGTGGGTTCACGCCTCCTTGCTTTTGTGGATTTAGCCTAACAAGTTTGCGCTCGCTCGGGAGAGAGAGGTGTGTCAAGTGAGTTCGCGCTCACTCTGATTTGTGTTTGTTGCGTTCACGCGCGACAAGACGTAGAATCTATTATGGGTTCTAGTAGAGAGAGGTACTCCCAAGGTTATTGTTACCTGGGGTGGT
Organism: Isoperla grammatica; assembly: GCA_945910005.1. Lineage (NCBI taxonomy): Eukaryota > Metazoa > Arthropoda > Insecta > Plecoptera > Perlodidae > Isoperla > Isoperla grammatica. The sequence continues at coordinate 16,343,586 of OX246747.1, forward strand.
TTGAAGATTTGTTTCTTGAAGGAATTGTTTTAAACGTCACGGAGTTGGCGGAGCGGTTCGGTGAGTACCCCCGCGTGCGTGATGTTCTGGGATTGTTATTCTCAATTGTGACAACAGACTGTTATGTCTATGGTGTTGTGCCGATCAGTTCGGGAATCTACCATGTAGATCGGTCGCGACTAGTAAAGATCAGTGAGTTGTTCTCGGTTTTGGTCTTTAGTTCTGCTAAAGTTGGTGGTATACATGACCAGCATTTGATTCAGGCTGAAAATTTGAGAAATACCATGGGACTGATGCAATATGCAGGGATTCATGTGGATGATATGTTAGCTGAGACGGCTACGAATATGCTGAAGAAGGATTCTCTGAGTGAGAATTCTATGTTAAAATCTCTGATGATCAATAACCTACCCAAACAGAAACATACAAAAAAAGAATTCTGGACGTCGGTGTCGTCTTGACTGCCGCGCAGAAGGGTTATTTACAACGTGACTACCCGGGGATCGATGTTATATCGAATGCGAATGTCGCTCACCCCCATGCTTTTGCGGCGGCTGCTCGACTGTGCGCTGAGCGTTTCATACTTGATTCTATTGGCTATAACAAAGAAAACCCTGTACCGCACGGTTATGATGCCTGTGTCGTTGATATGGGCGCAAATTATGTGCGTCATTTAAGTGAGGGAAGGTTTAATGTGCACTGTTGTGCTCCTATCTTGGATCTTAGAGATTGATTAATGGGGCTTAACGTCTCATATTTATGCAACGATGGCTAATCGAGACGATGAGCGGGTGATAATGAAGATGAGAAAGATGATAATGAAGAATAAAGCCACATCCGAATCAGATCCATTGTACGTCGCGTGAGTCGTCATACGGGAGTCCAGCAAGGGAGGGCAGGGCCAAGTGGGAGGAGAAATATTCAATGGGACAGTGGGGGGAAAGGGGATTGGGGTGTGGACTGCACTTCGTCTGACTTCTCCTCCTCGACCAGTCCGGCTTGGGTGGCCCTACCAGAAGCATACGCTACCGCCGGCATAGCTCTCGGGATCAACAAAGCACGCAAACCTGCCCACCACGATAAGGTGGCAGTCCCTGGGCAGGTTTGGATCTTAGGGATAGTGCTCGTGAAACGGAAAGGTGTATGAAGATTAAGCGGAAGGTTTTTGAAGGTCGCTTCGCGGCGACTTCTGCGGCGAAGTATGTAGGTCAGGGTGATACAATACAACGATGTTACAACAAGACGGGTGATTGTACTGTACGTGCCCCTTATGGGATTGCTATCCATTCACAGTACGATATGGCACCGGCTGAGATCATGAAGGCCATGGATGCACATCAATTTGAGATGGTATGGTCTGTAGTGATGTTCACTACGGGTATCGCATACAATAATAAGGGGATTATAGAACATCTTGGGGCGGAGTATACGCAAGATGAGAAGACTAATTTGATTCACTTTGTCTTCAAAGGTGACTCTTCGCTCGGTTATACCCATAATTTCGACGATTACATGACGCTGTTTACTACGTCTGTCCTGGTCACACCGAAGGGTCGTGCGTATATCGTGGAGAGGCCTTGCTGCTACTCCGGGTCGTTGTTTTTGAAATTCACCTACTGTGCGGTTCGTCCGATGTCAAATGCGTTAACAACAAGGTTATCGTACTGGGAATCGAGTACCGATAAGGTAGTACTAACGACTTGGAAATATAGCGATGCCTACTTCGGAGACAGTTTACGCCAGTTCAGAAGTCAGAAGAGATCGACGGTTCGTTTTACGCGGAAATTCATGGAGATTCCGGCGAGGTTGTTCAATGTCCTACTTGGTCACTGTATTCGCTCGGGAGATAAGTCCTTCAATCTTAATGATATCTACTCTGCAGGGATGAGTTATAATTATCGTATGACGATTAATGGCGCGGACATTCGTGCGTCGGAGAACATTCCGTCTTTGGAATTGCTTGACGTTGTTATCGCGTTGTATTGCATCGCTTTCCGTGAAAGGTTTCTGGCTGGTAAGACGATTGAATCCTTTGTCGCGCAGGAGAAGGATAAGAGAGTGTGTCGTACTATCGGATTTACCGATGTTGTTGGTTACTTGTGGGAAAAGTGCATCCCGTCGGGCTTTCTCGATAGTATGGCTGAGGTTTGGAATCGGTTTGTTACCAAGGCGGCTGTTATGCGTGGAGAAAGGGATTTGAACTTTGATTTTTTCTCTTCTGTGCGGCAGGTCACGATTGAGGAGGTGTTGGATGTGCACGCTGACTATCCGATCGTGGACCATGAAGTTGACCTCATGAATGTGTGCGTTCGGAGCGTCGACGTTGAGATCCAGGATGACGAGATGGAGGCCATTAAATCAGTTCTGCTTGGGCGTTTTGGTTCCGATGGTGACGTTGGTATACGAACATCTGTTACCTCTAAGGAAGAGTCTCTTGATGATGATTCCGTGGGTTCTGAGGTACTTTTCTCTGAGATTAGTCATAAGGTTATTGACGAGGAGGTCGTTACGCGGAAAGACCGGAAAGCGTTCGGGAGTGAGGTCCGTCGTATGTACGGCCTGGGCGATGGACCTATTTCGGCGGAACAACAGGAGAGGATACGTAAAAGTCGTAAACAGGAAATCGCGAATTGTGAGTATCATAAGACCGCTGGTTTGGTAAAGATCGTTTGGGATGGGCATTGTTTGTTCCACGCATTGGCACGAGCGTTGGGGGGTTTGGTCAAGTCGTCTCAGATTACTCACTTTCGAAAGATGTTGTACGCTTTTGCTGAAGGTGATGAACGCTCGTTGAATAAGAATCTTGTTGATGATCATGAGTGGGGTTTGCTTCAGAACGCTACATTGTTTTCGAGATTACTTGGCGTGAGGATATGTGTGCACAGCGTCAATGGTTACGGTAAATTGTTGTATGCCAATGAAGAACTTGCGACTGCGACGGGACTACCGGACGATGCGCCCGTTAACCATATTTGTTGGGGCCCTGGACACGTTAATGCTTATGTATCGGATGTAGATTTGTCTGCGGCATTCCTGAACTTGTGTCTGAGTCGCCCTATTGCGGTTGCACCGGATTTTTGGAGCGCGCGTCAGAAGGCACTGGTTTGGGGCTTAGTTGCTTCGTTGAAAGGGAAGACCTGGTATGTTCATGACGCGTGTGATGTTCGTTCAACCTTGGAAGATGTTAACGTACCTCTAGTTGAGGAGATTGGTGATGACGGGGTTGTTTGGATAGGCTTGAATGATTTCTCGCAGGATACGCTTGTAAATAACCCTGCAACGACTTTCGTCGTGGAGGCCACTTTGGAGGATGCAGTCAAATTCGATTGGAAACACTGTCAGGATTTCGCAGTTCATCTCGATTGGCGTCGCTGACGTTTTTCATCAGACCTTTTGGTCGTAGTGAGAGGCCAACGGTTGGATCCTGTAGTTGACCATTCTGTGGTCCATGAGTGGATGAGTGTTTTCTTGCGTGATTTTGAGGAGAATAGAGTTGCTATCGGGCCTACCGAGGATGAACTTACCTTGTTGCGCTTGGTCGGGACGCGTGCGGGTTTTTTGCCTGAAACGGCGGGTGATTGGGCGATGATACTTGCAGATTGTCGTGCGGCAGGATTCCTGGGTTTACCTAGGACGTTGCAGGCTCAAGTGAGTTCTCTGTTGACTAAGTATGTGTCACCCTTTATGTTGCGTATGGAGTCTTGGAAGGGTGAAGTGTCACCTGTTATACCACGGATTTTGGGGAAGTCCATGAATGAGTGGCCGGCTCTGCGTAAGGCTTCTCAAAAAACATCGTATCGGGCTGCACCGCGAATTAGACCTGGAGGTGTTAAGTCTGAGAAGGTTGTTGACAGACGAAACCACGGTATTATTGATAAGGCTTGTGAGTTGATGGGGACGTCGCAAGTGTTGGAAGGAGTTCATGTGAGGGATACGGTGCGTGAATTTGCGATTCCTGGGAAGAAAGTCTCGATTGTTGGTGACAAGAAGATATCTGTCGAGGTCTTTGGAGTGAAGGGTAGTAAGAACATTGTCGTTGACGGAAGAGCTGTTGATACGCAGACGGCGAAAGAACTTAAGTCATTGACTGGACCTTGTGTTGTGGCACACCTCGCGTCATGTGTCGTCCAGCCTAATGCGACGTACTGTAGTGAGGTAGCTGTGGGGAATGGAGTCGTTGACTTGCGCAAGACCTTTCTGCGTAGTGCTGTTGACGGAATTCGTGACGTTAGAGATGGTTGATGTCAGACTGACGAACCTGTTTCCGTTCCGGTGTGTGATGCGGTAGATCGAGTCGAGGTGTCTGAGAAGAAGAAGGACGTTGGTTTCTTCAACAGAATCTTTGGAACGACTAAGTCGAAGTTAAAAGAGACGCGCGCGATCACACTCGGTAAGGATGTGCCGGAGCAGAGCGTTGTTGAAATGAAACCGACGCAGGAGATACGATCGATTGTGACTAACGTAGAACAACAAAAGAAGAATGTCATTGAGATATCGCAACATACCGGGTTACGCGTGACTGAACACGATAATATGATTGCCGCGTCGTTGCCTGGAGATAATCCTTTGGTGATTGGTGCGCTGCGAGTCGTTGCTGGACATGTGCCCGTGTGCGGGAATTTGATACACATGGTTCACGACTGGAAGCGAGATTCTAAAGGAAAACCTAAAGGCTATGCTGGGTTTGCGTCTATTGTCGCGGGGGATCATGCGGGTGTCTCTTACGTGAATGATTTGTTAAGAATGAAGGAGAAGGGAACACTGACTCACAATCTTTATGGTGTAACTACTGGTCGACGATTTAAGAGAGTGTTAAACGTCGTGAGCAATGAAGGACGTTGTCTGAAGGATTTGCGTAGGTTTTTGGATCACTTGGGTGTCGATGACTCTCCGAGGGAATACGCTTTACCAGCCGTGTGTATGGGATTGTGGCACATTCGACCTGAAGAAGTCCTGCAAATTTTCTCGACACTACCTAAGAACTATCCTCACAAGTTTGTGATGTATGTGTCGAAAGAGGACATATATAAGAGTATAAAGGACGTCCTGACGCCGCGAAACAAGAGAGATATTGAATTGGAATCGTTGAATGATGACTCTTTTTCCACGGTAAGTGATTTTTCGCATTACTCTAGTGTTTCAAAATCTGAATCAGTTGTAAAAAGGATAACAAAAAAAATCTTCTCTAAGGAAGAAAAAAAAAAAATACCGAATGTTGTCACCTTGGATATGTTGAAGACTTTTGAAGACTTTTGTGCCTTCGCGGACCTTTGGTGTTGGGGAAGCAGTACGTACCGTTAACTTGCATAATAATTTTCCGGGGGATAACTTACTGTCAATAGGATTCGCACGTAGACTCCCGGATTCAAAGAAAATGGAGATATCTAAGGGTATGCGTCATGCATTGGGTTTAAAGACCGTGTATCTTCCGGTCACGTGGTTCGATTCCTTGGATAGGTTTGGTGAATTGCGGGTTGTGCGATGTGATGCGAGTGGGGTCATCTTGATTTTGGAAGTCGGGATGGTTAGTAGTTGTGTTGACATCCTGGTTAGATTGTTGACGACCATAAAACTCTGGTATACTCGTGATTTGGGAGTGCGTGTTGGAATTGACGTAATGTTTGATGTTCATGTTTTGAGTCTCCTTTCCGTTCTTAGGGATAACGAGGAGGTAAACCTTTGTTTCTTTGAGTATCGTGGAGATGGTATGACTTTCGTGAAAAGTGGCCCTAAGGTACCGTATGTTGAGAAGAGCGTACAGTTAGTCTTCCCCAAACTGACGGACTTTGACATGGGTATCGCACGTAACCCCAATTATATTCCCGGGGTTGACGCGAATATTTCTTTCCGGAATGCCATGATAGAGTTTTTACACACTACTAACTTGGCGGACGATGTGACGGCTCGAGCATATGAGGAAGTGTACGCCCGTATTCCTTTTCAGGATACTGCGACGTCACTGGAATTACATTCTATCTTAGAAAAAAAAAAATTGATATTTTTGACAATGAAGGTCGGTATTACATCCTTGGATGGAAGGCGCGAGTCACGCATGGTTACGCTAAGGGCGGTTTCGTGAGTTATTTGGAGATGGAAAAAAAATTTGACACCTCTGAGAGGTACGTTTTGGTTGGGAGAGAGACGACGCTTATGCTGAATCGGCAGATGCACAATGCTTTGTCGCGAATTGATGTAACGAAAGTGCCTTTACCCGAAGTGGAGTGGGTTAATGGTGTTCCGGGATGCGGAAAAACAACTTACGTGGTTTCACATCATGAACCCGGTACCGCGACTGTAACCAGAGACCTTATACTTACCACGACTAGAGAAGGTGCCAAGGCTATTCGCGAGAAGGTTAAAGTTCGGATACCTGAATTGGGGGAGCATCAATCTATGCGTGATTATCGCACTATATCTTCATTTCTCATGCATGCTCGAAAGGACAAGTACGAGAAGGTATACGTGGACGAAGCTCTCATGACACAATATGCTGGCGCTCTGGGGTTTGTAGCGGTTTTGGCGGGTTGTAGTAAGTTGATTCTGTTGGGTGATAAGAATCAGATACCCTTTATAGATAGAGACCACGTTTGTGTTATGCGGTTTTCGGATCCGAGTAGATTTTGTGCTATTTCTCGGCAACTATTGACAACCTATCGATGTCCTATGGACGTTTGTTATGCATTGAAAGGTTTGTATGATGGTACGCGCAATGATGTTGTGCATTCTATGCGGCGATTAGGGTACTCTGGTGTTGATATTCCGCGAGAGAAGAACACGTTATACCTAGTTCACCTTCAGAGTCATAAGGAGGAACTGATTCGAGCCGGTTATGAGAAGTTAAGTGGTAGCGTTGTCTTAACCATCCATGAAGCGCAGGGGTTGTCGTTTGAGCATGTCGTCCTAATTAGAAATTCCAGTAAGATGCTGAGCATTTATGAGAGTGAACCTCATGCTGTAGTAGCTGTGAGTAGGCATACTAAGACCTTCGTCTACTATTCCGACGTTGAAGATGTTGTCACCAAATTCGTTAAGTCGGCTTTGTTATTGGATGAGATGTTATTGCGTAATTGGAATGCTCGCAATGCCTTGAGCCGGGATAAGGTAGGATATCTGGCTGAGGATTACTTGTCGGCTGAAGTGATGTTCGATCGCGTTGGGACGGCTAAGGATTGTGACGCTTATGTTGCTAATTTACCGCGAGATGAACATATGCCGTTACGACCGGTTGTTGTGTGTCCGGCGACTTCGTTCTCTTACAAATTCGATCCTGGTGTTTGTCGTAAGGACACGAATGTATCTTATATTCAATCTTGGTATGACGATCATATGCCTGGGGTACATGCTGCGGTATGCGCGATGGATCAGGAGATCGTCGAATTCTCAAATTTGATTGTGAGTGTTGACTCTATTAGTGTTGTCGCGGGTCGTGGGGCTTTACCTAAAAAAAAATTTCATATCCATGCGCCGGGCCGATCCTGCTTCTTATGCCAATCCAAAGGTGACGCCTAGCTCTTCCCACGTTGCCCACTCCTCCTCCTCGACCTCGAGCCACCGCTCGGGATCCCAGAAGTCCCATTCCTCGGGCTCGGGGTCCCGCAGCGGATCGTCGAAGCCCGGATACAGGCTACTCCAGTAAATTGTTAGCTGGCGGAACAAGTCAAATGCGCCGTACTGGGGGCTTTCTTGATATCCCTTGTCCATTCTATAGTGAAAGAAAATAAATGGTAGTTCTGATGGTTGCTTTCCCGCTTCATTGTCCCTAGTCTCAATTTAGTATAATTATCTGTATGGTACTTACTCGTTGCGCTGGGTTTGAGGTAGTTGTGTTTAGTTGTTCTCCAAAATGGTGTCTGTGTCGTGGAGTCCCGAACCTCCTGTTTTATACTTGTGTATGTATCTAGTAATTTGTTAAAGTGTTCGTTTCTTAGAAATGGGGGTGGTACTTAGTTTAATTGTATATCCTGGTGTGTTTAATGTGTCCTCTGGGCAAGTGGGGACTTCATGGCCATTGGTGGTAATTATATTTTTCAACTCGCAAACTATCTGGGGTGTTTTCAATATGGTCGTGTTTTCAATATTTGGAACTCGTTATTTTGTTTCACGCTACTCTTTCCCTCACCGTGAGTTCTCTGTTTCGTCTGGATTCCCCATAACGGACGTTTTTGAACCGAGGTGCACTTGTGTCATCGCAAACAATCCTTCGACTCTAGTTGGAATTTCTTCCTATTTTATAGGAAGATGATGATGATGGATTAATGGGGCTTAACGTCTCATATTTATGCAACGATGGCTAATCGAGACGATGAGCGGGTGATAATGAAGATGACAAAGATGATAATGAAGAATAAAGCCACATCCGAATCAGATCCATTGTACGTCGCGTTTGTCGTCATACGGGAGTCCAGCAAGGGAGGGCAGGGCCAAGTGGGAGGTGAAATATTCAATGGAACAGTGGGGGGGAAAGGGGATTGGGGTGTGGACTGCACTTCGTCTGACTTCTCCTCCTCGACCAGTCCGGCTTGGGTGGCCCTACCAGAAGCATACGCTTCCGCCGGCATAGCTCTCGGGATCAACAAAGCACGCAAACCTGCCCCCCACGATAAGGTGGCAGTCCCTGGGCAGGTTATAGGAAGAGATATTGTGTTGGCACTGTGGGTTCACGCCTCCTTGCTTTTGTGGATTTAGCCTAACAAGTTTGCGCTCGCTCGGGAGAGAGAGGTGTGTCAAGTGAGTTCGTGCTCACTCTGATTTGTGTTTGTTGCGTTCACGCGCGACAAGACGTAGAATCTATTATGGGTTCTAGTAGAGAGAGGTACTCCCCAGGTTATTGTTACCTGGGGTGGTTTGAAGATTTGTTTCTTGAAGGAATTGTTTTAAACGTCACGAAATTGGCGGAGCAGTTCGGTGAGTACCCCCGCGTGCGTGATGTTCTGAAATTGTTATTCTCAATTGTGACAACAGACTGTTATGTCGTCTATGGTGTTGTGCCGGTCAGTTCGGGAATCTACCATGTAGATCGGTCGCGACTAGTAAAGATCAGTGAGTTGTTCTCGGTTTTGGTCTTTAGTTCTGCTAAAGTTGGTGGTATACATGACCAGCATTTGATTCAGGCTGAAAATTTGAGAAATACCATGGGACTGATGCAATATGCAGGGATTCATGTGGATGATATGTTAGCTGAGACGGCTACGAATATGCTGAAGAAGGATTCTCTGAGTGAGAATTCTATGTTAAAATCTCTGATGATCAATAACCTACCCAAACAGAAACATACAAAAAAAGAATTCTGGACGTCGGTGTCGTCTTGACTGCCGCGCAGAAGGGTTATTTACAACGTGACTACCCGGGGATCGATGTTATATCGAATGCGAATGTCGCTCACCCCCATGCTTTTGCGGCGGCTGCTCGACTGTGCGCTGAGCGTTTCATACTTGATTCTATTGGCTATAACAAAGAAAACCCTGTACCGCACGGTTATGATGCCTGTGTCGTTGATATGGGCGCAAATTATGTGCGTCATTTAAGTGAGGGAAGGTTTAATGTGCACTGTTGTGCTCCTATCTTGGATCTTAGAGATTGATTAATGGGGCTTAACGTCTCATATTTATGCAACGATGGCTAATCGAGACGATGAGCGGGTGATAATGAAGATGAGAAAGATGATAATGAAGAATAAAGCCACATCCGAATCAGATCCATTGTACGTCGCGTGAGTCGTCATACGGGAGTCCAGCAAGGGAGGGCAGGGCCAAGTGGGAGGAGAAATATTCAATGGGACAGTGGGGGGAAAGGGGATTGGGGTGTGGACTGCACTTCGTCTGACTTCTCCTCCTCGACCAGTCCGGCTTGGGTGGCCCTACCAGAAGCATACGCTACCGCCGGCATAGCTCTCGGGATCAACAAAGCACGCAAACCTGCCCACCACGATAAGGTGGCAGTCCCTGGGCAGGTTTGGATCTTAGGGATAGTGCTCGTGAAACGGAAAGGTGTATGAAGATTAAGCGGAAGGTTTTTGAAGGTCGCTTCGCGGCGACTTCTGCGGCGAAGTATGTAGGTCAGGGTGATACAATACAACGATGTTACAACAAGACGGGTGATTGTACTGTACGTGCCCCTTATGGGATTGCTATCCATTCACAGTACGATATGGCACCGGCTGAGATCATGAAGGCCATGGATGCACATCAATTTGAGATGGTATGGTCTGTAGTGATGTTCACTACGGGTATCGCATACAATAATAAGGGGATTATAGAACATCTTGGGGCGGAGTATACGCAAGATGAGAAGACTAATTTGATTCACTTTGTCTTCAAAGGTGACTCTTCGCTCGGTTATACCCATAATTTCGACGATTACATGACGCTGTTTACTACGTCTGTCCTGGTCACACCGAAGGGTCGTGCGTATATCGTGGAGAGGCCTTGCTGCTACTCCGGGTCGTTGTTTTTGAAATTCACCTACTGTGCGGTTCGTCCGATGTCAAATGCGTTAACAACAAGGTTTGCGTACTGGGAATCGAGAACCGATAAGGTAGTACTAACGACTTGGAAATATAGCGATGCCTACTTCGGAGACAGTTTACGCCAGTTCAGAAGTCAGAAGAGATCGACGGTTCGTTTTACGCGGAAATTCATGGAGATTCCGGCGAGGTTGTTCAATGTCCTACTTGGTCACTGTATTCGCTCGGGAGATAAGTCCTTCAATCTTAATGATATCTACTCTGCAGGGATGAGTTATAATTATCGTATGACGATTAATGGCGCGGACATTCGTGCGTCGGAGAACATTCCGTCTTTGGAATTGCTTGACGTTGTTATCGCGTTGTATTGCATCGCTTTCCGTGAAAGGTTTCTGGCTGGTAAGACGATTGAATCCTTTGTCGCGCAGGAGAAGGATAAGAGAGTGTGTCGTACTATCGGATTTACCGATGTTGTTGGTTACTTGTGGGAAAAGTGCATCCCGTCGGGCTTTCTCGATAGTATGGCTGAGGTTTGGAATCGGTTTGTTACCAAGGCGGCTGTTATGCGTGGAGAAAGGGATTTGAACTTTGATTTTTTCTCTTCTGTGCGGCAGGTCACGATTGAGGAGGTGTTGGATGTGCACGCTGACTATCCGATCGTGGACCATGAAGTTGACCTCATGAATGTGTGCGTTCGGAGCGTCGACGTTGAGATCCAGGATGACGAGATGGAGGCCATTAAATCAGTTCTGCTTGGGCGTTTTGGTTCCGATGGTGACGTTGGTATACGAACATCTGTTACCTCTAAGGAAGAGTCTCTTGATGATGATTCCGTGGGTTCTGAGGTACTTTTCTCTGAGATTTGTCATAAGGTTATTGACGAGGAGGTCGTTACGCGGAAAGACCGGAAAGCGTTCGGGAGTGAGGTCCGTCGTATGTACGGCCTGGGCGATGGACCTATTTCGGCGGAACAACAGGAGAGGATACGTAAAAGTCGTAAACAGGAAATCGCGAATTGTGAGTATCATAAGACCGCTGGTTTGGTAAAGATCGTTGGGGATGGGCATTGTTTGTTCCACGCATTGGCACGAGCGTTGGGGCCTGCCCAGGGACTGCCACCTTATCGTGGTGGGCAGGTTTGCGTGCTTTGTTGATCCCGAGAGCTATGCCGGCGGAAGCGTATGCTTCTGGTAGGGCCACCCAAGCCGGACTGGTCGAGGAAGAGGAGTCAGACGAAATGCAGTCCACACCCCAATCCCCTTTCCCCCCCACTGTCCCATTGAATATTTCTCCTCCCACTTGGCCCTGCCCTCCCTTGCTGGACTCCCGTATGACGACTCACGCGACGTACAATGGATCTGATTCGGATGTGGCTTTATTCTTCATTATCATCTTTCTCATCTTCATTATCACCCGCTCATCGTCTCGATTAGCCATCGTTGCATAAATATGAGACGTTAAGCCCCATTTATCAATCAATCAATCACGAGCGTTGGGGGGTTTGGTCAAGTTGTCTCAGATTACTCACTTTCGAAAGATGTTGTACGCTTTTGCTGAAGGTGATGAACGCTCGTTGAATAAGAATCTTGTTGATGATCATGAGTGGGGTTTGCTTCAGAACGCTACATTGTTTTCGAGATTACTTGGCGTGAGGATATGTGTGCACAGCGTCAATGGTTACGGTAAATTGTTATATGCCAATGAAGAACTTGCGACTGCGACGGGACTACCGGACGATGCGCCCGTTAACCATATTTGTTGGGGCCCTGGACACGTTAATGCTTATGTATCGGATGTAGATTTGTCTGCGGCATTCCTGAACTTGTGTCTGAGTCGCCCTATTGCGATTGCACCGGATTTTTGGAGCGCGCGTCAGAAGGCACTGGTTTGGGGCTTAGTTGCTTCGTTGAAAGGGAAGACCTGGTATGTTCATGACGCGTGTGATGTTCGTTCAACCTTGGAAGATGTTAACGTACCTCTAGTTGAGGAGATTGGTGATGACGGGGTTGTTTGGATAGGCTTGAATGATTTCTCGCAGGATACGCTTGTAAATAACCCTGCAACGACTTTCGTCGTGGAGGCCACTTTGGAGGATGCAGTCAAATTCGATTGGAAACACTGTCAGGATTTCGCAGTTCATCTCGATTGGCGTCGCTGACGTTTTTCATCAGACCTTTTGGTCGTAGTGAGAGGCCAACGGTTGGATCCTGTAGTTGACCGTTCTGTGGTCCATGAGTGGATGAGTGTTTTCTTGCGTGATTTTGAGGAGAATAGAGTTGCTATCGGGCCTACCGAGGATGAACTTACCTTGTTGCGCTTGGTCGGGACGCGTGCGGGTTTTTTGCCTGAAACGGCGGGTGATTGGGCGATGATACTTGCAGATTGTCGTGCGGCAGGATTCCTGGGTTTACCTAGGACGTTGCAGGCTCAAGTGAGTTCTCTGTTGACTAAGTATGTGTCACCCTTTATGTTGCGTATGGAGTCTTGGAAGGGTGAAGTGTCACCTGTTATACCACGGATTTTGGGGAAGTCCATGAATGAGTGGCCGGCTCTGCGTAAGGCTTCTCAAAAAACATCGTATCGGGCTGCACCGCGAATTAGACCTGGAGGTGTTAAGTCTGAGAAGGTTGTTGACAGACGAAACCACGGTATTATTGATAAGGCTTGTGAGTTGATGGGGACGTCGCAAGTGTTGGAAGGAGTTCATGTGAGGGATACGGTGCGTGAATTTGCGATTCCTGGGAAGAAAGTCTCGATTGTTGGTGACAAGAAGATATCTGTCGAGGTCTTTGGAGTGAAGGGTAGTAAGAACATTGTCGTTGACGGAAGAGTTGTTGATACGCAGACGGCGAAAGAACTTAAGTCATTGACTGGACCTTGTGTTGTGGCACACCTCGCGTCATGTGTCGTCCAGCCTAATGCGACGTACTGTAGTGAGGTAGCTGTGGGGAATGGAGTCGTTGACTTGCGCAAGACCTTTCTGCGTAGTGCTGTTGACGGAATTCGTGACGTTAGAGATGGTTGGTGTCAGACTGACGAACCTGTTTCCGTTCCGGTGTGTGATGCGGTAGATCGAGTCGAGGTGTCTGAGAAGAAGAAGGACGTTGGTTTCTTCAACAGAATCTTTGGAACGACTAAGTCGAAGTTAAAAGAGACGCGCGCGATCACACTCGGTAAGGATGTGCCGGAGCAGAGCGTTGTTGAAATGAAACCGACGCAGGAGATACGATCGATTGTGACTAACGTAGAACAACAAAAGAAGAATGTCATTGAGATATCGCAACATACCGAGTTACGCGTGACTGAACACGATAATATGATTGCCGCGTCGTTGCCTGGAGATAATCCTTTGGTGATTGGTGCGCTGCGAGTCGTTGCTGGACATGTGCCCGTGTGCGGGAATTTGATACACATGGTTCACGACTGGAAGCGAGATTCTAAAGGAAAACCTAAAGGCTATGCTGGGTTTGCGTCTATTGTCGCGGGGGATCATGCGGGTGTCTCTTACGTGAATGATTTGTTAAGAATGAAGGAGAAGGGAACACTGACTCACAATCTTTATGGTGTAACTACTGGTCGACGATTTAAGAGAGTGTTAAACGTCGTGAGCAATGAAGGACGTTGTCTGAAGGATTTGCGTAGGTTTTTGGATCACTTGGGTGTCGATGACTCTCCGAGGGAATACGCTTTACCAGCCGTGTGTATGGGATTATGGCACATTCGACCAGAAGAAGTCCTGCAAATTTTCTCGACACTACCTAAGAACTATCCTCACAAGTTTGTGATGTATGTGTCGAAAGAGGACATATATAAGAGTATAAAGGACGTCCTGACGCCGCGAAACAAGAGAGATATTGAATTGGAATCGTTAAATGATGACTCTGTTTCCACGGTAAGTGATTTTTCGCATTACTCTAGTGTTTCAAAATCTGAATCAGTTGTAAAAAGGATAACAAAAAAAATCTTCTCTAAGGAAGAAAAAACAAAAATACCGAATGTTGTCACCTTGGATATGTTGAAGACTTTTGTGCCTTCGCGGACCTTTGGTGTTGGGGAAGCAGTACGTACCGTTAACTTGCATAATAATTTTCCGGGGGATAACTTACTGTCAATAGGATTCGCACGTAGACTCCCGGATTCAAAGAAAATGGAGATATCTAAGGGTATGCGTCATGAATTGGGTTTAAAGACCGTGTTTCTTCCGGTCACGTGGTTCGATTCCTTGGATAGGTTTGGTGAATTGCGGGTTGTGCGATGTGATGCGAGTGGGGTCATCTTGATTTTGGAAGTCGGGATGGTTAGTAGTTGTGTTGACATCCTGGTTAGATTGTTGACGACCATAAAACTCTGGTATACTCGTGATTTGGGAGTGCGTGTTGGAATTGACGTAATGTTTGATGTTCATGTTTTGAGTCTCCTTTCCGTTCTTAGGGATAACGAGGAGGTAAACCTTTGTTTCTTTGAGTATCGTGGAGATGGTATGACTTTCGTGAAAAGTGGCCCTAAGGTACCGTATGTTGAGAAGAGCGTACCGTTAGTCTTACCCAAACTGACGGACTTTGACATGGGTATCGCACGTAACCCCAATTATATTCCCGGGGTTGACGCGAATATTTCTTTCCGGAATGCCATGATAGAGTTTTTACACACTACTAACTTGGCGGACGATGTGACGGCTCGAGCATATGAGGAAGTGTACGCCCGTATTCCTTTTCAGGATACTGCGACGTCACTGGAATTACATTCTATCTTAGAAAAAAAAAATTGATATTTTTGACAATGAAGGTCGGTATTACATCCTTGGATGGAAGGCGCGAGTCACGCATGGTTACGCTAAGGGCGGTTTCGTGAGTTATTTGGAGATGGAAAAAAAATTTGACACCTCTGAGAGGTACGTTTTGGTTGGGAGAGAGACGACGCTTATGCTGAATCGGCAGATGCACAATGCTTTGTCGCGAATTGATGTAACGAAAGTGCCTTTACCCGAAGTGGAGTGGGTTAATGGTGTTCCGGGATGCGGAAAAACAACTTACGTGGTTTCACATCATGAACCCGGTACCGCGACTGTAACCAGAGACCTTATACTTACCACGACTAGAGAAGGTGCCAAGGCTATTCGCGAGAAGGTTAAAGTTCGGATACCTGAATTGGGGGAGCATCAATCTATGCGTGATTATCGCACTATATCTTCATTTCTCATGCATGCTCGAAAGGACAAGTACGAGAAGGTATACGTGGACGAATCCATCCAGATCCATTGTACGTCGCGTGGGTCGTCATACGGGAGTCCAGCAAGGGAGGGCAGGGCCAAGTGGGAGGAGATATATTCATTGGGACAGTGGGGGGGGGGGGGGAGGTGCAGGGTCTCTTTTGTCACCTCTTACGACTAGCAGAGTCACTCTGGGCCATTTCTTCCCCGGGCCCAGACGGGCCTGCCCACCATAATTGTGTTCGATGTTCTGGGGCAGCAAAGTTTTTAATATTGTTTTGATTAATTTTCTGATTTCAGTTAAATGATAACAGAAGTCCGCCATCATCAAGTTCAGGAACAGTCATAGGGACAAACGCCAATGAAGATAGATTCAGGTCCTCGTCTAGTGCTGTAGAAAGGCAACAGCGGCTAAACAACTGGGTGCTGTACCAAATCGCAGAACGTGAAGCAAGAGAATTAGCTGAAAGTAGAATCGTCCTTGACATTAGAAATTATGACTTAGAAGAGGAACACATGGATGTGGAGGACTATTACGATGACGATGTAGATAATGAAGGGGAAGGCGAGTTTGTATCAGAACGCGGCGAAGAAGAATTGGAAGAAGAGGAAGAAGACGAGGAAGAAGAACCGTGGGACGAAGACAACACACCCCCAAGGGATTTTGTTGTTGAGGAGTAGTAATCGTCTTCGTCAATTGTTAAATAATTGGTTAATTGATATTTGGGCTTAACGTCTTATATTTTTGCAGCTTGGCTAATCAAGACAATGAGTGGGTGATAATGAAGATGAAATTGGGGGCTTTTTGGAGGAAAGGGGCAAGTAGGAGGGCGGGGAGGATAGGGGAAAGGGGAGGAAAGGGGATTGGGGTGTGAACTGCACTTCGTCTGACTTCTCCTCCTCGACCAGTTTGGCTAGGGTGGCCCTACCAGAAACACGAAATTTATATGGTGCACTTAAATGATGATAACGAATGTATAGGTGAAAAAACGACGCTGATCGGCCCAACGATCGCCGAGTTACGGATGGCGTCGGTGGCGTCGCGGAAAACGGCGTCGGGTTTTTGGATGCCGTCGGCAAGACCCTAATATGATGTGGAATAAAATGTTAACCGTTCACGGCCTAGAATAATCGTTCGCCTTCATTTCTGTTGTTTATACCTCAAATAAGCATTTCTGTTGTCCATCGGTACCTCAAATTAACATTTCTATTGTTAGACTCTAGCTCAAATTAACATTTTTGTTGTCCATCTATACCTTAAATTAGCATTTACATTGTAAGACTCTAGCTCAAATTAACATTTTTGATGTGGACTAAAATGTTAACCCTTAACGACCTTGACTAATCGTTTGCCTTCATTCTAGACTTCTTCGATCTAGTTGGTCTTGACGACGCCTCACAACCGCAAACAATAGGACAGACATATGCCGATTTGGTGGCAGATCTATTTCGAGAGGAGATTGCCCGTAAGTACAGTGATATTTTATGTATTTTTTATCGAGACTACGACGAGGAAGGTGTGGAGGTAGCTGTGAAATGTAGCAGTTGGCCAGTGTAGCCCTAGGCCCCACACCTACCGGAGACTATCTCAAATGTAACATTTCAGTTGTTTATAGTATAAATTAACATTTCTATTGTCGGACACCCTACTTTTAAATTAACATAAATTTGACCAGTCGCCGATTTTCTTCTAGATGCCTTGTGGATTGCCCTGCTCGTGTGAGAACATTCCAATTGCACTTGCTTACCGATTTTTGTGTGTGGTTACAGCACGCGAGTCACCGCCATTTGAGGTGAACAACCTGTACGGGGCACCCAGCCTGTCGGACCTGCCGGAGGCCCCGACAGGCCTGCCGCGACATGCAGAGCCTTTATTAGTGGATTGCCGTAAGTACGGTGATATTTTATTTCATTTTTATCGAGACTACGACGAGGAAGGTGTGGAGGTAGCTCTGAAATGTAGCAGTTGGCAGTTGAATAACAATACCCCCCTAGCCCTCACCCCTACCAGACACTAAC
Source organism: Isoperla grammatica (assembly GCA_945910005.1). Lineage (NCBI taxonomy): Eukaryota > Metazoa > Arthropoda > Insecta > Plecoptera > Perlodidae > Isoperla > Isoperla grammatica. Next base: position 16,361,276 of record OX246747.1, read on the forward strand.
ACAAACTACCATTTCAGTTGTTTATACTTTAAATTAACATTTTTTTTGTTGGACACTATCTCAAATTAACAACACTGTTGTTTATACTCTAAATTATTGTCGGAGACTATCTCAAATGTAACATTTCAGTTGTCTAAAGCGTAAATAAACATCTCAATTGTCGGACACCCTATCTTAAATTAACATAAGTTTGACCTGTCACCGATTTTCATCTAGAGGCCTTGCGGATTACCCTCCTCGTGTGAGAACATTCTGATTGCACTTGCTTAGCGATTTTTGTGTTTTGTTACAGTGCTCGAGACAATCGACGCCGATTTCCTTGACAGATTCCTCAACGAGGCGATTGAGGAATTGCAAATGCAAGGTGTAGAATGCGACCAAGCCCGTAAGTACGGTGATAGTTTACTTAATACTGTTGAGACTACGACGAGGAAGGTGTGGATGCAGCTCTGAAATGTAGCAGTTGGCATTTGCAACAACAACACCCCCCTAATCACCACCCCTACTGCACCCATTATTAGTTTGAGAACAATTTGTTTGCGTCTGCCTACTGAGTATTTTCTTTTGTTACCGAATTAGATGTGAATGCAGTTGCGGACATCGTTGGGGAGACGCCCGTGGCCCACTACACATGCGCCGTAATGACTTACGGAATTGGCAAGGGCCGCAAGTGCATGGTCCGCGACAGCGACTCAACGAGCGAGAGCGAGAACAGCTCCTCCCCCCAAAACTCGGGCCGTAGTGTGAGTACAGCCTCTGTATTTGCATCCTGATGTTATATTATTTTATGAAAATTAGCTAGGAAAAGAAAACGCTCTGCATTGCCAGATGAGTGATTTTTTTTAAATAAATCAAACAATATGAATTCCCCATTGAATAGAAACTGAATATTTTCTTAACAAATTGTGGTTAAAGTTAAAATTCCAAAACTTGTATCCGGTGACGACCTTGCTAGTGCCGATCGTGTTGTATTGAGAGATTCACTTTGCTTCGCTCGCTAATGTTAATAACTGCCTTTGTCTCAATTACAGTCGGACGAGTGCGAGCTTGTCACCATGGTTGCGGCAGGGAAGCTGGGGAAGGAACTTCGCCACCAGTGCCCCTACTGCCGGGCGTATACGGCCTCTTTAACCCAGCATCACATCCGGTACCACAAGGTACCGGCTGTGAGAGCTAGAGGCCGTACCGTCCGGCACAAAATGAGGGAAACCCAGCTCCTGCCGCATCCAGCGGACGGGGCCACCGATACCGACGTGAGTAAATTACCTTGTTATGTTATTTAATAATTTATTTATTTAACGTACATTTATTGTATGACTATTTATTCCTCTGTGAGTGTATTATTGTGTGTGTGTGTGTTATTGTGTTATGTGTGTGTGCTTATTTATTGACATTGTTGATATGTATTAATATGTATTCATGGTATGTTATCTAGTCTGATTCTACAAATCTACCCGCAGAAGGAACCAAGCTAAAACGGCGCTACAGGTGCGAGTCCTGCTCCGGAGTTTACTTGAACCTGCGGCAACAAGTGCTGCAGGTTCACAAGAACCTCCGGGGCAGGCAGCGTGAGGCCCGACTTAAGCGTTGGGCAATAAGAAGGAGATTGGCGGCCACCCGGATTGGCGGGGATGTAAGTATGGAAAAATTTGAACTGTAACTAGTAAAAACTCTACATTGATGCTTGTTGTATGAATTTAGTTAATCTTTGTCCTTTTACTCATTTCAGAAACACCGTCGCTAGTCCTTAGTTAGTAAGTAGGTTAGTTTTTGTATTTTTTAGTTTTAATCTAAATTAGTTGTAAATATTATAGTAGTTTATGTAAATAGTTTTTTTAAATAAGTATAGTTGTAAATATCATTGTAATTATTGTAAATATTTTTATATTAAATTTGTAAATATTATTGTAATTGTAAATATTGTACATATTTTTATATTAAATTTTTTACCTTTTACTCATAAACAATCTTCTTATTGAATAACATAACTAACATTTACATATCCCATTCCTATATTAGAGTACACGCACGTTGCAATGCAGCTCGCTACAAGGCGGAACCTAAACGTGTACCTTAAATGTATATATATATATATATATATTGTGTAGTGCATGTATTATGCCGCCTTGTAGCAGAATGCCAATGTCCAACTAGTGGATGTGCCGATACCCATGTAGCCGTTGAGTTACGTAGCCCAATTGAAACTTCAAGAAAAAATGTAACCAACGGGTTACACGATAATTATAATTTTTATCTTGTTATATCTTAGGCAAATGCGGGAAGAAACGATTTAAAACAAAGGCCTAGCATGACACTATACTTATCCACGTCCCAGTGTGACGTTTACCCTCACAAAAAATGGTTATTTATCGAGGGTCGACGTTTTTGGTTTTGCTGGTAGCTACGATACCCACGTAACCGGTGGGTTACGTGACCAAATGGAAAATCAAAGTAAAATTGTAACCAACGGGTTACACGATAATAATAATTTTTATCTTTTTATATCTTAGGGTAATGCGGGAAAAAACGATGTATAACCTAGGCCTATCATGACACTATACTTATCCACGTCCCAGTGTGACGTTTACTCTCACAAAAAATGGTTATTTATCGAGGGTCGACGTTTTTGGTTTGGTTGGTAGCTACGATACCCACGTAACCGGTGGGTTACGTGACCAAATGGAAAATCAAAGTAAAATTGTAACCAACGGGTTACACGATAATAATAATTTTTATCTTTTTATATCTTAGGGTAATGCGGGAAAAAACGATGTATAACCTAGGCCTATCATGACACTATACTTATCCACGTCCCAGTGTGACGTTTACTCTCACAAAAAATGGTTATTTATCGAGGGTCGACGTTTTTGGTTTGGTTGGTAGCTACGATACCCACGTAACCGGTGGGTTACGTGACCAAATGGAAAATTTAAGAAAAATTGTAACCAACGGGTTACATGATACTTATAATTTTTATCTTCAAATATCTTAGGGTAATGCGGGAAAAAACGATTCTTAACCTAGGCCCATCATGACATAATACTTATCCACGTCACAGTGTGACTTATACCTTCACAAATAACGGTTATTGATCGAGGGTCAACGTTTTTGCTATGGTTTTTAGCTACGCTACCCACGTAACCGGTGGGTAACGTGACCCAATGGAAAATTTTAAACAAATGTAGCCATAGCGTTACATGTTGTGGGAAAATATACAAAATTACAAAAACATTTTAGATAGTATACAAACACATTTGTATGTCTATATATATACATATATATATATATATATATATATATATATATTAAAGAGAGCGAAGCTCGAACAAGGAACTACCGACAAGTAACAACATGGGGTGACATCGGCGCGCGCAGTTCCACCATCAGCGAGCGCGGGAGACATCAGTTGACAGCTCGACGCCCCGAGGATAGGATCCATAAGGTTCCTGAAACGTCGGCACATTATGGAGGTTGGACGTGGCGGAATAACCCGCAATTATTTTAATTTTATCGACACATATATATTTATTTATTTATATAAAGAATTGTGCTAGAAATAATTCTTACAATAATAACTATTTGTATTCGTAACCACTTACAGTTTCACTTATCTAAACGAGTATGCACATTTTGACAATGATAATAATAATGATGATTACAACAAAAGTTATGGTAATAAGTCTAAAAATCAGAACTATGATTAATAAAAGTACGTATTCATTAATTCACTTACTTTTGTTTCATGTTTGTTATAATTTAATAGTTTTAGTTAGAGTAACATGTTCACGACACGAGGATTAATTGAATGGCTTCACATAAAGTATTATAGGTAGTATATACGGAAGATCCGAGTGAAGATGAGACATTTGGAGTGAAGTAGCCGACAGGTGACACGTACATGGTAAATTTCCCAAAATATATTTCCCCCCGAAAATACGAGTAACTTGTGCGCTACACGAGGATACCTGTGATTATAAACATGGTTACACGTAATGGGACATTTTTAATAGAGTAGCCGATTGGTTACACAGACATGTCAAATTCACTTAAATATATTGCAACCATCAAGTACGAGTAACTTGTGCGCTACACGAGGATACTTGTGATAAATAACATGGTTACACGTAATGAGACATTTTTAATAGAGTAGCCGATTGGTTACACAGACATGTCAAATTTACTTAAATATATTGCAACCATCAAGTACGAGTAACTTGTGCGCTACACGAGGATACTTGTGATAAATAACATGGTTACACTTTTTAATAGAGTAGCCGATTGGTGACACAGACATATAAAATTCACCTAAATATATTGCATCCAAAAAGTATGAGTAACTTGTGTGCTACATGAAGATAGTTGTAATATAAGACATGGTTACACGTAACACAGCTAAGACGAAATATTTTTAATAAAGTAGCAGCCGGGTGACACGGACTTGGCAAAGTGATCGCGGCAAGAGCGAGTCTAGTCAATGTGTGCACTATGGTTACACAAGAACTGAAATAGGAACGGTGAATTTGGACGGGTGTCCCAAAAGTCGGCACACGCTAATGTTGAAATTGTGCGAGACGCCAGTGGTAGGATTCCATACAAACGGCTACGTGGGTATCACCATGACGCAGGTAATTACCATTTCATCCCAATGGTCGTCAAAATGGTATCTGCCACAAAAAAGGAAACGCTGTTGAGCTTGACTCTCCGCACCCAACGGTACCACCCTAACGATGTAGTACTAGTTTGATGCTATCTGTTCTTATCAGCATTGGTGTGTATTATGGTGGAGGGCAAGTCCCGGCGTTACAGCAATGCCGGCCCAACCCGCATAATCGCGCGCATTGTAATGCATTAACACTAGAACCAATTACGCTTTACTGCAGCAATTAGTTGGGAGTCGCTAAAGAACAACAGGTTGCGAATCTCACGTTAGCGCGTGTGAATGCACTGAATAGACTCTACATGGACGAGTTCTCTGACGATTGTCCCTGGTCTGAGGGAGACTGTCTGAACAAATGGCAAAGAAGCTTGATAGATATTTGGGCTTAACGTCTTATATTTTTGCAACTTGGCTAATCAAGACGATGAGTGGGTGATAATGAAGATGACATTGAGGGCTTTTTGGAGAAAAGGGGCAAGTAGGAGGGCGCGTGAGGAAAGGGGATTGGGGTGTGGACTGCACTTCATCTGACATCTCATCATCGACCTGTCCGGCCAGAGTGACCCTACCAGAAGCATACGCTTCCGCCGGCATAGCTCTCGGGATCAACAAAGCACACACACCTGCCCACCACGATAAGGTAGCAGTCCCTAAGTAGGAAATGGCAAAGAAGCTTGGATTTCTATTTCCGAAGAAGAAAAGCGAGAGAAGGCCCCAGTTTACGAGATCTGCGCCTTGGAATTCGAAATACTGGATCCTCTGTCGCCACTAAGACTGGATCTGTAACCCCCTCTTCATGACACAAGTCAGATATAAGCTTGAAACGATGGCAAAACCAGTACTGAAGCCAAATGAAATGGTGTTTGGCGATTTCGTTCCCGGGGGTAGTTGACTTACCAGCCGATTGATTGATTAATGGGGCTTAACGTCTCATATTTATGCAACGATGGCTAATCGAGACGATGAGCGGGTGATAATGAAGATGAGAAAGATGATAATGAAGAATAAAGCCACATCCGAATTAGATCCATTGTACGTCGCGTGAGTCGTCATACGGGAGTCCAGCAAGGGAGGGCAGGGCCAAGTGGGAGGAGAAATATTCAATGGGACAGTGGGGGGGAAAGGGGATTGGGGTTTGGACTGCACTTCGTCTGACTTCTCCTCCTCGACCAGTCCGGCTTGGGTGGCCCTACCAGAAGCATACGCTTCCGCCGGCATAGCTCTCGGGATCACCAAAGCACGCAAACCTGCCCACCACGATAAGGTGGCAGTCCCTGGGCAGGAGGAGGAGGAGAAAATGGGACGAGGAAGAGACGACCTGTCGGACGAGACGATAGGCGAACTAGATAGACTCTCAAGGGATTTGACCACCCTGTTAAGAGAGAGTTACCTGCAGGCCGAGATGGCCGCAGAGGAAGGTGTGCCGGTGGCGCAGATTGCGCGTAATTATATTTGCGCGCGTTTAGGACTGCGACCGGTAACACCTATAGAAGAGCCGTCAGAGATGCAGGCGGAAGAGTAGTGCTGACTGCTAAAAGGGTTTTTATTTTCGGTGCACAAGTGACTCCCGGCCAAAGCTTTGTGCGCTTTTTTTTCCCCAAGTACAAAAAAAAATCCTCATCGTTGACTGAAACTTTGACGTAGTGATGGGGCTTTCTTTGCCGGTGTTGACAACAAAAGAAATTAATAATTATCATAATGATATCGTTGGTATTATTATAATGTTATTAATTTATATTTTAACAATAATATAATACATATTTTACATTTGTATCGACGCATTATTTTTTTTTAAATAAACGGTGCATATAAAAACAAATTGCTTCAAAGCCTGTAGGTACAGTTACAATCATGGTATTGCCTTGGCACCATTCTTTCTCGTCCCTGATTGCAGGGCCCAGACAGTCGGGTAAGACCTTGTTCTTGCGAAATTTTCTCAATCACATCGATCAAATGGTAGATGTATCTTTAAAAGAGATTGTATGGTGTTTTTCTGAAAAACAGTCTATACACGCAGATATGACGTGTTGCGTGCCGGTAAGGTTTCATAAATGTGGCGAGGGACATGGCGGAGGATCTGGAAATGATTGGTCAAGACGAAGGATGTGGAGTAAGAGAAGATGGAGGAGAATAGGATGCTTTTCACGAAAAGCGAAGACGAAAGACCAAGGGAATATTCAATTGAAGATAAGTGCATTGTATTTTATTTGTAAAAACATTTTTTTAATAGTGTATATACTATATTGTAAATGTAAAAAGGTTAAAATGAATTAAGTTTCTTACACTGTTGTATTTCATTTGCTAAACCATTGTTTCCTCACCAAACGATTCTAGAATTGATTAAAGTAAAGCATGTCAAAGCAGTAAGATTCAGGGTCAAACTAGAGTGTTCGTGGTGCTGACGAGAACGAAGGGCGCAACGCAGCGGTCGCCGTCATCAACTCGGACCTCAGCGAGCCACAGAGACATTGCTAAGTGGTATTACTAGAGAAGATTGTGTGCTCTCAGTAGACGAGATCATAAAACGTTTGCTTACTTCTTTCCCATCTGTAACTGAGACAGAAACATGCAACTCTGTGCATTGCCCCAAAAAGCAACGAGTGATCGATCACGCTGTCTATGATGTTCAATGGTCAACATACACTACAATTGACAAATTGCGATTTTTATCATGTCTGAACTAAGTGCAGTCAGACTAACCGAATGCTAAGCAAGAATACCAAGTACAAATGTCATGTCATCGGATGATTTCACTCTTCCTCGGACACTGGAGTAGTGCAATGTGCAGGTGTATGTGGGCGAACCTTTCTAGTCTCGGAATATCACTTTTACATTGAACCAATCTCTTTGGGTACAGAAATAGGTACTGTGAACACCGTTCTTGAAGTCATACGGGTACAATGATGATTGATTAATGGGGCTTAACGTCTCATATTTATGCAACGATGGCTAATCGAGACGATGAGCGGGTGATAATGAAGATGAGAAAGATGATAATGAAGCCACATCCGAAACAGATCCATTGTACGTCGCGTGAGTCGTCATTAAGAAGTCCAGCAAGGGAGGGCAGGGCCAAGTGGGAGGAGAAATATTCAATGGGACAGTGGGGGGGAAAGGGGATTTGGGTGTGGACTGTACTTCGTCTGACTTCTCCTCCTCGACCAGTCCGGCTTGGGTGGCCCTACCAGAAGCATACGCTTCCGCCGACATAGCTCTCGGGAATCGGGATCAACAAAGCACGCAAACCTGCCCACCACGATAAGGTGGCAGTCCCTGGGCAGGATACGGGTACAATTCTCACCCGTTTGGAGCTAGCGGTAAATGTGTAATGGTTGCGTGGTGTTTCAGGGTACACTGGTGAGTTAACGTCAAACTCTGAAAGCCCCTACATTGTATTCGGTAGACGACATGGCTCTCAATGGGAGGCATATTATGACCTAAAAGAGGGTAAATCTGCGGTATCACCTAATAGAGTTGTTTGAGCTGCCCTTCTGTAATACACAATTGGCAAGTTTATTTCAGTTCATAAACTTACGAAAGGTAGAAGTTCTGATTAAAATGCCAGCAAGTGAGGGCAAGGCCAAGTGGAGTAGAAATATTCAGTTGGACAGTTCGGGGGGGGGGGGGGGGAAGGGACAGGGTCTCCTTTTGTCGCCTCTTACGACTAGCAGAGTCACTCTGGGCCTATTCTTCCCCGGGCCGAGACATGAACAATAAAGCCACATCCGAATCAGATCCATTGTACGTCGCGCGGGTCGTCATACGGGAGTCCAGCATGGGTGGGCAGGGCCAAGTGGGAGGAGAAATATTCAGTGGGACAGTGGGAGGGAAGGGACAGGGTCTCCTTTCGTCCCGCATCTCCACCTTCAACAGGAGTGAGAGTTTACATGAGTTAACTGCACACACACTCGGTTGCGACGAGAATCACTCTTGAAGTCACTAGGTCGGAGTTCTGAAGATGACTGATGCTCCTGCCTGGCAGCGCGCTGCTTATATAGCCCGAAAGCCTAAATCAACGTTTCAATAGTCTGAAAATTTGTATCATTGAGTTTTGTGCAGAAGCGAGTTTACACTGTCCATAATTAAAAATAATGTTTTACAAAACATTAATTTTTGGTTCCTAATGCAAAACAATGCCTATTTCTGTCTTTAAAGAGATTTTAAGAACTTAGATCGACATTATAACAGTCTGATACGCATTTAAATCCACATTACCATGGTTGGGAAGTAAATGTCATTCTCTTGTGACGAGTGTAGTTATGGAAACATTTGACTGTCGATTATTATAAATAATACCTTGCTAAACATGAATAATTGGAGACCTATGTAAAACAATGCCAATTTCGGTCTTTAATTGGATTATACGAACTTAAATCGACATTATTATAGTCCGATACGCATTTAAATCCACATTACCATGGTTGGGAAGTAAATATCATTCTCTCGTGACGAGTGTGGTTATGGAAACATTTTAAAGTCTATTATTATAATTAATACCTTGCTAAACATAAATAATTGGTGCCCTATGTAAAATAATGCCAATTTCTGTCTCTAATTGGATTATAAGAACTAAAAGCTACACTATAATAGTCTGATACGCATTTAAATCCACATGTCCATTGTTGGGAAGTAAATGTCATTCTTTAGTGACAAGTCTAGTAATAGAAACATTTTACTGTCAATTATTATACATAATACCTTGCTTAACATGAATAATTAGGGCCCCATGTAAAACAACGTCAACCTACCAACCTACCCTTAGCACCTCCGATGACGACGAGGCATGGCAATGGAACAGATTCGGTACACTGATGGATTTGATTGCCTTGAGTCTTTGTGCAGGTTGCGTTGGCTGTATGCCCATTGCACAATTGCCGGCCGTGGGCTTCCGGCCGACCTGCGTGCAGTGTTAGAAGGTCAATTGCGCCTGCAGACACCCGGTCGTGAAATTGGCACTTTCCTACACGCCACTTGATGAGTTTATTGGGTTTAAGGGCGCTACAACCAGTTAGGTCATTTTGCGCCACCAAGATAATGTAACTCGTTACTTATTGTTTTATTGCATGATTGATTATTGGGGCTTAACGTCTCATATTTATGCAACGATGGCAAATCGAGACGATGAGCGGGTGATAATGAAGATGAGAAAGATGATAATGAAGAATAAAGCCACATCCGAATCAGATCCATTGTACGTCGCGTGAGTAGTCATACGGGAGTCCAGCAAGGCAGGGCAAGGCCAAGTGGGAGGAGGAATATTCAATGGGACAGTGGGGGGGAAAGGGGATCGGGGTGTGGACTGCATTTCGTCTGACTCCTCCTCCTCGACCAGTCCGGCTAGGGTGGCCCTACCAGAAGCATACGCTTCCGCCAGCATTGCTCTCGGGATCATCAAAGCACGCAAACCTGCCCACCACGATAAGGTGGCAGTCCCTGGGCAGGCCTGGACAAAAAAAAAAAAAAACTCCTCTGGAACGACCACATATCTAAGGTGCATGAAGAACATGCACCTAACATGCACCTAACAAGTTTTTTAAAGTGTGGATATTATCGTATATCTCTGTCATTCAGCTAAATACTTTGCACAAGCTAAAATTATGTGTTTGACAGTCAATGTCACATTACAAGCGTCGCACGTTGGTTGGGGTTCACCTTTTAGGAGAAAGCTGAGTAAAAAAGGTGTGACCGATTCGGATGCGAGTTAAAACAACTTCCTCGCGGCGACATGAGCGCCGGGAGGATAGCCATGGAGTTACGGAGTCTTTTATTTCTCTAAGTTTGTTGTTTCGTATGTTCTGCCACTCGTCATGCTATAGCTTCTTAAAATTAAGTTTAAAAGACGCTTTCAGGTCCGCAGTTATAGTCGTTGCTGTCAGTGGTACATGCTTCTTTAACACATCGATCTGCCACCTCGTTACCAAGAATGCCTGCATGACCAGGAACCGAACAAAAACCATGGACTAACGTTTGGTTGATAGTTTCGATAAAATTGTTTGAATTTTAACAATCAATGGGTGCCTAGCATATACTTCTGAAAGTGCCTGAAGAGAGCTCAGGGAGTCGTTGCATATTAAAAATATTGATGTCTTGCTTCGAGTGGCATATATTTTGTAGGTCTACGTAGCGGTAATAATAGTACTTGGAATGAAAATAGTGGATACTAGGCATAGGCCTTAGGCCTAGGCCTACGCTAGACTTAAATATTGTGGTGCAGTTCGTAGCCTAGATGTAATGTCGTAGTAAGTGAGTGTTGCAACACCATTTAGCAGAAAAGAATCAAGAGACAATTGTACTCTTAAGTCATATGCTAAAGATTGTCTTGTTGTTTGCAGCAGAGGAAAGAAGATTCGAGGTTCTGGCCAGTGCGGCGTGCGAGGCGGCCGAGGGGATTCGAGGTAAGAATGCATGCATATTACATCAAGCCACAATAGCCAGCGTTTATTTAATGGAAGAAATATCAGACCTGTGGTAGAGAATTGTGCAATATTTAGAATCGTAGTTACTTGAATGTGTAGAAATTTGTGAAAAAGTTGCACACCACTGTAGGCCTACTGACAATACTAGTTATCATAATAGTATTCGGAATGAGCATGGAATTTCACGTGTACACTAATGTTTGTCTCGTTCCTTGTAGCCGAGGTTGCGAGCCCTACTGCGGGGACGGTAGGCCTACCGCCGCTGCATAGGCCTACAACAAATGGTGATTATCAGACCTGTGGTAGGCCTACATAAATGTGCAATATTAAGAGTGGTTGCTACTTTAATGTGTTGAAATTTGTGTGAGTGTGTGCCGTGCGTGTGAGTGTGTGTCGTGCGTGTGAGTGTGTGTCGTGCGTGTGCGTGTCATGTGAGTGTGTCGTGCGAGTGGTGTGTGTCGTGTGAATGGTGTGTGTCATGTGTGTCGGGTGAGTGGTGTGTATTGTGCGTGTGTTGTGTGAGTGTGTGTGTGTCGTGTGTATCATGCGTGTGTTGTGTGAGTGTGTGTCGTGTGTATCATGCGTGTGTTGTGTGAGTGTGTGTCGTGTGTATCATGCGTGTGTTGTGTGAGTGTGTGTCGTGTGTATCATGCGTGTGTTGTGTCGTGTGTATCATGCGTGTGTTGTGTGAGTGTGCGTGTCGTGTGTGTTGGATGTGTAGAAGATAATTTGTTAAGTTGTGAGTGTATGTAATATCGATTTCGTTGTACATTTATGCAAAATAATGTTCCGTGGGTAGGCAATTTCATGGTAAAGGTCCCGGCCTAGGGTAAACCTAGGCCTAAGCATAAAAGTTATGTCGTAGTTACTGTGCGTTACCCGTATACTAGGCCTAGCTAGACATTTTCAAGTTGGGGTACCTAGCCTAGACCCCTATATAGTATTTCGTGAATGATGACGCTGCCTGTCATCATAGTTGAAATGAATGTAGTCTATAACTGTAATAACTGCACTAGGCCTAGTATGTTACGACTAAATTCGCCGAGTTGATTAGTTCGGCAACTGTAAATGTTGCACCCGTCGTAACGAAAATACGTTTGAAGAAGGCAATTTGTTTAATGGTCTCGAGCCAAGATTACACGCTCAGGTTCAAACGATAGCGGAGCTAGGTCAGTCATATGCCTTCCTTATTGCTGTCTATAATTTACACAATAGGCCTAGACCTGAAACATGAATTTCTAAATAGCCTAGTTGGAGTAGGCCTATGCTAGACTTTGTTATTGTTGTGCAGTATTTAGCCTAGATGTGATGTGGTAGGTAGTGATTGTTGTAGGACACAGTTGTACTCTCATAGTCATATGTTAAAGATTGTCTTGTTGTTTGCAGCAGAGGAAATGGAAGTGGTAGAGCTGCCGCAAGTTGGCGGTGGAGAGGCAGCCGTTACTCGTGGTAAGAATACATGCATATTAAATCAATTTTTTTTTTTGAATACGTATCCCATAATAGTCGGTGTTTCTGCAATTGAATATCAGACCTGTGGTAGATAATTGTGCAATATTGAGAGTGGTAGCTACTTGAATGTGTAGAAATTTGTTTTTTGATTATTTGGGCTTAACGTCTCATATTTTTGCAACGAGGCTAATAGAGACAATGAGTGGTTGATATATGAAGATGAAATATGGAGCTGTTTGGAGGAAAGGGGCAAGTAGGAGGGCGCGTGAGGAAAGGGTAAAGGGGAGGAAAGGGGATTGGGGTGTGGACTGCACTTCGTCTGACTTCTCGAAGAAGTTGTATAACTTACCACTGTACTGACAATAATAATAATAATAATGATAATATTAATCTGAATGAAAATACAATTGCACTTGTACACTAACGCTTGTCTCGTTCTTTCTAGCCGAGGTTGCGGGGCCCTCCGGTGTGCCCGTGCTGCCCCCGCCTCCAAAGGAGGACGCCGCCGAGCCTCATAAAGGTGTGTAAACAATTACTTAATAATGAAAATGTGTTTGTATAGGACCACATCATTTCTCCATAACAAATGGGTATAATTTGAAATTCTTGTCAATTACTACCGTAGCATAGTACATTAATGTGTGTATATTCTTGTATGTTGTGTCTACCTGAAAATGTATGTAGTTTAAGGTTGGATGTGAGACGGACCTCGGTAACATTTGTCACGACCATAATTGAAGACACAATCTATGCAGCAATGTAACACAAACGTTTGTGACTTTCCCACAGGGTTGAAGAAACGAGAAACTAGGAGTGCTCGGCGGCGCCGCTGGAGGCGGCAGCAGCGCGGGGCCTGGCGTGGTCGCGCCAACGGAAACCACCACCACCACGGCCATCGTGCATGTGGTCAATTACCACTTCAATGGTGCTACGCCAGACTTATCTAATTTGCCGCGAGGCGGACGAGGAGGACGGCTCTGAGGCCCGGGGGAAGCACAGCAGGTGGCGGCCAACACCGACTACAAGAACGAGGAGGACGGCTCTGAGGCCCGGGGGAAGCACAACAGGTGGCGGCCAACACCGACTACAAGAACGAGGAGGACGGCTCTGAGGCCCGGGGGAAGCACAACAGGTGGCGGCCAACACCGACTACAAGAACGAGGAGGACGGCTCTGAGGCCCGGGGGAAGCACAACAGGTGGCGGCCAACACCGACTACAAGAACGAGGAGGACGGCTCTAAGGCCCGGGGGAAGCACAACAGGTGGCGGCCAACACCGACTACAAGAACGAGGAGGACGGCTCTGAGGCCCGGGGGAAGCACAACAGGTGGCGGCCAACACCGACTACAAGAACGAGGAGGACGGCTCTGAGGCCCGGGGGAAGCACAACAGGTGGCGGCCAACGCCCACTACAAGAACGAGGAGGACGGCTCTGAGGCCCGGGGGAAGCACAACAGGTGGCGGCCAACACCGACTACAAGAACGAGGAGGACGGCTCTGAGGCCCGGGGGAAGCACAACAGGTGGCGGCCAACACCGACTACAAGAACGAGGAGGACGGCTCTGAGGCCCGGGGGAAGCACAACAGGTGGCAGCCAACACCGACTACAAGAACGAGGAGGACGGCTCTGAGGCCCGGGGGAAGCACAACAGGTGGCGGCCAACACCGACTACAAGAACGAGGAGGACGGCTCTGAGGCCCGGGGGAAGCACAACAGGTGGCGGCCAACGCCCACTACAAGAACGAGGAGGACGGCTCTGAGGCCCGGGGGAAGCACAACAGGTGGCGGCCAACACCGACTACAAGAACGAGGAGGACGGCTCTGAGGCCCGGGGGAAGCACAACAGGTGGCGGCCAACACCGACTACAAGGACGAGGAGGACGGCTCTGAGGCCCGGGGGAAGCACAACAGGTGGCGGCCAACACCGACTACAAGAACGAGGAGGACGGCTCTGAGGCCCGGGGGAAGCACAACAGGTGGCGGCCAACACCGACTACAAGAACGAGGAGGACGGCTCTGAGGCCCGGGGGAAGCACAACAGGTGGCAGCCAACACCGACTACAAGAACGAGGAGGACGGCTCTGAGGCCCGGGGGAAGCACAACAGGTGGCGGCCAACACCGACTACAAGAACGAGGAGGACGGCTCTAAGGCCCGGGGGAAGCACAACAGGTGGCGGCCAACACCGACTACAAGAACGAGGAGGACGGCTCTGAGGCCCGGGGGAAGCACAACAGGTGGCGGCCAACACCGACTACAAGAACGAGGAGGACGGCTCTGAGGCCCGGGGGAAGCACAACAGGTGGCGGCCAACACCGACTACAAGAACGAGGAGGACGGCTCTGAGGCCCGGGGGAAGCACAACAGGTGGCGGCCAACACCGACTACAAGAACGAGGAGGACGGCTCTAAGGCCCGGGGGAAGCACAACAGGTGGCGGCCAACACCGACTACAAGAACGAGGAGGACGGCTCGAGGGGGCCCGAGCTACCAGGGAAGAGGAACACCTGGAGTTTGACCACGTACATCGGAGTCAAGCCAGACCAGGAAGAGAAAGATCACCCCTGTAGTCTATATTAGTTTTTCTATGCTGATGCTTGCTTTGCTTCTATATTATTATTGTTCTCCTTTGCCTTTTCAAGTTATTTTATATTTACCCACGCTTCTTTTATTCATCAGTTTTCTTGTTTTTAGTAAAGAGGGCAATCCTGCAGCAATCCAGATAAAGCTTATAAGTTTCCTTAAATAATACAGAGTATTTAAAAATAAGAACTGGTAGGTGTAGGCTACACCTAATGAGAATTACTAAGTGAGAGCAAAGGTTTGTGCACATTGCTCCAATAAGAAGACTGTGCATGGGTGTAACTATAAACTATATATTAAGTCCCAATCATATTTGTGTTTTACGTATCATATTTGTGCAACTTTGGCTAATCGAGACTTTGGCTGTACGGGACGCCAACAACGGCGCGATGTTACAGCCGTCTGTTGCAGAACCTCGGCGGATCCACTGATTAAATAGTTAGGTCATATATCAATTGTTGTTGTTTGCTTTGTTATAGATCATGATTGATTGATAAATATTTGGGCTAAACGTCTCATATATTTGCAACCTGGCTTATCGAGACGATGATTGGATGATTATTATTATTTTTTTGGAGTTTAAAGGCACAAAACAGCAAGGTTATCAGTGCCTATGATATTTAAATATTGATTACTTTGTTCGATTAAATAAGTGGTAATAAACGATTATCTTGCTGAAAACGAAATATGTTATTGATTACTTTGAATTCGTCTGATAAGTTGTCTTTAAGTGAGGGTTTTAAATTAAATTTTTTTCTTTTATTATTATATTTGCTACATTCAATTAGAATGTGTTTTACAGTCAACACTACATAACATTCATCACATACTGGGGCAGGTTCGTTTATTAGAATTAAATTTATTGGGTTTAAGGGCGCTTCAACCAGTTAGGTCATTTTGCGCCACCAAGATGGTGTTTAGTAGGTGTTTGGTAACTATGAAAGTAGTAATTATGTTTTAATTTTATATGAATTAAATTTAAGTTATTTTATATTTAATATTGGTTGTAAGGTATTTTTTAAAATTGTTGGAAATACTGTGTGCGTACAAGAAATTTTAAAAGTTAATCACAATTCTCGTATGACAAAAATTCTTCATACAACGGGGAAAGCTTTAATTGTGTTTTCAACACATCATGTTTGGTACATTCTGACAATATGTGACGTACAGTCAGAGTAACGTCACAAGTGTAACATTTTGGAACAACTTTTTCTCTAGTGAGGAGATAGCCATGAGTCAAACGAGTGTGACCATCTGTAACGTCCTTCTTGATTGATTATTTGGGCTTAACGTCTCATATTTTTGCAACGAGGCTAATCGAGACAATAAGTGGGTGATATATAAAGTTAAAATAGGGGGCTGTTTGGAGGAAAAGGGCAATAGGAGGGCGGGATGGAAAGGGGAAGGGGGATGAAAGGGGATTGGGGTGTGGACTGCGTTTCGTCTGGCTCCTCCCCCTCGACCTGTCCGGCTAGGGTGGCCCAACCAGAAGCATACGCTTCCGCCGGCATAGCTCTCGGGATCAACAAAGCGCACAAAACCGGCCCACCACGATAAGGTAGCAGTCACTGGGCAGGCACGTCCTTCTCATTCAAGAGCCTAACGTCGACTGACTATTGTCAGCCGAGGCGCGCGTTGTCTGTATACCCACTGCTGTAGAAGGTGGAGGTGCGGGGCGGCGCGGTTCTATTGTTAATCTTGAGGGCTGGGCCATGTTGCATGAAGAAAGCACTGATGCGGCGGACATAGTTATTATTGATTTAATGTATTTCAACGCAGTATTTGTATGATAATACTGGTTATAATTGATGTCCAAGTGTATGTTTACCTGATTATCCGCTACATCTACGGTGCAGTGTTATTATTTGAAAGTAATTAGCAGTTACCTTTGTCATGAAATTCAGGTCGTAGGGCTAGCCTAGTAGCCGTTGAGAGAAAAGATGCCCGAAGTACATAAGTTGCAAATTGTTTGGTGAAGAATTTTTATTTTTCAACTCGCGATAAGAGTACCCGCCTACTTTCAAACGATAGCTTGGCAAGGCTTTTTCTCTTTCAATAGTTGGCTGTGCGCTTTCATATTCAGCTGTTTGTTATCAGCAAAGAAATGGCAACTTGTATTGAAATGTTTCTTGTTCGTTGAGTGAGACGTGTCTAAAGCTAAGTATTCCTGTCAAAGAACATTAATGGAAAGGAAATAGCTACTTATTTACAGTTTGTAGGCCTACGTGGCGGTAATAATAGTACTCTGAATGAAAATAGATGATACTAGGCGTAGGTTATAGGCATAGGTAGCTAGGCCTAGGTGGACCAGGCCTACTCTCGACTTGATTATTGTTGTGCAGTTCATAGCCTAGATGTATGTCGTAGGTAATGAGTGTTGCAACAGTATTAAGCAGAAAGTTATCAAAAGACTATTGTACTGTCAGTGTTAAGCTACAGATTGTATTGTTATTTGTAGCAGAGGAATGTAATGAAAATGCCTAATTCTTAACAGTTAGTAGGCCTACGTAGCGGTACTAATAGTACTTTGAATGAAATAAGAGGATACTAGGCGTAGGCCATAGGCCTAGCTAAGTACAGGCCTACTCTAGACTAGATGATTCTAGTGCAGTCGTAACCAAGATGTAGGCCTATGTCGTAGGTACTGAGTGTTGCAACACTAATGGGGCTTTGCACTTCCACATTCTCCCACTCGCAGCGCCAGCGTAGTGCCAGCTCTCAGACAAGGTCTACTTGATCTCCGCATAACTTAGCAATGAAAAAAGGGCTGATTTACCCATCCAGGAGGCTCTGGACTTGAGCTCGAACTATGGTGGTGCTACTTCTATTCCAATGTCTTTGGCAAAATGCTGCCATCACACCCTGCTGGATGGGTCAAGTAGACCTTGTCCGCGCTGATTTACCCATCCAGCAGGCCATGGATTTGGGCTTGGACGGTGGTGGCGCATTCTACGTCAAGCTTTGCGTGCAAAGCCCCATTAGCAGAAAAGAAGCAAGAGACAATTGTACTGTAAGTCATATGCTAAAGATTGTCTTGTTGTTTGCAGAAGAGGAAGATATCCAATTATCGCAGGTCGCTGACATGTTCGAGGCGGGGCCCGAATACCGAGTGGTAACAATAGGCCTACATGTATATAACATGAAATTACAATAGTCAGCGTTTATGTAATGGAACATCAGACATGTGGTACAGAATTGTGCAATATTTAGAATCGTAGCTACTTGAGTGTGTAGAAATTTGTAAAAAAGTTTCAGACCACTGTACTGACAATAATGATTATCATCATAATCAGAACCAACATACAATTTCACTTGTACACTAACGCCTGTGTTGTTCCTTGTAGCCGAGATGGAGCGTCATAGGGCCACTACCACGGTGCCACCTCCGCCGCCTCCACCGCCGCCACCTCCACCGTCTGTAGAGGCGGAGGTTGTGGAAGGTATGTAAACATTTACACAGTACATTAATCTGTGTATTCTGGTATGTTGTGTCTACCCGAAAAGTATCTAGTTGAAGGTTATACGTGAGACGAGGTCTCGGTCACATTTGTCACGTCCATAATTGAAGACACAATCTATACAGCAATGTTATACAAATAGAATTGTTTGTGACTTTCCCCCTGTATTGACAATAATAATCATCATTATAATAATAAGAATGATTATACAATAACACTTGTACACTAACGCTTGTCTCCTTCTTTGTAGTGGAGGTGGTGGCCGGTGGCCGCCAGGTCGCTGGCTCACAGCAGCTGCCAAACAGTATGTAAACAATTACCTAACGTAAAATGTGTTTCTCCATAACAAACGACTGTAATAAGAAATTCTTGATCTATTCCATTATTTGTATAGCCCAGTACACCACTTTGGTGACTGTAATTTGAAATTATTATCTATTCCATTATTAGCATAGCCCAGTACACCACTTTGGTGTGTGTAATGTCTATTCTTACATGTAGGCCTATCTAGTTTACGGTTGGATGTGAGACGAGGTAACGGTAACATTTGCTCGTGTCACTTGTATACCAACGCTTGTCTCCTTCTTTGTAGTGGAGGGGGTGGCCGGTCCATCTCGGCAGATCGCTGGCGCCGAACTTTCGAAAAGTATGTAAACAATTACCTAACATAAAATGTGTTTCTCCATAACAAAAGACTGTTATTTGAACTTATTATCTATTCCATTATAAGCATAGCCCAGTACACCACTTTGGTGTGTGTAATGTCTCTTCTTACATGTAGGCCTATCTAGTTTACGGTCGGATGTGAGACGAGGTAACGGTAACATTTGCTCGTGTCACTTGTATACCAACGCTTGTCTCATTCTTTGTAGTGGTGGGTGTGGCCGGTCCATCTCGGCAGATCGCTGGCGCCGAACTTTCGAAAAGTATGTAAACAATTACCTAACATAAAATGTGTTTCTCCATAACAAAAGACTGTAATTTGAACTTATTATCTATTCCATTATAAGCATAGCCCAGTACACCACTTTGGTGTGTGTAATGTCTATTCTTACATGTAGGCCTATCTAGTTTACGGATGGATGTGAGAGGAGGTCACGGTAACATTTGCTCGTGTACGTAATGAAGAAAGAATCTATCCATGAATGTAACGTAAATTGAAACGTTTGTGTTTGCCCACAGAAAAACCGAAGCGGCAGAGGCGCAACGGTCGGCGCCAGCGTTGGCGGCCGGCTGGGAGGGGCGGCCATACCCACATTGGGGTTATCAATAACTACCATTTTCATGGGTCTGGGCCGATAAATCTGCCCAAATAAAAAAAATGTAAAACAAATGTGTTTCCTCAAGTCATTTGCCATGATATCCTTTCCCCATTACATTGATCCCTACGCCTAGGTATATGCTAGGCCAAAGCATTCGTCATACACTGAGCATAATGCTAGGCCTATGCACGGAGGTCCACTAGATTTTGGCCTACATCCATGGCAAGCTTAGGCCTAGGCGTTTGTTGTTTGTTTATCCAGGAGTAGGCCTAGTTAATGTAGGGCATCTAGGCATGTATGAAAAATGATTACAGTAACAAATAGATTACCAAGGGCAATAAGTAGGCGTAGGCCTACTCTGCTACAATTCTGCCTACATCCATGGCAAGCTTAGTATACAATTGGTAGCCAAGACCTAGGCGTTAGTTTATCCAGGAGTAGGCCTAGTTAATGTAGGCCTGTGTGATAAATGATTACAGTAAGAAATAGATTAGGCATAGGCCAACTCTGTTGACCCAGGAGTCTAGGCCTACGCCTAGTTGTAGCCGATTTTAAACTCTCGTATAATTCGCCAATGGAGACTGGATCTTTAACCCCCCCTTGATGACACAAGTCAGCAATAAGCTTGAAGCGATGGCAAACCCAGTACTGATTGATTATTTGGGCATAACGTCTCATATTTTTGCAACGAGGCTAATCGAGACAATGAGTGGGTGATAAATGAAGATGAAATATGGGGCTGTTTGGAGGAAAAGGGCAAGTAGGAGGGAGCGTGAGGAAAGGGGAAAGGGGAAAGGGGAGGAAAGGGAATTGGGGTGTGGACTGCACTTCGTCTGACTTCTCCTCCTCGACCAGTCCGGCTAGGGTGGCCCTACCAGAAGCATACGCTTCCGCCGGCATAGCTCTCGGGATCATCAAAGCACGCAAACCTGCCCACCACGATAAGGTTGCAGTCCCTGGGCCGGAAAACCAGTACTGAAGCCAAATGAAATGGTGTTTGGCGATTTCGTTCCCGGGGGTAGTTGACTTACCAGCCGAGAACCCAACAGTTACAATAACCCTAACCCCAGAGTGAGCAACTGACTTCCTCAGTAACATCCAAACCTAAAGGTGTATCACACTCGTCATGGTCCCAACATCGTTAAGTAATATTAGAAAGTACTACACTGTCACACCATTGGGTGCATGTTTGCTGAGCTGCCATAGCTCACTGGAAGAGCGTGGTCAGCAACCCTACATGATTTATTGATACATATGTCTGATGATTGCTACATAACAATCCAGAAAGCTCTTCTGACTAATTGATTAATATTTGGGCTAAACGTCTCATATTTTTGCTAGAGTCTTTTCTTAGAGTCTATTGAGTAGACCACGGTCGAATGTAATTATGCAGGAATCGTTTGAAAAACCAACTTCAAGGTTTTAGTTTATTTAAAGAAAACTTCTTAACTGATTAAAATAATATTTCGTGCAATTATAAGCAACATATCGAGAAATAATGTACAAATATTCTTAGGTTGTAACTTAAACCGCTATCTTGTAAATAAAAATTTTGTTTACTATAAAGGTATTTTTTTTTTTTTTTAAGAGTATATGATTTGTTATAAGATTTTTTTGCATTGATACATTGAAAAAAATCGCTCATCTAGCAACGCGGAGCGTTTTCCTAGTAATTATTATTGAGTTTATGTTGACGTGCTAGTTGGTCGGATTTGGTCGACTACATTTCCCACGTCGCGTGCTTCATCCCCCGCTAAACCGGTTTCACCGGTGGTTTCACTCAGACATGTAAGTGCCCCTTGTTTTTGCAGAGTGAGCAGCTCGTAAGTACACAACTAATTGCGTTATTTTATCTGTTTTCAGAACACTAGGCCTACCACATATTCATCAGTGACCTGAGCCCTGACTTCATTTGCACCTTTTGGGGAAAGATCGTAAGTATTGAACCCCTTATGTGTTTTTATGTTTTTTTTATTGAACCCCTTATGTCAGGGGGGCCTGGGTCTATAGTAAGCCCAAATCTGGGAGTCATGGGAATCGGGTACCTTTACGTGGTTCTCCCTGAGCTATGCGTGGGAACTTCTGCACGAAGGTGGGGGAGTGTCCAACGTAGCCAAAGCCCGATTATTCAACCCTTATGAGAGTGACCCTGAGTGCTTGCGTTCAGGAAAGGTGAAAGCCCGTACTACCTACCGTGTCTTCCGGCAACGCAGCCAGGGTCCCTTCGGGGATAGGGGAGTCCCGTGACTTCAGCTGTTGGACTTGACTCCATAACCTTCCTGTGTTGATCAGCAGACTCTCTACCCAAGTTTGTTAAACCAGTATGTGACTGAAACGAGTTTAAACACTTACTCAGTTCATATTTTCGTGATGGGTATTTTCAGATCGGGACGTGAAATATTCTTCTGTCAGATTGAAGGCAATCCGCGACAAACTAGTCAGGAGGAACAAGAGCCTCCCCAGTGGATCAGGGGCTAAGGCACTCAAGCCATGGGGCCTTTCAGCTTGCTTTGGGGTCTTGGCAGAAAAGATTGGAGGCAGTAAGTGAGTATGTAGGCAGGTTCGGTACTAGTGTTTTCCACATGCGCAAGCGAGATCACATTCGCTACCCCACAAAAAAAAAATTATGAGCTGAGCTGTACCACTGCTGTAATTGGAAGTTCTATGCAATTTCTTTTTCATTTCTCAACTCAATTTTTTAAACTGAAAGCAACTATTAACCAACCACAAAGTTGATTCGTTGTTGCTGATTCCTTTCTTATGTTAAAATATGCTACTACGTTATTTTATTTCTGTTTGCTAAAAATGTAAATTCGCAAGTTGTACTTATTGCCCTGAAACTGAACACACTGGTAAATATTACCAAATAAACTTATCAAGTATTAGTACTCTGCTTCTGAGCAATTTTTATACCAAAATACCAAAACTAATGTGTGGTTATCAGTAACTGTTCTAACGCTATGGACCTTTAACTGAGTAATAAAAGATTTTAAAGAAAAAAGATAAACAAATATAGTCTGTTGACGGACACTGGCGGGGTAGGCCACAACAACGTTCTCTCGAAATCTTGGTTCATTGTGCGCGAAGTTTTGCGTGTGTGGAACGTCGTATTCGTGTTAATCGGAGAAGTGCTATCGCGTTATGGCAATTACACGACCTCCGCTGGGCGATTGCGGGTGCCTCAACAGCCGGGCCGATGAATGACACCCGCGGGGCGTCCCGCAACTACTTGGCATGCCAATGTCAATAAGAAACCTTCATTACAGTTAACTTTGTGATCATTCTCATTTTAATTTGTATTTCAATTGAAACTGTACAGCAATATTTATACAATTCTATAATTTTTCAGCATCAACTAGAAAACGCAAGTGTGATGAAGCCGATTATTCACCATTTGAGGCGCAGGTGATCCGTAACCAGGAGGGGATCCTGGAAACCCATCAGGATAGTCTGAAAGTGCAGACAAGAATTTGCAATGAATTAAAAACTTTGAATACAAGCAATTGTATTCAAATAATTAATGGGGCTTAACGTATCACATTTTTGCAACAATGGCTAATCGAGGCGATGAGCGGGTGATAATGAAGATGAGAAAGATGATGATGAAGAATAAAGCCACATCCGAATCAGAGCCATTGTACGTCGCGTGGGTCGTCATACGGGAGTCCAGCAAGGAACGGCAGGGCCAAGTGGGAGGAGAAATATTCAGTGGGGGGGGGAAAGGGACAGGGTCTCCTTTCGTCGCCTCTTACTATTAGCAGTCACTTTGGGCCTATTTTACCCCAGGCCGAGACGGGTCTTCTTTTGTCGCCCTCTACGACTAGCAGAGTCACTCTGGGCCTATTCTTCCCCGGGCCCAGACGGGCTTGATTGGCTGCGGCCAAGGAGGAAGATATTGCATTAATGCAATAATTCAAAATTTAAATGTCATTAAGAAATAGCTATATTATTTATCAAAATTCATAAAACTTAAGCTTGTTTTTCTAATTATTTACTTGTTTCATAGACATTTCTTCACATTTCTTAGTTTTTTATGCTGAAAAAGCACATCTATACTCATACCATGTACAGTGATGTAATAAACCAGGCCTGTTGCATCTGATAACGTTTGGCTGGAGGGCATATGTAAACATTCCGAAAGAAAATAGGACAAACCTTGATGCCAAATCTTCCGAACACATCTTTGTTGGATACTCCTACACAAGCAAATGCTACCGATTGATCAACAATGAATCAAAGAAGCTGATCATATCAAGAGACGTGATCTTCATTGAACGTGGCGAGAATACCGACGATGTCATTGCAAGATCAAGTGGGAGCGAAACCAGCCCTTCTTATTGATTGATTGATATTTGGGCTTAATGTCTTATATTTTTGCAACTTGGCTAATCAAGACGACGAGTGGGTGATAATGAAGATGAAATTGGGGGCTCTTTGGAGGAAAGGGGCAAGTAAGAGGGCGTGTGAGGAAAGAGGAAAGGGGAGGAAAGGGGATAAGGGTGTGGACTGCACTTCGTCTGACTTCTTCTCCTCGACCAGTCCGGCTAGCGTGGCCCTACCAGAAGCATACGCTTCCGCAGGCATAGCTATCGGGATCCACGAAGCACGCAAACCTGCCCACCACGATAAGGGTGCAGTCCCTGGGCAGGATAGGGGTATCGGAAGATGTTTCACCAGAAGAACTGGTAAATGTTATTGCTGGTGTTAAGTGGGAAGATACTGTTCAGGTTTTTAGTGGAGATTTAGGTTTAGCGGTCTGGGAAGATGTTTTGATTGATTATTTGGGCTTAACGTCTCATATTTTTGCAACGAGGCTAATCGAGACAATGAGTGGGTGATATATGAAGATAAAATATGGGGCTGTTTGGAGGAAAAGGGCAAGTAGGAGGGAGCGTGAGGAAAGGGGAAAGGGGAGGAAAGGGGATTGGAGTGTGGACTGCACTTCGTCTGGCTTCTCCTCCTCGACCAGTCCGGCTAGGGTGGCCCTACCAGAAGCATACGCTTCCGCCGGCATAGCTCTAGGAATCATTAAAGCACGCAAACCTGCCCACGGCGATAAGGTAGCAGTCCATGGGCAGGGGAAGATGTTTCACCAGGGTCCGGATCCACAGATCAGGGCTAAGTTTCGGGACTAGATCTCTTTAACACCTGTTTTTAGCCCCACGTTAGCCCCGAAAATTAGCCTCGCTCTTTAACCTCGTTTTCCGTATCCACAAAAGGGGGTTATTCTTGGGGCTATGTAGAGGTTTCATTTCGAGCGCGCATTGATGACGTCATGGTTTTTAACCAATAAAAATAATATTCTCAGCAACCAATAAAAAGGGAGCTTGATTTGGAACTTATTTGAAATATGTTCGAATTGATATTCCTGAAGTGTCAACTGTGTCACTTCATTAATTTTTACTTTGGACTGAACTGATATAAGACGCAGGCTTACCATAATGGAAAATACCAAGACTTGTTAAGCTCGTTTTATATGGGAAGAGCTCGAGGTATTAATTACTACTTTCGAGAAGTACTCAGCAATTTTGTCGGCTAAATTTGGTCCAATAATAACGAAAAGCAAAAAAGATCATTGCTGGGTCGAAATCTGCAAAGCAGTCAATGCTGTGGGGTCGGGGGTGATTCGCTCGATTGACGATATCAAGTTTAAGTGGAAGGACTTTTAAAAGAAGACGAAGGCAAAGAATAAAGAAGCCTTTACCCACAGTATAAATTTTATTTAAAATCGTATGGCTAACAGTCTATGCATCACTTTTTTTGTTAAGCCTAGATCTAGGCTACTGCTAGATATTATATCGTTTTACGTGGTTTTACCAACCTTGGCCTACGGCTATCTAAGTTGCTTGGGTCTATTTAGACCAAGGTCTAGGCTACCCCCCTAACTCCAGACCACTCGGAGGACCACGCATTCTCCCCAGGACCCGGATCCACAGAGCGGGGTTAAGGCTGAGGGTTAGCTCTGTTTAACCACCGTTTTTTACCACTCTCTAACCCCGGAAACTAACCTTTTTTTTACTACCCCAATTTCCATATCCACAAAAGAGGGTTACGAACGTGGTTGGGCAGAGGTTAAATCAGAGCGCGTATTCATGACGTCATGGATTACAACCAATGAGTGAATCACTTTGATTACGACCAATAGCAGGCTAATCAGATTTAAGAACAAATTTCAAATATCTTCAATTGACTTGCTGAATAGACGGCGTTAAGTGTGTGTTGAGTACTGTCCGAAACTTGAAGTTGTCTGTTTAACTTGAAAAATGTCTGTACCAGCAAGCTAACACGTAAGATACAGTAGAGAGGAGGTAGAGGCGATGGTTACCGCCTATGAGAAACATAATGAAATTTCGTCAGCCAAATTTGGTTCGACAATGACTTAAGCGAAAAAGGACCATTGCTGGTCGGAAATTATAAAAAGCGTTCATGCTTTGGGGACAGGAACCACTAGGACTACCGAAGAGATTAAGATGAAGTGAAAAGACTTCAAGAAAAACTCAAAGGTAAAGGCTAAGTAGAAACAGAACAAAAATTCTGGGGCACAAAAGCATAGGTCTAGGCCTATGCTAGGCCAAATAGGCCCTAGGCATACCTATTCTAGGACCTAGGCATATTCTTGGAGGCCCTAGCCTAGGCCTAGCAAATAGTAAGTGAAAAACTTAACAACAATTCTGAGGCACGTAGCGTAATGTTCTAGGGTCTAGGTCTAATATTCTTGTAGGTATGCTATGATACCCTCATTTTAAATATATTCTCGTTTACTTAGGCCTAGGCCTAGGACTAGTCCTTCACATTCTACAATAGTCCTTTGCATAACGAGAATGACGGTATAAAATTTGGGTCAAAGGATGACATATATCAAATGAAAGCTTGAGATGAGCACTTTTCAAAAAACCATGATATACCTCTGGCAAATCCAGCTTTCTGTGTCAAAACTAGGGTCAAAGGTCAAATTTGTAATTGTTTTAATAATTTTTAATTAAATAATGAAAAATGTTTGGAAGTTTAATCATACACTTTTAGTAAGTTAAATGTATTATAATTCTTTAAAAAAAATTAAATTACCCATTTAGCTTTTTTTGACCTCAATAGAGGTTAATTTCCTCAAAATGGGTAATTTTTAAAATTGTCTTCGATTTATTGGCCAATATTCATTATATCAACGTACTTACTCATAAATACGTTAAAATGAATAGTTCTTATTGTTATCACATTGTTTTCACGGTATTCATTCAAAATGGCGGTCAAAGGTCAATAGGTAAGTATCGTCAAACTAGGTCTAGTAACTAAAATATTACTTGTGGGTACTCTAAAGACGCAGAATTTTAACTGCAATTACAATAACGAATAACAATATAATGTTTTAATCGTAAGAGAATGTAATTATCATATAACTTATATAAACTACTTAAGATTGTTACTGAATTTCTAATTAATGTCCTCAGACATTAGGGTATTCTTGAATGGGTGTGCAACTGCAACAAAATACATTTTTAGAAAAGAGCATAACCATGCTGAGATACGTGATATGATAGTAAATTATGATATCTGTTTTAGCAGTCACTGTCTAGTCGTCAAATTAATCAAAATTGAAGTCAAAATCACTCAAAATTAAAGTCGTCAGATTAATCACCTTCTGATTCACTGGAATTCTCATACTGGGTACCGATATTTGGACAGTCCTTCAGCTTACACGCGTGGGTACACTTCAGCTGATTGGCCAAACACTCGTAGGTCGGCATCTTGCAAACACGGCAACAGTTACAGGCTAGGAGATTCATAACGGTCAAAGGTACTGGAGTTCCAATCATCCACTCGTTGCTCAGATCTCCATCCATAGCCACACAGATCAGGAACATCAGGGTTGGCTTCCAAGCAACGTATCAATAGATCGTGTTTGGTTGATAACTCACAGTCGCAGGATATGAAGCAGTAAGCAATCGTTACAAGGTGGAAGCTGATTAGACTTCATATCATCACACTTCTAAAAAGCCCGTAGCGCAGCAGGTTGACGCATGATAGAGTCGTGGTCAAAGAGCAGAGTTTACAGACAAACTTTTCGAGTTTTTTTGATGACATCGATAGAAACTCTCCAGTCCTGACCCATCTTGCTTAGCTTGACACAGAAATGCCGAGTTTTTTTCTCATGATATTCAAAGTTCTCTTTTTCCCTTTACCACTGAATGAGCTCACTCAGGTTGGACCTCATAGTCGTTCCCTACACCTATAGATGCGCCCGTTGTTAACAAGGTAACAGTTTCATACATGTCCTTCCCATATAGAAAACATATCCATAGGCTAGCAACATTGGGTGCCTCTAGGTGAAGTGGCCGACTATGAATTTCAACCTTTGTCACAACCAGTGCATGGAGGTCAGGGAGGGTATTACATACTTCGAATCCCAACGAACTCGCTAGTTTTTACACATCTTCGAAGTGTGTTTGATTTTTGGTAGTCAAGCGTCAACCAGCTGCCCTACGAGCTTTTTAAAAGTAAATGTGATGATATTAAGTCTAATCAGCTACCACATTGAAACGATTGTCTACTGCTTCAAATCCTGCAGCTGCGAGCTAACCACCAAACAGCGGTCTGGATACGTTGTATGGACGCCAACCCTGATGTTCCTGATCCGCGTGGCTTTAGATGGGAAACCACGGCAGAAGGAGATCTGAGCAACGAGTGGATGATTGGAACTCCAGTACCTTTGACCGTTATGGATCTCCTAGCCTGTAACTGTTGCCGTGTTTGCAAGATGCCGACATGTGAGTGTTTGGCTAATCAATAAAAGTGTACCCACGCTTGTAAGCTGAAGGATTGTACAAATACCAGTACCAGTACCAGTACCAGTAGCCAGCATGAGAATACCAGTGAGTCAGAAGGTGAATAATCTGACAACTTGGACAGTGACTGCTAAGGTAGATATAACATAATACTAGTATCACAGATATATCACGTATCTCAGCATGGTCATGCTCTTTTCTAAAAATGTATTTTGTTGTAGTAGCACACCCATTTAAGAATACCCTGATGTCTGAGGACATTAATTAGAAATTCAGTAACAATCTTAAGTAGTTTATAAGTTATATGATAATAACATTCTCTTACGATTAAAACATGATATTATTATTCGTTATTGTAATTGCAGTTAAAATTCTGCGTCTTTAGAGTACCCACAAGTAATATTTTAGTTACTAGACCTAGTTTGACGATACTTACCTATTGACCTTTGACCGCCATTTTGAATGAATCCCGTGAAAACAAAGTGATAATAATAAGAACTATTCATTTTAACGTATTTATGAGTAAGTACGTTGATATAATGAATATTGGCCAATAAATCGAAGAAAATTTTTGAAATTACCCATTTTGAGGACATTGACCCCAATCAAGGTCAAAAAAGGTAAATAGGTAATTAAATTTTTTTTTTAATAAACTTTATACATTTATCTTACTAAAAGAGTATTTTTAAACTTACAAACATTTTTCTTTATTTAATTAAAAATTATTTAAAAAATTACAAATGTGACCTTTGACCCTGGTTTTGACATAGAAAGCTGGATTTGCCAGAGGTATATCATGGTTTTTTGAAAAGTACTCATCTCAAGCTTTCATTTGATATATGTCATTCTTTGACCCAAGTTTTATACCGACCAGGCCTTTTTCGAGCGTTATGCAAAGGACTACAACGGTCAGCCAACAATGATAAATGCTACGGCAACTGTAACGATGAGAGCTGTGGTTCAGAATTATTATTATTATTATTTTTAATGTGGTTTAAAGGCACAAAACACCTGGGTCATCAGTGCCTTTGGTGTAATAAATTGGTCATCATTGGGAAATGGTCGCTTCCGCAGAGATCCGGCAAGACGTCTCATCGGGAGGAAAAGTACTAGTTTCACGTCCGGATAGACACAGACGCAATCGGCCTTCTAACAGTGCAGTCGGGCCCCGGCCCTGGGATGGTGCCCATGGGTCCTCCTGCACTGGGCATACAACCGACGCAACCTGTGCCCAAGCCCAAGTGCTGTCAAATCAATCAGAAAGTCGAATCATAACCTAATCATTGCTAGGGTCGTCATCAGGGAAACAAGCCGTAAACAAACCATTTCGGGGGGGGGGGGGGGGACTGGTGGCGTTTGGATCGCAAAGAGGGCCGGCACGGATGAGGAAGAAGGTAATGAAAGTAAGAAGAGAAAGGATGATGAAGGCAAAAGAAAAAAGTGATGATTTAAGATGTGCACGAGAGCCCTCTTTACGGGCACCGGTCACCACGAGGAGGGAACCACCTCGACCGGTATTTTTATTTCTGTGAACAACAGTTTTTAACTGACAAAGCATAAACATTAAATAAATAAACAATAATTCAGAAAGAACACTATGTAAGCCAATGTGTGCTTATTTTATTAATTAAATTTGTATGCACTTTGAAATTATAATAAATGGAATATGGAAATAGGAACAGATGATGATTTTTCCTACTTCTAATACATTTACTTATTCACACGTCAACAGCAACAGGTGCATTGGTAGCACAAGGGGCCGAAATGATTGGGGTAGTGAGAGAGCTGATAACTTTTCACGAGGAGCGGCAAACTACTTTGGACAATGTTTTAGCAGGAATTCTAACAATTCTGCAAACGCATAGCAATCATCTAAATGCACAGAAATAAATCCATTCATGAATAATTCTGTCTTTCATTTTGAACCTGTTAATGTAATGTACTATTATTTAATGGATTCTTGAGTGCTTTCTATAGTACTTATATTACTACTAAAGTATCAACCCCATGAGATGACGCTAAGTTGGTTTATATGACTTACCTGCTGATCATCATAATATACTTCTTTTATTTATCATCATTATTAATGTATACAAAGTTATATTAATTGTCATCCTTTGTAAATCATGTTATAACTGAATAGGATAGACATTAAATAAATAAACAGTAAATAAAAATAATAAAAAAATAGAGAAGTAGTTGATGGTTAAACATCCAACAAATTTCCTTAAATAAGTCTAAAATGATTACTTTAAATCAATATGTCTGTGTCAAGTGTGCATAAGATAATTTTTTGGGCTTAATATTAATTGTATATTTAAACGTTACTGTTCATGGTTATATGTGACAGTATTTGGGCCAAATTATTATCCAAAAATAATTATTTGTATGTAGGCCTACCATACTATCTAAAAAAACAGAAAAATTAATCTGAATTGGTCATTAACATTATATTAGGAACAAGACCGCTCCGCGGCCTTGAGCCGCTGCTGGCTGTCACGTTTGGGCAGGTCACTTTTTGGAAAACTCGACTTTTTTGGAATTTGTCACTTTTTTTTTTTTTTTTTTTGGTTTCACTTTTTGGAAAAGTTGTCGGTTGGTAAAAAGAAAAAAAAATTTGAAAAAAAAATTCATGTTGAAAATTTTTTAAAGTGATGGAAAAATTTTCGAGCACGTCTGCGTACATTTCATGTAAATTGGTCGTAGATACTTATTTTAAGAGAGAAACTTAAAAATTGTGTGATTCTGAGAAAAAAAATAAAATTCATGTCGAAAAATTTCTGTGTTTGAAAAATTTTCAAGTACCCCACTTTTTGGAAAACTTGAAAAAAGTTTGAAAAATGAAAAAATTAAAATTTTGGTAAAAAATTATTTTCATGTTGAATATTTTTAAAGTGATTGAAAATTTTTCGAGTTTTTCTATGTATATATCATGTAAAACTGTTGTAGATACTTGTGTAAAGAAAGAAACTTGAAAATTGTGTGATTTTGAAAAAAGGAAAAAAAAATTAAGTACAAAAAGTACATGTATCATTTCAAACTGTCGTAGATACTTGAGTAAAGAAAGAAACCTGTAAATAGTGGGATTCGAATCGTGGACCCTTATAACACTGGACACTTGCCTGGTGGAGGGGGGGGAGGGTTTGTTATCATTCAGAAACCTTAGCGGGCGTGCATTCACTAACTCACCAAAGTTTTATTGCAATCGGCTGAATGTTTTAGAAAACCATTGTTGCATGTTGGTGGCTCAGTGGGGATGGGGGTTTAGGAGAGGGGTGGGGGGGGTGGTTCATTCAGAAACCTTAGCAGGCGTGCATACACTAACTCACCAAAATTGTATCACAGTCGGTTGAATGGTTTAGGAAAGCATTATTGCATATTGGTGTCTCCGAGGGGGTGGGGGGTGAGGGGGCTGGGAGGGTGTTGTAATCATTCAGAAACCTTAGTGGGCGTGCATTCACTAACTCACCAAAGTTCTATTGCAATCGGCTGAATGGTTTAGGAAAGCATAATTGCATGTTGGTGTCGCGGGGGGGGGGGGGGGGAAATCACAGTTGTGCCAGTCACTTTTTTGGTTAGTCACTTGTTGGATAACTTGAAAGTTTGAAAAAAGAAAAAAAAATTAAAATGAACAGGAAAGAAAGAAACTTAAAACTTGTGGAATTCGATCCGCGGACCCTTTGAACACTAGACACGCCCACATCCCTCGGGCGGACCTATACATACAACGCAACAACATTTGGCAATTTATTAAGTTTACATCGTGTAATACGGGCGTTTATTAAAGCACCGGGTTGAGCTTTTCCGGTGATTTAATAAGGTCGAATATTTAAATTGAAGAATAAAGCTTTCCAAATAAGAAGTCAAAATCTTCAACTTATATGTGTCGGTCGCAGGAAGCCATGAAACACAAAATTGTGTGTCGAAAATGATTGGAAATAGGTGATAAGTAGAGACGTTTGTTTTTCGGAATCCGCGATAAAACGAAATTCATTATTTGTGATGTAAGACCTTTTTTTGACAGAAGTCGGCATGTTGGCCATGAAGGATAAGGAATCAAATCGCGAAATAACACCATATTATTTTTATAACGCGAATTGAGTGTTGAAATAGCGAAATAACACCATTGTCAGCATTTCTAACTATTTACAGTAAAAAATTGCATATTTGACGTAATGATTACTACTTTTGACCCTAAGTCGGTTAAACAGTTTAGTCTCAAACTGTTTACCAACCACATTTTGGCCGATGGAAAAGTGGTTTGCAGCCTTGCTGGTAGATAGCGTTGCTCAAAATAAAGCGGTGTGAAGCGAGTGCAAATTCCCGTTGCTTTGAAAGTTCCTGAATTCTCCATTTCCATTATAAAAATAACACCGAAATAACACCACATTTTGGTTTAGAATAAAACGATTTTTTTTTTTAAATAAAACCATTTTCAAACACCTCTAGTGATAAGTGATAGGTGAAATTCAAATCTGTTACCGCGCCAAATCGACGGCTACGTTGGCCAACGTGACAAATGAAAATAAGTTATTGCAGATGATCGAGATTGCCTGTTTTTACGTGTTTTACGCGAGGGGATTAGTTACGTGTGCATTAACGAAAGCAAACAGTGCGTATAAGTACTGATTGCTGCGGGATTTTATCAGTTTGTACAATAACTGAAACGACAACAAACACAACAATCAAGGTACTTTTGAATCGTAATAAATTTTTAGTGGATTGGCAGTGGCTGCGATATGATATGAAGAAGAGTTTAAAGTTCCACATTGAACGCGCATCATCACCCGACAATGGACGACGGTAAGTGCACGCTTTATCTAATAATTGATTATATGTGTTTTATATTGTATTTGTAGGATAATACTAATAACAATTGATGTGCAAGTGTATGTGTACATGATCAACTACTACATCATATGGTGTAGTTGTTATTAGAAGGTAATTATAAGATGACCAGACGTACCGGTTTCACCGGTACAGTACCGTTTTCAGAACACTTGTACCGGTGTCCCGAGAGACTCATTGAAATGACGTATTTTTACCGGTTTGTTATTTTGTGAAAAAAGTGTCCCGATATTCTGTCAATTGTAATAATAGCGCTTGGGGGGGCGGGGGTGCAGTACATGACGCATAGCGTGCGACAAACCCAGTAAGCATGAGCCAATCGTGTGATGACTCATCCACTGTCCACAGTCAGCATTCCTTACAACAACACGCGGCTGGCGAAATACCACCAGGCATAACATGATTACAAAAATGTACACATTCCATCCTGTCAGAAATCTTTTTTCTGTGCATTTCACGCAAATCTAAATTGAACGTTTTTGCCTCCGGCGGCTGAACTCTGCCCGAGAGCGTTTGTGGAGTTACACTTTCTTTGTCCCGGTTTGCTATCTTCAAAATGTGGTCACCTTAGGTAATAAGCAATTATTTTACTCGACCAATTCAGGACGAAGGTCTAGGCCAGTTAGCTGTTGAGATAATAAGATACCCTCAAATGATAATGTGCGATTGATGTAGTTATGAACTCGGGCTAAGATTACCCGCTCAGTTTCAAACAATAGCGGAGGAAGTGTTTT
The DNA here is from genome assembly GCA_945910005.1 of Isoperla grammatica. Lineage (NCBI taxonomy): Eukaryota > Metazoa > Arthropoda > Insecta > Plecoptera > Perlodidae > Isoperla > Isoperla grammatica. Next base: position 16,395,465 of record OX246747.1, read on the forward strand.
TCTCTTTCAATAGTTGGCAGAGACGGGCATGCGCGATGTCATTGAAATCAGCTGTTGATTGTCATGTCAATTGGTATTGAAAATGTTTCTTGTTCGTTGAGGGAGACGTCTCTAAAGCTAAGTATTCCTGTCAAAGAACATTAATGGAAAGGAAATAGCTACTTATTTACAGTTTGTAAGCCTACGTGGCGGTAATAATAGTACTCTGAATGAAAATAGAGGATACTAGGCGTAGGTTATAGGCCTAAAGTATTTTCCAGTATAAGAAACGTAGCGCACCTCAAGCGCATTCAAAGACCGAGAGTTGACATGTTATTAGCCTCGTCTTTGTGGACACGCCAATCACTGATGCATCGACTTTCACAACACAGCCAATTTGTCTCAGCAACTTGGGCTCAGTTCGCTGCTGTATTTACGACAGATAGGAGCTACCGTGCGATACGGGTTGTGTACGCTTTTGGTTACCTTGTTGTGTTCTGTGTAATGCTGTATTTTTTACAATGATCTGTAAATGACTCATGTAAGCCTACCCATAGTTATATATTATTGTTATCATATAGTCATTATAGTGATAAGTGCTTAATAACCATGGTGTTGCGCACAACACTGCAAGTATTAGCAAAACATGGCGTTATTTTAGCACACCCTATACAATATGTTACAAGTTTAGGCTATTAGAAAATGATGTCGCACCCGTCCGGGATGGGTCGACGTACTTGTAAGCCATCTACCACATGTGGCTATGACTGACGCGTGGCCAACCCCCACAGACCATCAATGGCTTTGAAATCTGCATTTGCCGCTACGTTTCTTATACTGGAAAATAGTTTAGGTAGCTAGTCCTAGGTGGACCAGGCCTACTCTAGACTTGATTATTGTTGTGCTGTTCATAGCCTAGATGTATGTCGTAGGTAAAGGCGGGTTCACACAAAATGACTAAGACTAACGATTAGTGTTTAAGACTAACGATTTAAGGTTTAACAGGGTTGAAATATACGATTTATGTTTAAGCGTTAACAAACTTTTATAGTGATTAGTGTTTAAGAACGAGTGATTAAGAAAGTTGATTTTCGATTGTTGGCATTGTTGAAATACAGGCGCGTTCAGACAGAATGACTATGGACTAAGACTAACAATAGAGTGATTAAGCCTTGGGAAAACAACGTACTCGGAAACATCCATCCCCAAATGTATTTCAACAATGCCAACAATCGAAAATCAACTTTCTTAATCACTCGTTCTTAAACACTAATCACTATAAAAGTTTGTTAACGCTTAGACATAAATCGTATACTTCAACCCTGTTAAACCTTAAATCGTTAGTCTTAAACACTAATCGTTAGTCTTAGTCATTTTGTGTGAACCCGCCTTAATGAGTGTTGCAACAGTATTAAGCAGAAAGCTATCAAAAGACTATTGTACTGTCAGTGTTAAGCTACAGATTGTAGCTATTGTTATTTGTAGCAGAGGAATGTAATGAAAATGCCTAATTCTTAACAGTTAGTAGGCCTACGTAGCGGTACTAATAGTACTTTGAATGAAATAAGAGGATACTAGGCGTAGGCCATAGGCCTAGCTAAGTGGACAGGCATACTGTAGACTTGATGATTCTAGTGCATTTCGTAAACAAAATGTAGGCCTATGTCGTAGGTACTGAGTGTTTCAACACTAATTAGCAGAAAAGAAGCAAGAGACAATTGTACTGTATGTCATATGCTCAAGATTGTCTTGTTGTTCGCAGAAGAGGAAGATATAATCCTAACCGAGGTCGTCGACCAATTTGAGGCGGGGCCGGACTACCAAGGTAACAATACATGTATATGACATGAAATGACAATAGTCAGCGTTTATGTAATGGAACATCAGACATGTGGAAAAGAATTGTGCAATATTTAGAATCGTAGCTACTTGAGTGTGTTGTGTGTAGAAGTTTGTAAAAAAGTTTCAGACCACTGTACTGACAATAATAATAACCACAATAATCAGAACCAACATACAATTTCACTTGTATACTAACGCCTGTGTTGTTCCTTGTAGCCGAGATGGTGCGGCATCGGGCCGCTAGCACGATGCCACCTCCGCCGCCTCCACCGCCGCCTCCACCGCCGCCTCCACCGTCTGTATGATGATTAATGGGGCTTAACGTCTCATATTTATGCAACGATGGCTAATCGAGACGATGAAAGGGTGATAATGAAGATGAGAAAGATGATAATGAAGAATAAAGCCACATCCGAATCAGATCCATTGTACTTCGCGTGAGTCGTCATACGGGAGTCCAGCAAGAGAGGGCAGGGCCAAGTGGGAGGAGAAATAGTAAATGGGACAGTGGGGGGGGGGGGGGAAAGGGGATTGGGGTGTGGACTGCACTTCGTCCGACTTCTCCTCCTTGACCAGTCCGGCTTGGGTGGCCCTACCAGAAGCATACGCTTCCGCCGGCATAGCTCTCGGGATCAACAAAGCACGCAAACCTGCCCACCACGATAAGGTGGCAGTCCCTGGGCAGGGCCACCGTCTGTAGAGGCGGAGGTTGTGGAAGGTATGTAAACATTTACACCGGACATTAATCTGTGTATTCTGGTATGTTGTGTCTACCCAAAAACGTATCTAGTTGAAGGTTAAACGTGAGACGAGGTCTCGGTCACATTGTCACGTCCATAATTGAAGACACAATCTATACAGCAATGTTACACAAATAGAAACGTTTGTGACTTTCCCCCTGTATTGACAATAATAATCATCATTATAATAATAAGAATGATCATACAATATCACTTGTACACCAACGCTTGTCTCCTTCTTTGTAGTGGTGGGGGTGGCCGGCCCGTCCCGGCAGCAGGAGCCGCCGCCAAACAGTATGTAAACAATTACCTAACGTAAAATGTGTTTCTCCATAACAAACGACTGTAATTTGAAATTATTATCTATTCCATTATTAGCATAGCCCAGTACACCACTTTGGTGACTGATATTTGAAATTATTATCTATTCCATTATTAGCATAGCCCAGTACACCACTTTGGTGACTGTAATTTGAAATTATTATCTTTTCCATTATTAGCATAGCCCAATACACCACTTTGGTGTGTGTAATGTCTATTCTTACATGTAGGCCTATGTAGTTTACGGTTGGATGTGAGAGGTCACGGTAACATTTGCTCGTGTCACTTGTACACCAACGCTTGTCTCCTTCTTTGTAGTGGAGGGGGTGGCCGGCTGTCCCGGCAGCAGGAGCCGCCGCCACCGAGTTAGGTTGGAGGCGCCGACCCGCAGAACAGTATGTAAACAATTACCTAACGTAAAATGTGTTTCTCCATAACAAACTACTGTAATTTGAAATTATTATCTATTCCATTATTAGCATAGCCCAGTACAACACTTTGGTGTAACGTAAATTGAAACGTTTGTGTCGTTCCCACAGAGAAACGAAAACGCAATAATCGTGGCGGTCGGCGCCCCGCTGCCGGCGACACTTTCAACGGCCCAGTCTACCACCTGACCAACTGTAGGAAAGTGTATTTTCCTGAAAATCCCAAAAAATTAAAATTAAAAAAAAACAAATAATTTGTCTCCTCAAGTCATTTGCCATGACATCCTTTCCCCATTACATTGATCCCTACGCCTAGGTATATGCTAGGCCAAAGCATTCGTGTCATACACTGAGCATAATGTTAGGCCTAGGAACGGAGGTCCACTAGACTGGCCTACATCCATGGCAGGCTTAGGCCTAGGCGTTTGTTGTTTGTTTATCCAGGAGTAGGCCTAGTTAATGTAGGGCATCTAGGCGTGTGTGAAAAATGATTACAGTAACAAATAGATAATCGAGGGCAATAAGTAGGCATAGGCCTACTCTGCTACAATTCTGCCTATATCCATGGCAAGGTTAGTATACAATTGGTAGCCAAGGCCTAGGCGTTCGTTTATCCAGGAGTAGGCCTAGTTAATGTAGGTCATGTAGGCCTGTGTGATAAATGATTACAGTAACAAATAGATTGTCATGGGCCAAAATTAAGCATAGGCCTACTCTGTTGACCCAGGAGTCCTGGCCTACGCCTAGCTCTAGCTGATTTTAAACTCTCGTATGATTCGCTGATGCAGTCGTGATAGTAAAACTGCAAAGCGAGCCTCAACGCGAGAACTCATGCCTAAGTTACTGTGTTTAAAGTTACATACTTGCCAAGGAAATGCAAAGTATTACTAGGCCTCTGCTCTAGGCCTAGCCCTAAGCCTAAGTATATGCTAGGCCGAAGCATTCGTGACTTACACTGAGCATAAGGCTAGGCCTAGGCCCGCAGGTCCACTACACTTAGGCCCACATCCATGGCAAGCTTAGGTCACATTTGCTAGCCCAGGCCTAGGCGTTTGTTGTTATTTGTTTCTATTATAATCCAGGAGTACACTTAATGTATGTCATCAAGGCCTGTGTGAAAATTGATGACAGCATCAAATAGATAATCAAGGGCAAAAAGTACGCATAAGGTTCAGCGTGGGTTCACCCCATCTGATGAATATGTGGAGAAAGTGGTGGTAAATCATTCGTCAAGAGTTCTTACTCAGGCTGAGAAGGTGGTGTTATCTAGGGGTATGGGTTTTGCTGTTACACCGAAGCAGGTGAATAAGTTCGATAAGGCCTGTGTTGTCGAGTCTTGCATGTGCTTGGTAGGTGAAGGAGAGAGGGATAGTGTTAGGGCTAAGGTAAAAGACACTTTAAAACAACATGTAGTTGTGAAGTCAAATTTAACTAGCTTAGAACGGTCTATCCTTAAAGATCTGAAAGGAGATGAAACCATTATTATTCTTCCGGCTGACAAAGTAAGAAGCACGGTGTTACTGGATAAAGAATGTTACGTCTCTAAAATGCAAGATTTCCTCACTACGGATTAATAAGAGACTCATAAGAAAGACCCTACTAATGCTTAAGAGAACTTGGTGTATCTAGCGGTGAAGAAGTAGGATGGTATTTTGACCCCACAGGTGAGAACCCAGCGTACATTCATTTTTCATCACCATTTCATTTTTCAAAACCCCCACATATTTATGGGTTACCCAAGATACATAAAGCTGCTTTGCCTTTGCGCCCTATTGTGAGTGCACGTAACTCCAATTTTAGTAAATTGTCCTCTTTTCTATTGAACATTTTGAAACCTTTGAGGGTTGGTATTAAATCACCGGTTAAGAATTCTCAAGAGCTTGTTAACATTCTGAGGGAGGTACAATTACACCCCGATTCTTGTTTGGTAAGCTTTGATGTGGTTAACTTGTTTCCATCGGTTCCGATAGCGGACACCCTAGCTATAGTGAGACGCAAACTCTCCTCCGATTAATTCTCTTCCAGACAGAATTTGCATGCCGGTTGACAACATCATGGAACTTTTAACTCTCTGCCTCAACAATTGCTACTTCGAGTTCAATGGACAACATTTCCTGCAACCTTATGGCCTAGCCATGGGTAGCTGCCTTTCGCCGATATTAGCCGACCTGTATATGGACCATCTGGAAACGGAGGTTTTACAGGCGAGTTCTTTGTCTCCTGATCTATGGCTCCGTTACGTAGACGATTGATTGACTGATATTTGGGCTTAACGTCTTATATTTTTGCAACTTGGCTAATAAAGACGATGAGAGGGTGAAAATGAAGATAAAATTGGGGGCTGTTTGGAGGAAGGGACAAGTAGGAGGGCGCGTGAGGAAAGGGCAAAAGGAAGGAAAGGGGATTGGGGTGTGGACTGCACTTCGTGATTTGATTATTTGGGCTTAACGTCTCATATTTTTGCAACTAGGCTTATCAAGACGATGAGTGGGTGATAATGAAGATGAAATCCCCTCTTTGCGAGCCCTCTTTGCGGGAACCGGTCACCACGAGGAGGGACCCACCTCGACCGGTATAACCTACGGAGAAGGATGATTGATTGATTAATGGGGCTTAACGTCTCATATTTATGCAACGATGGCTAATCGAGACGATGAGCGGGTGATCGTGAAGATGAGAAAGATGATAGTGAAGAATAAAGCCACATCCGAATCAGATCCATTGTACGTCGCGTGAGTCGTCATACGGAAGTCCAGCAAGGGAGGGCAGGGCCAAGTGGGAGGAGAAATATTCAATGGGACAGTGGGGGGGAAAGGGGATAGGGGTGTGGACTGCACTTCGTCTGACTTCTCTTCCTCGACCAGTCCGGCTTGGGTGGCCCTACCAGAAGCATACGCTTCCGCCGGCATAGCTCTCGGGATCAACAAAGCACGCAAACCTGCCCACCACGATAAGGTGGCAGTCCCTGGGCAGGAACCTACGGAGAAGACCTATAACTTATCACGTCGGCCAAGTCTACAAGCAGAATTATGCATTTTTAGATGCAAATCCCAATTTTTCAGCAACACTAGCACCAATGTATGTTGAACCATTTAGGATAAGGTAGAAATCACTCCTTACTAATCACCCTAAACTACTTAACTATATAAAATAAAAATCAAGAACAAGAAACAATAATAAAACAATAATATACGTTCTGTTGTCCATCCATAATTTAAGAAATACAAGCAACATGCTAAACTATCTCTTGTCGTTTTCAACAAATTAATTTTGATTTTCCATTTTTAAAAAATTGGCCTACAAAAACTATTTTTGAAGGATGGCAATACATGCAACACCATTGTAAGTTTTATTTTCAATTGTTATAACAAAATAAACTGATTTCACAATTTATTCACTGTATCAGGACAAACATTTCATGGCTGCTTACAAAGATGACTCACGGCAACCAATTTTTGGGACTTTACCCTTTAAATGCAATACCACAACTAATTACTGCCTTAAAAAGACTACAGTACAAAAAAAAAAGTGTACCGAACTTTAGCGTTTCGATTTAAAGCTAAAAAACACCATTTGTTATCCATAACGAAAATTGCTGAGGATGGCCTAGAAGGGTATGTTTTCCACCTGCGAATTGGTGTTTATACTACTATTGACTACATGTAGTAGAGTTTTGCATTTGAAAGCTCTTTGCCCGTACTTTTCACCATTCTAGTTGGTGGGAATGCAGATCTACATCTGAAAAAGACTATGTATAAGGATTAAGTTATTTGTCAAATAATAAATCACTGTCCCTCACCCCAGATTTGGTTGAGAACGAGATAACACCCACAGCTGTACAAGCATGAGCATGAGTTTGATTTACTTACTTACATTACTAGATGAAAAAAGTTCAGCATTGAATTAGATGTACCTTACACGTTGTTTTGAAGCATTCATTTTGAGTAAAAATAACATTATCGATTCGAAAAAATGTGAGGTTTTGTAACTAAGTTGTAAGTTTCCCTATATAACCATAAGTGGGCGGACATTTGATTCATATCGGTATCGGACGAATGCTACTCCCGGGTCCTGGGGCAAGGGTTAATTTTCCAAGTGGGTTTGCAAGTTTCATGATCCTGTACCAATTAACCAGGGAAAGGGGGATGGGGGGATATGTTTATACCTTGCAGAAATTATTTAAGGGAAATGTTAACTTGTAACTTATGTATGTATTATATTAAATATTAATATTATGTATGTATGTATGTAATGTATATGTGTATATGTGTATATGTCTGTACATCTCAGGATTGCTTGCAATCGCAAAGATACCATGACAATAAACTATTTATTTATATGACTAGTGGGATATTTAATTAGTTTGGCATGTTGACTTAACTAGCAATGGGTAGTATGTTGCACTACTGAATGCCATAGTGTGGACTGTGTGGTTCTATTGTAGGTTGCACATATGCTAAGCTTAGAATCATATACAATACTGTACTAATATGCTTCCTTTCCTTACATTATTTCCAGGAAGGACTTGTGAGTCCTTAAGGAACCGGTTCCGGTCCTACATAATCAACCATCTTATATTATATATTCCGATATTGGGCCTTATTGGGATATTCCGCCGCTTGTGTGAGTATACTGGTGCAGACCAAAGTCTGTCACCCATTGCTCGACGTTCCACCAGAATTGCATCTGGCATGTTCACGAGTTCCTATCACGTCCTTCTCATTCAAGAGCCTAACGTCGACTAAATATTGTCAGCCGAGGCGCGCGTTGTCTGTATACCCAGTTACCCACTGCTGTAGAAGGTGTAGGTGCGGGGCGGCGCGGTTCTATTGTTAATTTTGAGGGCTGGGTCATATTGTTGCATGAAGAAAGCATTACTTTTTTACTGAAGGTGGTGTTTGCCTTGGTTTCACACGAAATGGGGTCAGGATTGGCTTCTTTGCCATTGGGAGTCTTTGTGCGCCATCTCGTTTGTTTACGACTCTCTGGTCATTGATTCTGGCACTGAAATCGAAATGGAGTTATGCCAACTTCAACCCTTTACCAGCCAGAAAGCACGTCCGAAACGTCGCCGGACCCTCTCACTTTCCCCTACATCCGACGCTTCTTCCGTCTACTCTACCTCGGCACGGCCACCAAAACTCCATGCCCAACGTCCGGCTCCTAGCTCGGTTATCCACACACCGGTAGCCCATCGTCCCCCAGCCACTCACTCGGACCAATCCAATCCTGGGACTGACCAGTCACATGCCTTAGATAAAAAAAAAACTCCCATATTACTTTATGGAGTTAAAAAGATTATTCCCATGTCCCTGAATTTACTCCTGAATTTTTACTACTTGCTTCTGGTAGTAACACTGGTGACTACCATGGTGAAATGAAGAGCAATAACATAGCTACAATTGAAACTAAAAATAGTTTTAACTTCACTACACCAGCTACCGAATAACTGTCTTACTAACCCCAGAGGCAGGGAAGTTTTGTTTTCTTCCCAAAATCCCAATTCCAAACGGTTTTTTGTTATCCTCGAGCGAGAAGGCTCTTAGGCCAAAAGCTTTAGATATCAAGGATACCATGATAGTCTTCTCTCTGGGCATTGCTTAGTACTCGATGAGTAACTACCATACGGAGCAACGTGACACTGCATTGTGCAGAAGAGCAATATTGAGGCACAATCATATTTGACCACAATACTTTCTATTAAACGCAAGGTACCAATTTGAGTTTCGTTGGAGTGGTTTGATGACTAAAGATGGAACCGTTGAGTGAGAAATATATTACATGTTGATTAATATAACATAGTATGTAAGATATTTATTATATTTCTCGCTCAACGGGTGAAACTCTTCCCTAGGAATTGCAATCTATGCAGCCAATGTTCCTGTGTCCATCCCAGCTACCGACCTGTGAGGTTCACCGCGGTTCACCATCGTGATCGGGGAAACCGTTTTGCCACGAGGTCTTGGAACCTTCAAGAAACAGACCGCGCGTCAGCCAGCAGCTTCCACGCCGTTCCAGAGTCAATTACTTGGGACTGAAGAGCGTGGGTGTATGAGATTGAAGGGGTAGGGGGGTTCCCAGGGGCGTGGTTTGTGCTGAAAGCCATGGTTAATTGGGGACAACCTACAAAAGTTTCCCGGAATGACAGACTCAACTAACCCGTGTTGGTTCTACCACATAGGGCCTTGTAAACGGAACAGGGTCTATTTCATGGGGCAGCTAGACAGACAACATACACCATTCATGAAGTAGAGCCAGTTAACGATTTCTGCGTGCATCAGGAGGTATGTAGGAAAGTGCTAATTTCACGTCCGGATGGGACACAGACGCAATCAGCCTTCCAACAGTGCAGTTGGCCCCCGGCCCTGGGACGGTGCCTAGAGGGACCTCCTGCACTGGGCATACAACCGACGCAATCTGTGCCCAAGCCCAAGTGCTGTCAAATCAATCAGAGAGTCGAATCATAACCTTATCATTGCTAGGGTCGTCATCAGGGGAACAAGCCGTAAACAAACCATTTCGAGGGGGGTGGACTGAGGGGCGTTTGGATCGCAAAGAGGGCCGGCACGGATGAGGAAGAAGGTAATGAACGTAGATTGATGATTGATTAATGGGGCTTAACGACTCATATTTATGCAACGATGGCTAATCGAGACGATGAGCGGGTGATAATGAAGATGAGAAAGATGATAATGAAGGATAAAGCCACATCCGAATCAGATCCATTGTACGTCACGTGAGTCGTCATACGGGAGTCCAGCAAGGGAGGGCAGGGCCAAGTGGGAGGAGAAATATTCAGGGGGACAGTGGGGGGGAAAGGGGATTAGGGTGTGGACTGCACTTCGTCTGACTTCTCCTCCTCGACCAGTCCGGCTTGGGTGGCCCTACCAGAAGCATACGCTTCCGCCGGCATAGCCCTCGGGATCAACAAAGCACGCAAACCTGCCCACCACGATAAGGTGGCAGTCCCTGGGCAGGTAATGAAAGTATTGAAAGTAAGAAGAGAAAGGATGATGAAGGCAAAATGAAGATAGTGATGATTAAAGATGTGCACGAGAGCCCTCTTTGCGGGCACCGGTCACCACGAGGAGGGACCCACCTCGACCGGTAGAGGACAAAGAAAATGCAATTGCTAACCCAAAAGATATTTTTATGTTTACTATGGATGTACAGTCGGTAAAACTTGCACTATTTATGCTAAGCAAGTGCTATGTACTATCATACATAACTATGCGTACATAATATTACCATGTACAATATGGCCGATGCATCTGTCCTGGGCTATCTTTGGCACGAAGGGGAAGGAGGTTGGATGGAACTGTGTTCACATCTATGGTGATAGATTATTTAAACATGCAGTTTTTAAAAAGTCCTTATTTAAAAGAAGTGTTAATTTACAGCGATGGTTGCACTTATCAGAACCGTAACGTTATACTATCAAATGCCCTTTTAATCTTTGCAATTGAAAAGACAGTTACAATTACTCACAAATATCTAGAGAAGGGACACACCCAAATGGAAGTCGACTCGGCCCACAGTGCAATTGAGCGTGTGCTGAAGAAAACCAAACCAAAGGGGGGTCTTGTATCACTTTTTAAATATTTGGAAGCGTTCTCATGTTAATAAAAAACGTAATTTTGCGCGATTTTAATACCCATTCCCGTCAAACTACCACTAGCGTTATTATTATTAAAAATCTAACATCATCAACAACTGGTAGCCTATGTAGGCCTACAGTATTATAACACTTGTGTGTATTATATTGTTAGGATGTATAATATGCATGTAACTGTAAGTAGATAATAAGCACAAAAGTAAAATAACAAGAAGAAAGTACATTTTAATTAGGGATGTTCAACGATATCTTTTTCAGTATTGACACGTTATCGCGATATTTTTGATATTTTTTGATATTTTTGACAATACTATATTGATATGGAAATTAACGGTGATTTTCCTTCGATATCGTATCGAATTATCGATATCGTTGAACATCCCTAATTTTAATAAAGATTATCATGTAAACCCGTTTTTGGATTGATTTTGTTCTGCAATAAACTTTTGATGAGATCCATCTTCTCATTATGGCGTTTTTCTTTTAAAGCTTCCTTTTTATGAAGGAATTCCAGGAAGGCCTCGTTTACTTTTACTTTTTTCTCCTTACTGCAATTAGTCTTGGTTATTTTCAGCACATTTTTGTTTAACTGGACCTTCCCAACACCGCGCAATACTTCTGGCTCCAAGCTATCATCTAGGGCTCTTATTTGATCGATTTCTGCCTCGAATTCAATTTCCTTTCGGGTGGAGCCAGAAGTATTGTTCTCCGAGCACACGGTCACCTTCCGTTTTAAGATAGTTTTGTACCTGTTCTCACATTGGAGAGCTGTTCTCAAAATGTTAAATGTGGACAAAATATCTACACAAATTTGGGCCCAGCACATGAGTTTTTTTTGTGCGAAACCTTTTCATTGGTCCCACTTTAGTCATGTATTCATGATACTTGTCCAGCAACAGTTTAGTGTCTCCTGAGCCCCATTCAGAATCTGAAACACAAATAACATGTCATCCATTACACCTAGCCTATACAAAATGGTACGGTCTAAGTAAAGTGGCTCCAAAGCAACTTTGTGAATGCTCACGTCATAGATGTGCAAGTCGGAGCCAATCAGCAGGTGGCATTTTTAAATACTGACATTCAATGGCTCACTTATCTATGTCGTCCGCATCCATAAGGTTAGAGTAAAACGACAGGCAGAACCTCCCCCCCCCCCCCCCCTGCTCCTTACGCACTATTAACTCGGGTGGCTAAAAGTATACTCAAGGCAACAGATCATCTTCCATCCCACTAATCAGTCTGTATAACAACACCCACCCGGAAACTGACGTAATCTAGACCAAGGTCTACTTGATCTAGACTTTATACCCATTCCTATGTTGCTAATAACTAATTTCTTGAATTGATAGTTTAGTTCCAGTCCTACAAGTCATTTAAACTCTAGTACCGGTACGTTTGTTTACAATGTTTTTTCTTAGTGCTCTGAACGTTCTTAAGTGGAACAAACATTTTTACAGCTAGGCCAGTGCTTGAAGTGGAGCGGGATCATATTCCACCACTTCTCAACAAGGCCTATTACCATCCCGCCGCTTATTATTTACGATAACACCCAAAATGGTTTGTATATACACATATACCAAAAATACTAGCTTCTCTTATTAGACGTGACATTTACAACTAGGAATGAGCTCTTGTTAATTTTGCATTTAAAAGTTTTTGTAGCCCCCTCCACCACTGTGAGATGAAAATAATGGCTGAAGTAGTAAGCCACTGAAAAGATCCAAAACCTTGGTTAAACATAAAATTCGTGGTGCGCAGCTCAACTAATAATAGGCTAGTAGTAGGTTCCGTTGTAAAATATGAGTTCGTTTCTATCATTGTCCCTGTCTGTAGGCCTATGGATACTTGCGTAATGCATAACCCCATGTACCGGTACATAAGTAAGTTTCTGCAAATGTTTAAAACGCAGAGTAAAAAATGTAAACGTGTTAAGTTCCTCCCACATTTAAACGTCGCATCCCCATTTACGACACGTGAGAGAGACGTTTGTGGAACTAATTCTGTCGCCCTAATTCTGTCGGGGGGGGGGGGGGGGGGCAAGCAATGACCGCTAGCTACCAAAGAACAGATCAAAATCATCACCTAAGCATACTCTTCCCACCGTCACCCCGTCCGCAGTACGGGCAAAGTGATTACTGTTATATTTTATACTACCATTAGGCCTATTTTGCTACTGCCTTTCTATAGCCTAAGTTAATATGTAAACGCAGTGCCCATATTTTGATTCAATAAATTATATCCTACCACCTTTATGTTTCCACTTCGAGCACTGAGCTAGGCATTACATAAATCAAAGTAGGGCCAATCAAGATTATTAAACGTAGGCCTATTTAGATCATAACCAATTTATTAATCGGTTATCAGTCGCAGCCGTATTTAGGACTTAAGAAATATGAAGGCCTAACGTTTACAATACAAGTCTCCAAGACTTCACATACCAGATGGTGACACACTCTTGCTGCTGCTGGCTGATGTAGTTGGCAAATGTGCATCTCCTGCAGGCCACCCCGCTTCATCCCGGCAGCTCTCGGTCAAATTATTTGGACTGATTCGTTGCTTGGCATTTTTATCTGGTCCATCTCCTGAAAACAATCGGACCTTACATTTTAAAATTGTACATAGAGATTATGTACATTATTATTATTATTATACCTGCAAGCTGTGTGGAAATGGGGAGCAGGATAGGAGCCACCTGTTTGTATGTCCAAAACTGGCATGTGAACGTGACGCAATGCCGAGCGGCATGAAGAGGGTGGAGAAAGAAGCGTGTCTCTACTGGTTGACCAGATCCAGCATGATGGCATAATAGCCAAATGTGGGCATTTGAGAAGAAGAAGAAGAGAAGAAGATTATTATTATTATTATTACCAAACAGCACACGTTAGGCGGACGTATAGCGATTGAGTAAGGGAATTGCTACGATTTAAGAAGTATGTATAAATTAAAGACCTAGCCCAGGCTAGGCTTAGGCTATGGAGACACCTCCACCGAAGGTCTAGATATACAAAGACCTAGGCTTGTAGGCCTACCCACACATGTACGTACCATACGGCGAGGCACGTTTAAGGCTAGGCCTAGCAGCCTTTTAACCAGTGCTATCTTAAGTAATAGCTTCACCCAGCCAACCCAATTGTACCAGATTTGGCCGAGGGATGGCCATAACTTCCTCGACTCCTGAAAAAAAAAATGTTTTGTATACAATATACGTTAATACCTACGCATAACCACAAAAGCTACCTGATTGTTAGGCTAACAGCGATGACAACGCTGACAATCTAGGGCTAGGGCCTAGGTAGGCCCTAGTGTGCACGGGACAAGCCACAGCTAGGGCCTAGGCCTAGGCCTAGGTTACCAACAAAACGTATACGAGGAACCCCGATTGCTAAGAACAAATAGTCCTAGTTGATGGAAGTTCTTTTCTAGGCCTAGGGCTATTGGATAGGCCTACACAATGCTAGAGCCCTATTCCAATCTAATTTCATTACGTCGTTTTCTATTTGTAGGTTATGTAGGGTCTAAATGCTGGTATCTAGGCATATTATATATAACTGTGCAAATACTTACCAGCAATATTTACATTGCATAACACCCCGTCATTTGTTATTATTTCGGCGTTATCTGCCCCCATAATAATATTTGTAATAACTACAGTTATGTCAACTTCTTCATTTGGCGCGCTCGAGTTAGAGGCCATCTTTGCAGTTTGCTGATTGATTGATTAATGGGGCTTAACGTCTCATATTTATGCAACGATGGCTAATCGAGACGATGAGCGGGTGATAATGAAGATGAGAAAGATGATAATGAAGAATAAAGCCACATCCGAATCAGATCCATTGTACGTCGCGTGAGTCGTCATACGGGAGTCCAGCAAGGGAGGGCAGGGCCAAGTGGGAGGAGAAATATTCAATGGGACAGTGGGGGGGAAAGGGGATTGGGGTGTGGACTGCACTTCGTCTGACTTCTCCTCATCGACCAGTCCGGCTAGGGTGGCCCTTCCAGAAGCATACGCTTCCGCCGGCATAGCTCTCGGGATCCACAAAGTACGCAAACCTGCCCACCACGATAAGGTAGCAGTCCCTGGGCAGGATATTAGATTAAAGTTAGTTTTAGAAAATTTAAAATGTATCGTGCTAATAAAAGATGATGAAGAATTAAGCCAAGTCCGAATCAGATCCATTGTACGTCGCGTGGGTCGTCATACGGGAGTCCAGCAAGGGAGGGCAGGGCCAAGTGGGAGGAAACATCTTCAGAGTGACGGGGGGGGGGGGGGGGGACAGAATGGGAAAGGGTCTTCTTTCGTCGCCTCATACGACTAGCAGAGTCACTCTGGGCCTATCCTTCCTCGGGCCCAAACGGGCAATTTGAGTCGAAGCATTCATATTTCAGGGTGTGCACGGGCTGCTAAAATTTCAAAAATTCCAGCAAGTGTTATTATTGTTGTTACAGCTGGCCTAGACGGCGAGCACGTGTGTTGGTGATTGCCATGGTTACAGCAAGTGTTATTGTTGTTGTTGCAGCTGGCCTAGACGGCGAGCACGTGTGTTGGTGATTGCCATGGTTACAGCAAGTGTTATTGTTGTTGTTGCAGCTGGCCTAGACGGCGAGCACGTGTGTTGGTGATTGCCATGGTTACAGCAAGTGTTATTGTTGTTGTTGCAGCAAGCCTAGACGGCGAGCACGTATGATGGCTGCTGCGATATCGAGAAAACCGATAAGTCAAAGACAATGCACAATCGCATTTGGAAGCGGCTGCTGCTGCTGCTGCTTTGATAAACTATGGTGTCAGTGAGAGAGGGGTCGAGCCCGAAGGTAAAGAATAGGGCTTACAAAACGGTAGTTCAGCCTATTTTGGAATATGGGGGGGCGGTGTGGGATCCATATAGGAAGGGGGAGGTTTTGAGCTAGAGAAAGTGCAGCTTAGGGCGGCAACGAAGGTTACGGGACAAGTTAGGCGATGGAGGTATGAGGAAGATAAGTTAATAAGGAAATGCGATGAAGGTTTATGATAGCGTTACAGCGATGATAGGGGAGTTGGGTTTGGAGTCTTTAGAGGAGAGGAGAAGGAGTGATAGGATGTGTAATCTATACGAAGCAGCTAGGGGGGAAATAGGGTGACGGGAAATCCGAAGCAGATTGCAAGAAGGGGTATACAGAGGGAGGGGGGATCATAAATGGACGTTTCAGCGAAAGGTGGTAAGAAGTGATCTGGGAACTCCCAGTGATCTCCCACCCAAAACCATCACTAACCAAACAAAACCTTCCATTTTTCAACATTTGAATCACTTGTTGGGCCTCCACCATCAACGCGATCTCACATGTCCCCGGAAAACCAGTGGATACGGAAGTGGTTACGAACTTCTAGCCTCAAGATTTCGTTCATTGATTGATATTTGGGCTTAACGTCTCATATTTTTGCAACGAGGCTAATCGAGACAATGAGTGGGTGATATATGAAGATGAAATAGGGGGCTGTTTGGAGGAAAGGGGCAAATAGGAGGGCGGGGTGGAAAGGGGGAGGGGGAGGAAAGGGGATGGGGGTGTGGACTGCATTTCGTCTGACTTCTATTTGTGTATTGAGCACAGATGCCCTCGTGTCTGTATCTCAATAATAATGGTTGTGTTTGTCTCCCAGGCAAGTGGGCGGCAAGTACCTCCCCAGCGACATAGACCTGGAGCTATGTACTCACGTCGTCTATGGGTTCGCCGTGCTCAACGGCGACCAGCTGGTGATCAAGCCTCACGATACCTGGGCTGACTTCGACAACAGTGAGTGCTCTCTTCCTTTATAACAATGTTTTACTTATTTATTTATTTTTACCGTGCGATTTGTACAGAATACAAATATTGGTATAGTCCCGATTGATTGATTAATGGGGCTTAACCAGGGCCGTCTTAACATGTCTTTTGCACATAGGCCCGACGACAAATGCCGCCCCCCCCCTCAACACTCAACGGCAACAATAACAACAACCCCATTACAAACTTGTATACGATGATGGGCAATAAGAACACATTTTTGATTATTTATGCTAAATATATTTGTCAATCACTCACTCACCAGTCTCCATCGCCGAGCCTGCAATCTCTCGAAGGTTTCATCCTGGATTTGTTTCTGGCAAATCGTTCAATGACTGTGTCGAAGCATATTGTTTTTGTTAGTTCACTTTCAATGGACAACATTGAGATGGCGACTAGTCTCTCGTTTCTCTTTAGCGCGTTTCTTATGGTCTTAAGTTCGACATGTTACAATAACGAACGTGACAAAATTGTACTTCACCTCACTCACTGTCATTCTATTAAGTCACATTAACACACGTGATAAAGAGTTACAGAAAAACTTACATTTTATAGCGCACGGCTACCTAGTAGCATACACCAGTTTAGCAAACGAATAATCACTACAAAAGTGCAGAAAATCGAACCTTCCCTTACGAAGTTGAAAACTTGACTGATTTCAAAACGCCAGAAGAAGCATTTTGTTTACAGATTTACTTGCGGGATAGTGCATTGTGGTTTGATGCGGCACAGACTCAGAAATAATTTTTTGGACTGAACTCTTTTGTAATTTGTGATTAAAGCATGTTTTGGCTAATAAGTCTCCACATGCTGCTACAAGGAACACTACAATACTTTTCAAAATGAATAGCCAGATTCTAGAAAAGGTCAGGCAAAAACTCCATTCGGCTTATTATTCCCCTGCCATTTCTAAACACTACCCCTTCCCCATTGTCACCCAACTCTCTTATCCGAATTAGACTCATCAACAAAAAACAGGGCATAGAAATATACAAGTCATTCTGCGTGAACGCTCATGTGAGAAATTGAGATATTGGGCGCCTATGACATTTTGTGTTCGAAACAAGTAAAATATAAACGATTTTGACTTCTTGAATATCAATCCATTGGTTGATAACATACAAATTTCCAATAAATTTGCCGCCCCTGGAAAGTGCCGCCCTAGGCCCGGGCCTCGTGTGCCTATGGGGTAAGGTGGGCCTGGGCTTAACGTCTCATATTTATGCAACGATGGCTAATCGAGACGGTGAGCGGGTGATAATGAAGATGAGAAAGATGATAATGAAGAATAAAGCCACATCCGAATCAGATCCATTGTACGTCGCGTGAGTCGTCATACGGGAGTCCGGCAAGGGAGGGCAGGGCCAAGTGGGAGGAGAAATATTCAATGGGACAGTGGGGGGGACAGGGGATTGGGGTGTGGACTGCACTTCGTCTGACTTCTCCTCCTCGACCAGTCCGGCTTGGGTGGCCCTACCAGAAGCATAAGCTTCCGCCGGCATAGCTCTCGGGATCAACAAAGCACGCAAACCTGCCCACCACGATAAGGTGGCAGTCCCTGGGCAGGGGTATAGTCCCGGTACTCAGATAAGTCACATAGTTACTTTTTCGTTCTCAACCTAACAAGCACGAATCACTAACGTTTCTTGCCGGTTATTTAGTAAAATTTGTGTGCGTGAAGTTTCGGGGAAGAAAACTTGCCGGAAACCGGATACACGTCATAAATATTGCGTCACTCCGAACGGGACACTTAGGTTTTTTCGTATCTTGACAGTTTTATAACTTAAATTAGTAGTTAATTAATCATTATTTTTTATTTTTTATTAACTGGTAACAAATATTTCATTACTATTATCTTAAAAGTGTAGGTACAAAGTAAGTAGTCCCAAAACCTCCATTCTGGAAGGCGTGGCCAAGGAAGTAGCCGACGAAGACTGTGGTAAAACGTATCATGGCGGCTGAAAGTGTGTTCATCAATAATTCATATTTTTTGAAAATTCAAGAATATTTGGGTAAGTAAAATATCTTACATATTGAAAGTAAAAAATGTTGTTAAAAAGTTGCTCTTTATTTTGTTAACGTTTTTGGAGTTGATCGGCTTGCGTGTTGTAAATTGCTGGCAACGTTGATATAATAGGGACGTAGGCCTATCAATGGTTACGCCTAGGACCTAGTCCTAAGGCCTACCTACACATCGTAGCCTCTTGCCCTAGGCCCTAGCCTACGAAGTTATGACTGAAAACTGACTAGCCTAGGCTAGGCTAGGCTAGGCCTAATAGTAGGCCCAGTTGTGTAGGTTTATACTGTCAGCTAAAGACATGATTTAGGCCTGGGCCCTAGCCGCCTAACCTAACCTAGAAGTAGGGCTAGGCCTAGGCCAGAATTGGGAAGAGAGTAGCGTTTTGATATTTAATTAGCGTTAAACGATAAGTAGGCTTAGACCTAGTCTTTCTCCAGATCTAGTTCGATAAATTTGGCCTAAAAGTCATAACATCAAATAAGACTAGGCCTAGGTCCCTTGGGCTGCATATTTTTAGGACATGTTTTGAATTGGTAGGGCCAGGCCAAGGCCTTTACATTACTATAGCCTATATAAGGTGTATGTGTTGCATTGTTCCAGATTGTGTAATAATGTCACAAGACCTGCCAGAAAAAAAGTACTATTCAAACGGAAGGCAGTGAAGCTGACTCAAGGTCAAGTGGCACTCTTAGCCCAGAGGAATGTTCAAGTAAGCTCACCATTGTTTCATTGTAGGCTAGTGGGGTCTAGGCATTGAGTAGGCCTACAAAATACTGTAACAAAATGTTACCCTTGCCATAGGCCAACACAAATTTACAAACCCAAACTACTGAAACCCCTACTGTCACAACTCACATACAATAGGGAATATGCGTCATCTTTTTTACCATTTTACTAGATTAGGATTAACTTCCTGAATACAAAAATATTTTTTTTCGATGACATAGACAAAAGTTTCATTTGTAAAAACGAGCTGAAAGTTTCACACATATTTATGGCGGGAAAAACAGGGCATATGTCACTTTCCCTGTATCAGTAATTAACCAATCATGTAATGATAAATAAAATAACGCTTATTTGGAAATCATATTAAATCGAATGGACGTCTAGTACGTCTAATAATTAATTTTGAAGCCCAATTACTATAAAAATTAAAAACAATAATACCAAACCTATTTTCATAAAATATCAGTAAATATTGGGTGTTGTTATTCATATAAAGCAGACTT
Organism: Isoperla grammatica; assembly: GCA_945910005.1. NCBI lineage: Eukaryota > Metazoa > Arthropoda > Insecta > Plecoptera > Perlodidae > Isoperla > Isoperla grammatica. The sequence goes on from OX246747.1 coordinate 16,415,438, forward strand.
GACAACGGCTTGAGTAAAAATGTTGACAAGGTTAGTTGACTGACCTTGAAAGTTTGATTGTTTCGTCTAGGAGGCGTTGGAAATGTCCAAGGAGGTTATATGCAAAGTCATTCATATAAGCAGTGGTTTACAAGGATTGTGACGTCACATACTTAGACCAGTAATATAGGTAGACGGAGTATGACGTCACCGCTAGATGGTGTTAAGTGCGCGGCAAATACGTTTGACATTTGACAAATGATGTATTATTATTTGTATTTCCTCAAAAATGATTAGTGAAGGTACTGTTAATCTTAGTTAACATATTTTTAATTTGCACTAGTTGAAAATGATAATTTTTCTTTACACAACGATGTACTGTTTGTACTGTTCATCAAGTAGGCCTAGCGTATTTGGTTGATTGTAAGATGTTATTTTTATGTTGGCCATACAGCATTTAAGTCGAATTACAATTGGTTCTTCTTTCCATTTCAGACCGTTACCCAGCAAGTAGAGGAAGTATGATTGTAGGAAGAGGTGGAAACATTTGGTTGTGAAACCTAAGCTGACCCTGCCAGAAGCAGGAAACTACGATGGATGATGATGACCATTGTCTTGATGCTTTATTATTTGTATTTATTTATTACACATATTTTTATTGTTGTACTATTTTATTTATTGAAATATATATTTTTTTTTTTTACTTAGTGTTTATGTATTTATTTATTTATTTATTTATTTATTCATTTATTTATTTATTTATTTATTTATTTATTTATTTATTTATTTATTTATTTATTTATTTATTTATTTATTTATTTATTTATTTATTTATTTATTTATTTATTAATTTATTTATTGATTTATTTATGTGTTTTGCTGTTTATGTGTGGAAGCACAGATAACGAATTGTAGTCTTTGTCTGTGGTGGAAGCCTGCATTCAAAATTATCGTAGCCACATGTCTCTCCCCATATTAGTTGTGAATTGTGAATGTATATAATATTGCAATGTTATTGTTAACTGAATGTGTTTTACCATATAGTTTTGTATTTGTGTTGGGGGATTATTTCCTTAGTGTGGTAATACGTTTACACTGACAGTTGTTGCGTTCATAACAATTCAGTTTCTTAATACTTGTGTCCAAAATGGTATGTTATAATTATACATTTTTTCCAAATGTGGTAAGATATTATTCATTTTATGTGAAATAAATGAAAATTGCAGTCTGTTCATTGGCTTGCATAATAATAACACATTACTTTTTTAATTAAATTTAATACACTTTTTACCCTACTTTATTCCAATAGATAGTTTTCCTTTTTATTATTTTGTCAGTATGTGTTGCACAAGTGTTTAATAGATGTACCTAGCGAAAAATTGAATGTTTACTTCATAATTAAAAACTGTAGGTGGTGGAGAAAACGATACTATACTGAAGAATAGGAAATGTGTGGTTAGTGGTTACATAAAAACATTCGTTTTAAGGGGGGGGGCGTATATTGTAGTTGTAGACAGTAAACGATGCCCCGTTTACGATTGCGTATGATACACCACTGCTTGTGAAATGTGACATCGCATAATACAAAGTCAACTTGATCTCCGCCTAGCGGAGGCTCGTCGAACGAGCCTCCTACATCGTCAAGTCTAGTAGGCCGTGAGCACGTGCCGAAGAGTGGCGACACCTCCAATATGGCGCATATTGGTGTAAAAAAGTAGTCCGCGCACGACCACGTCGTGAGAAGGCGCGGACTGTTACTAATGATTCAATGAACCAATCAACGGCATGTGACTTATCTGGGTACCGCGACTATACAAACTATACAAAAAAAACCATACATGCAAAATAAAATTACCATACAAAACACATTCAGAAATAACAGTAAGGATGGGTCAAGGAAACGGGAATTTAAGTTGTTAATTATCAAACAATTCTTTCAAAGTGTAGAATTGTTTAATTAAGATGAAATTTTTGAGTCTGCATTTAAAAAGTGGAAGAGATGTTTTTTGTAATTGGGGGTTTTTACTGAAGTCCTTCCTAAGAGAAGGTGACAGTGTCTACAAATTTGAATTTGACACTTCTTGCACGCATATCCCTATTGTAAAACTTAATGTCGAGCAATTGGGCAATATAACACACAAACATATCGTTCACAGCGTCGGAATGTTATGTAGTACCAGTTTATTGCTATCTGTTATTATCAGCATTGGTGTTTATTAGTGTGGAGGGCCAGTTTCCGCGGTACCAGTGGTCAGCGCATGGGTTTCCCGCGTTTTTTCCGTAGTTTTCCTTCGCCAAACACAGATCGAAATTTCCAGAAATTATCAAAAATAAGTTAATTATTGTGGTTACTGGCGACGAGACGCTTCCAATGAGCCCACTCACGTTGTCGCCGCTAGGGCGTAGCACAAAGACCATCGCGGTTATTACACAAGCATTTGCAAATTTCACATTGCGCCGTCGGTTTTTCGTTCATAGCGTCGTAACCACCCACGTAGGTTATATGTTTGCACACTTGATGATTTGTCGCGACGATACGCTTCGATTGTTACCACCCTCGTCGACGTCACTTGGGTGCAACACATAGATCGACGCCGATATTACATCACAATTGTAAAAACAACACATTGCGACGTCAGTAATTCGTTACCAGCTCGTTAACCACCCACGTCGGCTATATGTCTGAGGACATATTCTAATTTGGGGCGACGAGACGCTTCGATTAATACCACCCTCGTCGTCGTCGCCTAGACCTAACATCAAGATCGACGTCAATTTGTCAATTTGCTTGTAGGCCGGCAATGGCTCCGATCGAGAGAGCGAGCGGGCGGGTGTGCCGGCGATGTTAAGTACATAGCTCCCTCTCCCGCCGGCCGTTGCGATGTACTGAGCGCCGCTCAGCGAGACCGCCGGACCCATATAATGGGGGCGGACTGCGTAGGAAACACCACCGCCTCGAAGATGGAATCTGTTGTCACGGGCGCACTTTTAGTGTCACAACGCTGGGTGTGGGCTTTAACGAAGCGTCTCAACGGCGCCTATGGGAAAATGGCCTCGTTGATGATATCCAAACCAAAAACTAGTTGACAGTAACACAGATGTTAGACAGGAGACGGGGTAGGCGTCACCAGCCTAGGGCTGAACCATCCTGGGCCTCGGGGCCCCTACTATAGACAGTGACTATCCTCTACACCCGGACCTTGTTGATAATATCTTAACCAACAACTAGTTGACAGTAACACAGATATTAGACAGGAGACGGGGTAGGCGTCACCAGCCTAGGGCTGAACCATCCTGGGCCTCGGGGCCCCTACTATAGACAGTGACTATCCTCTACACCCGGACCTTGTTGATAATATCTTAACCAACAACTAGTTGACAGTAACACAGATATAAGACAGGAGACGGGGTAGGCGTCACCAGCCTAGGGCTGAACCAACCAGGGCCTCGGGGCCCCTACTATAGACAGTGACTATCCTCTACACCCGGACCTTGTTGATGATATCCAAACCAAGAAGTTGTGTGACAGTAACACAGATATTAGACAAGAGACGGGGTAGGCGTCACCAGCCTAGGGCTGAACCAACCAGGGCCGCGGGGCCCCTACTATAGACAGTGACTATCCTCTACAGCCGGACCTTGTTGATGATATCCAAACCAAGAAGTTGTGTGACAGTAACACAGATATTAGACAGGAGACGGGGTAGGCGTCACCAGCCTAGGGCTGAACCAACCAGGGCCTCGGGGCCCCTACTATAGACAGTGACTATCCTCTACAGCCGGACCTTGTTGATGATATCCAAACCAAGAAGTTGTGTGACAGTAACACAGATATTAGACAGGAGACGAGGTAGGCGTCACCAGCCTAGGGATGTACCAACCAGGGCCTCGGGGCCCCTACTATAGACAGTGACTATCCTCTACAGCCGGACCTTGTTGATGATATCCAAACCAAGAAGTTGTGTGACAGTAACACAGATATTAGACAGGAGATGGGGTAGGCGTCACCAGCCTAGGGCTGAACCAACCAGGGCCTCGGGGCCCCTACTATAGACAGTGACTATCCTTTACACCCGGACCTTGTTGATGATATCCAAACCAAGAATTTGTGTGACAGTAACACAGATATTAGACAAGAGACGGGGTAGGCGTCACCAGCCTAGGGCTGAACCAACCAGGGCCTCGGGGCCCCTACTATAGACAGTGACTATCCTCTACACCCGGACCTTGTTGATAATATCTAAACCAACAACTAGTTGACAGTAACACAGATATTAGACAGGAGACGGGGTAGGCGTCACCAGCCTAGGGCTGAACCAACCAGGGCCTCGGGGCCCTTCTATAGACAGTGACTATCCTCTACACCCGTACCTTGTTGATAATATCTAAACCAACAACTAGTTGACAGTAACACAGATATAAGACAGGAGACGGGGTAGGCGTCACCAGCCTAGGGATGTACCAACCAGGGCCTCGGGGCCCCTTCTATAGGCAGTGACTATCCTCTTCACCCGGACCTTGTTGATGATATCCAAACCAAGAAGTTGTGTGACAGTAACACAGATATAAGATGAGAGACGGGGTAGGCGTCACCAGCCTAGGGCTGAACCAACCAGGGCCTCGGGGCCCCTACTATTGACAGTGACTATCCTCTACACCCGGACCTTGTTGATGATATCCATACCAAGAACTAGTTGACAGTAACACAGATATTAGACAGGAGACGGGGTAGGCGTCACCAGCCTAGGGCTGAACCAACCAGGGCCTCGGGGCCCCTAGTATAGACAGTGACTATCCTCTACACCCGGACCTTGTTGATGATATCTAAACCAACAACTAGTTGACAGTAACACAGAGATTAGACAAGAGATGGGGTAGGCGTCACCAGCCTAGGGCTGAACCAACCAGGGCCTCGGGGCCCCTACTATAGACAGTGACTATCCTTTACACCCGGACCTTGTTGATGATATCCAAACCAAGAAGTTGTGTGACAGTAACACAGATATTAGACAAGAGATGGGGTAGGCGTCACCGGCCTAGGGCTGAACCAACCAGGGCCGCGGGGCCCCTACTTAACTACAGCATTGTCACTGGCAATAAAGAGGACACTTTAAAATGTCCTAAGTGTTCCCCGGCTACGTAACTAAACTGAAAAGTTAATCTATAACCAGGACATTAAAACGTTGATTTCAAACCTGGACATTAAAACGTTGATTTCTACACTTGTGCACACACAGCTACAGGTAGCGCTGAGAGTGAGCACAACTCGAACTTTCTTCGATCGTACAGCAATGGTCGACCAATCAGAACTGTCTTCACGCAAGATGTACGAGAAGGCGCCATGTTTGTAGTACTATTACGTAGTACTTATTAATATTTTCTATTTACAGCTAACATTGAAATTGACCCTAACGATTCTTTGTTTAGGGATCTTTCCCTCGATGATATCGACGCCACCTGTATAGGGTATGAGGGGGATAGTGAAGCAGTTGACGAATTGTTTTCCGACCTCGTGGCCCTGACGCCTTCCTTTAGTCTGGAGGGCGACCCGGAGGAGCCTCTAGCTGGAGGGTCGAGGACACCGCCCGGTGCGACTCCAGCATTACCCGAGGGCGAGCCGGCGAGCGGACCGGAGGCAATCGAGCCCGAGGCGGGCCGACCGGAGACGGGCGGACCGGAGGCGGGCGAGCCCGAGGCCGGCGGACCGGAGGCGGGCGGGCCGGAGGCGGACACGTCTGAGGTGGGCGAGCTGGCTGATATAGAGTGTGTTCTTGTGGGAGGGCTGCCCGAGAACGCCACAGAGGTGGACGCTCTAGATCCACTCGATCAAGATCAAGAGGGGGAACTGAACCAACTGCAGGGAGAACTGCCAACTGCCAGAAACTCGGGCATGAGTGTGAGTACAAATGACATATTTGGATGTTGTTTCAAATTGTTTCCATGGACATTAATAATTGCCTTCTCTTTCTAAATTGCAGTCTGACGAATGCGATATAGTCATTCAAGTAAAGCTAAATAAGCTTAAATTCAAGCGGACGTTCCTGTGCCCTTACTGCTACCAGATGGTCCAGGACCTACCACGGCACCACATTAAAAAGCATAATCTGACCCGCAAGCGGGCGAACGCTCGCGCGAAGCGCCATCGCCGGCGGGAGGTGGAGCTGTTAGACCACCCGGGGAATGGGACCCCCGACATGACTGTGAGTAGCATTGTTGTAAAAATGTATACATTCATGTGTGTGCTTGCGTACGTGTGTGTGTGTGCGTGCATGTGTGCGTGTGTGTGTGTGTGTGTGTGTGTGTGTGTGTGTGTGTGTGTGTGTGTGTGTGTGTGTGTGTGTGTGTGTGTGTGTGTGTGTGTGTGTGTGTGTGTGTGTGTGTGTGTGTGTGTGTGTGTGTGTGTGTGCAGGTGTGTGTGTGTGTGTATGTGCAGGTGTGTGTGCAGGTGTGTGTGTGCAGGTGTGGTCATTTCTTAATGCTATTGATATGTATGTTTTCTCTTTTTTAGTCGGAAGACAGCGAGGAGGACCTCCAGCGCCCCGCCAAGCGCCGGTATTTGTGTGAGGAGTGTGGCGAAAAGTGCCTCAACCTGAACCAGCATATTAGGAACCGGCACCGAAATCTACAGGGTCAGCAGCTGTTGGGCTTGGGTGGCTCTACCAGAAGCATACGCTTTCGCCGGCATAGCTCTCGGGATCAAAAAAGCACACACACCTGCCCACCACGATAAGGTAGCAGTCCCTAAGCAGGAAATGGCAAAGAAGCTTGGATTTCTATTTCCGAAGAAGAAAAGCGAGAGAAAGCCCCAGTTTATGAGATCTGCGCCTTGGAATTCGAAATACTGGATCCTCTGTCGCCACTTAGACAGGATCTGTAACCCCCCCTTCATGACACAAGTCAGCTATAAGCTTGAAACGATGGAAAAACCAGTACTGAAGCCAAATAAAATGGTGTTTGGCGATTTCGTTCCCGGGGTTGTTGACTTACCAGCCGAGAACCCAACAGTTACAATAACCCTAACCCCAGAGTAAGCAACTGACTTCCTCAGTAACATCCAAACCTAAAGGTGTATCACGCTCGTCATGGTCCCAACATCGTTAAGTAATATTAGAAAGTACTACACTGTCACACTATTGGGTGCATGTTTGCTGAGCTGCCATAGCTCACTGGAAGAGCGTGGTCAGCAACCCTACATTATTTATTGATACATTTGTCTGACGATTGCTACATAATAATCCAGAAAGCTATTTTGCCTGATTGTTATTTGGGCTAAACGTCTCATATTTTTGCATTGATTATTAATGAGGCTTAACGTTTCATATTTATGCAACGATGGCTAATCGAGACGATGAGCGGGTGATATATGCCGGCAGGTTACAGGGACATAAGATATTCAACCAGAAGGTGATTTTTGTAATAAGGTCACTGCCAAATAGTACCATGGAATCATTTCGGCCAGGATCTGTAAATCTAGAACAGAGTGCATCGACTACGTATCAGTAAGATCATTGAAAGCGGTTGGTTACTCAATGGAAGGCACGACAAGTAGTGTCGCGCCCGCCCTCTACGGGCCTCAGGCGTTGGTGAAGAGGAAACTGAGGGAAGGGAATGGGATGAATGGACAGGGGACTGAGAGTTTGGAACACGAGCTATTGCGAAGGTTTGCAACTGCAGCGTACCATATAGTTAAGTGTAAATTATCTAGCGATTAGGTCGGACGATGCACAGTGCTGTGGCAGTACAGAGTGCCAACCTCACATTTCATGACATTAATAGCATTAGTATTTTAAGTTCAATAAGATAATAGTTATTGGCAAGTTTGACATTCCGGCAGTTATGACAAATGTTTGTATAAATTATTTAACTAGCTAACACATGTTTTTAGAATGGACTGTACGGACAGCGCACGTGTGCCTATGCATATGTGTTCACCCAAAATTTTTTATTAATTTTTTAAAAAATTATTTGGGCTTAACGTCTCATATTTTTGCAACGAGGCTAATCGAGACAATGAGTGGGTGATATATGAAGATGAAATAGGGGGCTGTTTGGAGGAAAGGCTCAATAGATAAAGTTACATTTCACTCCCAAATCGAACAGTGCATTTTTCTCACGAAGTAATCAAACCCAAAAGATTGTGCAACAGGAAGTGCTAAGCGCGTACTTAGCCTTCCAGCTTCTTCAGCTCACACGTGTGTGATAGCATTGTGCAACTGCGTAGCAACACCCGCGACAAACCAACGAAAATCGGTTACCCCCCACCCCACTTCACACCGAAGATTCCAAAACGGACAAAGACACGCTACCCACTCAACCAACAGTACCACCCGTGGACGGACGAGTCTGTCAGGAGCAGCGGCGAGACTTCTCCAGGACCAGGGAGGAGCCTAGACAACGGGTCCGTTCAACATGCCTCAAACTTAGGCATTTATTGAATAGACAACAACTACTACAACCAGAACAAACAACAACAACAACAACAAGACGTAACGTATAAACAAAAGACCATGATCTAAAACAAAAAACTTAAAAACATGTAACAAAACAAAGAACTTTGCAAGAATTCGAAGGCCAAGGCCAACTTTCATTAAAAAGTCAAACTGCCTATAACATCATTGTTTTTATACTTTTGTTATTTCATATTTTGTATTTTATAATATACTGGCCCCATTTTTAATTTGAAGGTTTTACTATTGTTGTCTGCTCTTCGAGTTTATTTCAGTAATTGTTTTTAAATAAATACGAAACATTTTTATTAAAACTTCAAGATAGACAATTTTTATAGCGTCAGTGAAAAGCTAAACCATGTGAAACATGGTCCAACTCCAGTCGCATAAATACTATTTCTGCACTTTGATCTTAGTTGAAATTGTGAGCTTTCAAGTATATTCTGAATTATCAATAATTAGTATTAAATTAACCATATGGAAGTCAACAATAAGGCGTATTTTGTAAAAATTGGAAGTGTCATGTTTCACTTAAATTCACCTCACAGTTTAGTCGCTCAAGGCATTGGCTTTTTCTTCCCGCACCGGAAAATAGTATGAAGAGTGAGATGCTTCAGCGAGGGGAATATTAGTCCACACCTGCACGTCATGCTCGAAGTGTTCTCCGAGTATGTGGAGTAGGATGCCGAGAGCTGTAACTTGAGGTGTACGTACTGTGACTGCAAGGGGTCGATGGGGGAGTTTTCTACAGATGTCGAGGGCTGTGACTTGAGGTGTACGTACTGTGACTGCAAGGGGTCGATGGGAAATTCTTCCACAGATGTCGAAGGCTGTGGCTTGAAGGTTGCCAAGGGTAAAACCACCGGACGTAGAGACGGCTTTCGTTTTAGGGGTGGATTCATGACGTCTACGACGGGTGGTGCATTCAGACGTACGAAATGGTTTGCATTGGAGGCTATCAAGGGTGTTACCTTGAAGAATGGGCGTTGCTCGAGGTCGCTGACGATTGTGGGCGGTGCCTCGTCATGTACAATGGGCGGTGTCATCAGAAAGACATGAGGCTCGAACGGGCCCATGACCTTCAGACATGGCTGTGGCTTGAAGGTTGTCGACGGTGGAACTACCGACTTGCGTACAACACCTTGATGTGCCTTCAGGCGGACGTAAGGCCCGTTTGCTTGGGGCGGTTTCAAGCGTAGTGCCGAGGGTGCCCTGGTCCTCTTCGCTGCCGGTTGGCGTACAGGCGGGATTGTTGATCGAGTTTTCGGTGTTTTCACCTGTCGCTGTTTCTTCCCTTCTAAATTCAACGTTGATAACCCATCTTTTGGCGATGAATTATGTGCCTGTATTATTATCGATCGCGGTACGAATCTAGTAACGGGTCGAGATACCGAGGGGGGCTTCGAATTGGGTGCAGACCGGTGTTTTTGTTGTGGTTTTGGTAGTTTTATGGTTATCTTTATCTTAGGCGGTGCGAAACACTTTATGCGCATGTGGTAGACCATTCCACGCTTGTAAAGATAGCCCTTCCCACATTTAGAACACAGAAAGGGGCGCTTTCCTACTTCCTGGTCTTCATCCACAGTTTCCACGTCCACGATTTCTGTAAACAGAGGTTACAAGAAAAATAGCCAATCTGTTTGTAATGAATAACGGACGAACGTCAAATATAGTAATGTATATAGCTATTTTATAGAAAATTACAAAAAGATCTATCATAATAATAATAATGTCGAAGACAGTAAACCAGGAAGTGCACTAAGGAGACCTTGGAGTGCAGTGGTCTCCTGACTCCTGGTGGGTATACGATATAAACCTAAACAAAACACATCCCTCAATATAGATTAGAAATATATTTGAAGTATACATCTACAAGGTATGAGGTAAATGATCTACGAAAGCACTCTCAAAACGCATAAAATTCCACCAAAATTGCAATTGAAACGATAACAAAAACGGGACTATGCGCCCTAGATCCGTAGTGGCTGGGCTGTGAGTTTCATCTCCAAACCTCTAAAGTAAGTCATGCTTACGACACAGCCGATTTTATATTTCTTTAGTTCTTACCATCTAATTAAAACAGGTCAATTAATTATTCAGATTCAGTTCCAAGAACGGTTTAAACATCAAACAAAAAGCAATGAGAAACAAAATTCCTTCTTTTAAAAAATTGTTGATAAAAGTGATTGATTGTATGGGTCTAGGTCTAATATTCTTGTAGGTATGCTATAATACCCTCATTTTAAGTATATTCTGGTTTACTAAGGCCTAGGCCTAGGACTAGTCCTTCACATTCTACAATGGTCACTAACAATGATAAATGCTACGGCAACGGTAACGATGAGAGCTGTGGTTCAGAATTATTATTATTATTATTATTTTTATTGTGGTTTAAAGGCACAACACATCTGGGTTATCAGTGCCTTTGGTGTAATAAATTGGTCATTATTGGGAAATGGTCGCTTCCGCAGAGATCCGGCAAGATGTCTCATCGGGAGGTATGTAGGAAAGTGCTAATTTCACGTGCGGATGGGACACAGACGCAATCGGCCTTCTAACAGTGCAGTTGGCCCCCGGCCCTGGGACGGTACCTAGAGGGACCTCCTGCACTGGGCATACAACCGACGCAATCTGTGCCCAAGCCCAAGTGCTGTCAAATCAATCAGAGAGTCGAATCATAACCTAATCATTGCTAGGGTCGTCATCAGGGGAACAAGCCGTAAACAAACCATTTCGGGAGGGGGCGACTGGTGGGCGTTTGGATCGCAAAGAGGGCCGGCACGGATGAGGAAGAAGGTGATGAAAGTAAGAAAAGAGAAAAGATGATGAAGACAAAAATGAAAAAAGGGATTATTAAAGAAGTAGACGAGAGCCCTCTTTGCGGGCACCGGTCACCACGAGGAGGGACCCACCTCGACCGGTTCGTTGCTTTTTAAGTGGATGATATCGTCCTTGATGTAGGTAAGCCTAAAAGTTATTTTATTTAGAAATGTTAATTAACATTATGTTGCCTACACATTTTTGTTGTACGTACGTTTAGTCTTGCATTAACTCAACGGACCTCTCATTTTCTTTTGCTGAAGGTTCAGTTTCCTTACCAAAAACATAAAACCTCAGTAGTCTTACGTTTTGAGACAAATCGGGGACAATTGGGTGTTCCGAAAGCTTTTTTTTTAGACACTAGGGGCAGGAATCTGGGACAATCCCGGTTTTCTGGGACGGATGGTCACCCTACCCCAAATTGAACAATATGATATTTCATTAAATTCCTAGCCCTAATAATAACAGTAATAATATTATTCTGTAACTCATTTCCAACTATGTCATGTTAAGTGGTTGTTGCCCACCCTTGTCTAGGTCATGAAACTGTCAGTGATTAATAATAATAAGAACAATAATTTAATAATAATATGTAGGCCTATCTGTAGGCTAAGTAATCATGTAGCTTACATGTTTGTTTTTCGAATAGGATTCGGCCTCAAACACAACGCGAGATCAACATGTTTCGTATATGCACGACAGTTACCGCAAACAAGCCACAAGTTACCATAAGTGGTCACAGGTCATGTACTTATGACTATGTCTTTGACATGCCTGTGACACAAAAAGAAATATATGAAGCATGCGTGTCAAATTTAGTCAATGGTGCTCTGGAAGGGTACAATGCAACTGTTCTTGCGTACGGGCAAACAGGTTCCGGAAAGACGTATACTATGGGCACAGGGTTTCAATGGAAGAAATCTGAAGTATAAGTAAAATTATATAAGTATTCAAGGGGCGGCTCTAGTTCATTCATATTGACGGCTAGATTGGGAAGAACAGCACAAGCAACTATCACGTGCTGGACAGTCGTTAGTGCCAGACCAATCAGTACGTCAAACTCCCGACTGTGGATGGGGTAACTTTTTGAGGGGGGTGGGGGAGCTCCTCAATAGCGCTTGGCAAATCATTAACCCTATTGATTGAAACCCCACAAATAAAGATCGATCGAGTAGAATCGTAACTTTTTCTACCATCTTACTACGATTATCCTTATTGAGCGTGATAAACACACGCGGTCACCACCACTGTGTTATTTACAGCGATCGATCCTTATTTGTTTTGGCATAAGAATTTGAAGATGAAGGCGTTGAATTGAAATTAACAAATTTAAACTAAAAATACCGGTTTGTTACGAATCTAACTTCAGCAACCTTTTTGGTTTTGTGTTTAATATACTCCGAGGGACACCAAATGTTGGTGAACGGCTCGTATGCTGGCCGCGTTCCAATGTTTGCCCAGCAGTCCAGTATAAAAAAAAATGTGTCCTCAAGTCATTTACCATGACATCCTTTCCCCATTACATTGATCCCTAGGCTAGGTATATACTAGGCCTAAGCATTCGTGTCCTACATTCGTGCATCACGTGTCCTACGTGCCAAGCCATTTGGGATATAGCAAGGATAAACTCCACCAAAACGCCCCAAATAATCCTGCTGACTCTGCCCCCCATATAATGTCGTACCACGCCGGAAGACATAAAGCGGCTACACATGTACAACCGCTACATATTAAAATTGGGTGAAAAACGTAAATATGCACTTTTTACTCATTTATTATCACCTTTGACAAATGATTTTCCTTTCGTGTAATCTGCATATATAACTTGCAGACGCCAATGTACGAGCTATAAGTAAAACGTGTACAAGCTCTTTATAACGCCAAGCGAGGCCTACTATGAGATGTAAGGAACCATGACAAATAAGTATATACATAGAAGTTTGAGTTTGAGTTAATTGGGTTTAAGGGCGCTTCAACCAGTTAGGTCATTTTGCGCCACCAAGATAATGTAACTCGTTACTTATTGTTTTATCGTATGATTGATTAATGGGGCTTAACGTCTCATATTTATGCAAACAAATAATGTAAGGGTGAAATTCAAAAATGAAGGCCTACAACAAAATGTTTTATTTCATTCATATTGGGCACGGGAGCAACCGGCGGCCAGATGGCAAACATTGGAACGCGGCCAGCATAAGAGCACTTCACCAACATTTGGTGTCCCTCGGAGTGTATTAAACACAAAACCAAAAAGGTTGCTGAAGTTAGATTCGTAACAAACCGGTATTTTTAGTCTAAATTTATTAATTTCAATTCAACGCCTTCAGCTTCAAATTGTTATACCAAAACAAATAAGGATCGATCGCTGTAAATAACACGGTGGTGGTGACAGCGTGTGTTTATCACGCTCAATAAGGATAATCGTAGTAAGATGGTAGAAAAAGTTGACGATTCTACTCGATCGATCTTTATTTGTGGGGTTTCAATCAATAGGGTTAATGATTTGCCAAGCGCAATTGAGGAGCTCCCCCCCCCCCCCTTAAAAAGTTACCCCATCCACAGTCGGGAGTTTGACGTACTGATTGGTCTGGCACTAACGACTGTCCAGCACGTGATAGTTGCTTGTGCTGTTCTTCCCAATCTGGCAGTCAATATGAATGAACCAGAGCCGCCCCTTGAATACTTATATACTTTTACTTATACTTCAGATTTCGTGCATTGAAACCCTGTGCCCATAGTATACGTCTTTCCGGAACCTGTTTGCCCGTACGCAAGAACAGTTGCATTGTACCCTTCCAGAACACCATTGACTAAATTTGACACGCATGCTTCATATATTTCTTGTTGTGTCACAGGCATGTCAAAGACAAAGTCATAAGTACATGACCTGTGACCACTTATGGTTACTTGTGGCTTGTTTGCGGTAACTGTCGTGCATATACGACACGTGTTGATCTCGCGTTGTGTTTGAGGCCGAATCCTATTCGAAAAACAAACATGTAAGATACATTATTACTTAGCCTACAGATAGGCCTACATATTATTATTATTATTAAATTATTGTTATTATTATTATTAATCACTGACAGTTTCATGACCTAGACAAGGGTGGGCAACAACCACTCAACATGACATAGTTGGAAATGAGTTACAGGATAATATTATTACTGTTATTATTAGGGCTAGGAATTTAATGAAATATCATATTGTTCAATTGGGGGTAAGGTGACCATCCGTCCCAGAAAACCGGGATTGCCCCAGATTTCTGCCCCTAGTGTCTAAAAAAAAAAGCTTTCGGAACACCCAATTGTCCCCGATTTGTCTCAAAACGATAGACTTCTGAGGTTTTATGTTTTTGGTAAGGAAACTGAACCTTCAGCAAAAGAAAATGAGAGATCCGTTGAGTTAATGCAAGACTAAACGGACGTACAGCAAAAATGTGTAGGCAACATAATGTTAATTAACATTTCTAAATAAAATAATTTTTAGGCTTACCTACATCAAGGACGATATTATCCACTTAAAAAGCAACGAATATCATTAAATAACCTCCAAAACAACCTCCATGATGATTGATTAATGGGGCTTAACGTCTCATGTTTATGCAACGATGGCTAATCGAGACGATGAGCGGGTGATAATGAAGATGAGAAAGATGATAATGAAGAATAAAGCCACATCCGAATCAGATCCATTGTACGTCGCGTGAGTCGTCATACGGGAGTCTAGCAAGGGAGGGCAGGGCCAAGTGGGAGGAGAAATATTCAATGGGACAGTGGGGGGAAAGGGGATTGAGGGTGTGGACTGCACTTCGTCTGACTTCTCCTCCTCGACCAGTCCGGCTTGGGTGGCCCTACCAGAAGCATACGCTTCCGCCGGCATAGCTCTCGGGATCAACAGAGCACGCAAACCTGCCCACCACGATAAGGTGGCAGTCCCTGGGCAGGAACAACCTCCATAGTAGCGGTAGTTATTTTAAATGTAGCTTCGCTACATTTGCACTACACAGAAAATGAAGCGCGCTATTTTAACACTACATCATCTTTGTATTGCTTTTATATTATGAACCCATTTTCTCATTATACTAGGAATTACGAAATACGAGTAAACAACTCCAGCTTGGCAGCTAGTCACTCTCATCACCATCACTATCAACGTCGGATAAATTTACTTAAATTATATGAAATTTGTTATACATAGCACTCTTGAAATATGAATAGCACAGGAAACTGAAGACAAAACACGCAAAATCAAACACGACCACTTACGTTACTGCAAGATGAGTGTCAACTAGTTGCAAGTCAATCCTGCGTGATACAAGAATATGGGATCGGCTAGACGCTTTTTGTTGAAACGCCAAACCACCTCGGAATCTAAGCCTAAGGATGGTGGGCGAGCTAAGCCTTTCCAGTTGACCCGGTCATTGGACCATTGGCCCTCTGCCGAACCGTCTATACCGAGCCCCTTGAGCATGTTGTCTAGCAGGATCGACCGCCTATTGGTCTCGGGAAGAAGGGGCACCCTCTTGCCGGAAAGCGGGCGGCGGTAGAAAAGCGCCGGTGGCCAGGGTTCAGGACCCGGAATCTGCATTACCCCACGGAACCGGAGGCTGCAAAATCCTGGATCCTGTTTCCGTTGATTTTCAGGGCCCCCTGAGTGCGACCGAGAAGCCCATCAAAACCCTCCAGTTGGTCGACTCCCAGCCACTCGGTCCCAACAAGGAGGTCTCCCAACGTTTAATTAATAATAATATATATAATAATATAAAAATATATAATAATAATAATAACAATAATAATAATAATAATAATAATAATAGTAATAATAATAATAATAATAATAATAATAATAATAATAATAATAATAATTCGAAAATAAAAACTACTCTAAACGGCATGCGTGGCCGGGTTGTGGAAAGCACTGTTGTGCTAGGGGATTGTGTCATTGCCAGTTCATCCTCTAGCACATTCAGTTTCAGCTTCAGTGAGGGAAGTGTCTCAAACGTGCCCGATGCAGACGGCTGTGGCAATATGGTGCAGTCATCTTCCTCCCCCTAAACCACCATTGGCACCGCCACTGGTAACTCAGCTCTCTGCTCAGCGAAAGTGCTATATTATTGCAATAGTTTATTTCTGTTGTCTGAAGAACATGTCTCTTGCAACAAATCATGGGAAGAATATTAAAAACATTATTGCTTGTGCTGTTTCATCTATGTCAGGTTGCTGTCTACATGAAGCAATACACATAATATAGGAAATTATAGAGATGAGGTCTAAAGCTAGTACACATAAGAGGGAAAGAAGGATAGGAGTCAACAGCTTACCTGAAACCATTAGGCAGGCCGCGTTCTCTGGTGACTAACACGGTGTTCGAAACGTCCAGAACATTATTTTTATACTCGTGTGTTTGTTTGTGTTTTTCTTTTCTACGTGGCCCGCCTTAGGGTTTCAGGTAAGCTGTTAGCTCTTATCCATCTTTCCCTCGCATGTACATATCAAAGCTTACCTGAATAGTAGTAAGTAGTAAGAATGGTAGAAAGATTAAATAACAACATTTATAAAGAACAACACAAGGTAATCTATTTCGGAGGCTTTTACGGCCGCAGTTAACTATACTATCGTGGTTTTCCGGGTACAACCGTGTCAAAAGGTGGAACGAATATTCTATTCTGTTTTAAGAGAATGTCGGCCGAATGTTCACTGTGCAACGTCGTGTCGTCGTAATATGGGATGAAGGAGACGCGGCTAATCCAGCCTCATTATTCGCCTGTATTACCGTGAGTGAGCAGCTAATCCCTGTTAATGACACAAGTGATCCGTTTGACTATTTCGAATCCCAAACTGGACAGATCTGCCACTTTTCTAGATCACGTATTAAAACAAGTAAAACTAATCTAGAGCTTCGGCCAAATGAAGTCTGTAGAATTGATGTCGAACCTCATCAATCAAGGTATACATCAGCTTTGTATCTGCAAGCTATTGCCAGCGAAGCGCAAACATTCTCAAGAGCGTAGAATGACTACCAACGCCACGCAGGTGACCTGGCTCACTATGGTAGATTCCGTGGAATCCCTGGAATTGAAGATCATAATAAAAAATAAAAGGAAGTACGCCAATCTGTACAACGCAGCGTATCTCTGGGAAAAGACCACGCAACAAATCAACGACAACTTTGTTCAAACTGCTGTTCCTCTAGCTACAAGCAAATGCTACAACTACAGCTACAACTACAAATACAGCAACTACAGCAGAGGCATTGAAGGGGCTAAGGCCAACCCTACCCTCACGGGAGAACATGAAAAGAGAGGTAGACAGAGACACCGACTTGGACAGTGATGATGATTCTGTTGACTCTCGACCCAGGAGGAGAAGACGCAAGAATCACTGAGGAGGAAGAGATCTACATCCACGACAATACGGATAAGCTCTAAAAAAAATATGTATATATATATATATTATTGTCGATCTGGTCGTGGTCGAGAAGAATCGGTACGCGGATCAATTTTTAGTGAAGGAGAGGGGAAGACTCACTGCTAAAAAAATCGCGCATGTCAAACTGGACCCCTACGTCATTGATTGATTGATATTTGGGTTTAACGTCTTATATTAATACAACTTGGCTTATCAAGACGCCAACGAGATAGGGGTTCTCCTGTCACTATACTTGCTGATAGATGTGGTGTCAAAACCAAATATAAAAATGTATTTTACACGAAACTGCATGGTGGAAACTGTTGTTCCAGATGTTCCAGTCTGTTGTTACAGATACTAGTGTACCAATACAAAGTCCTAGTGACAGCAATACTGCGAGAAAATCCAGACATCAAGTTGGTTGTCTCTGGCGTACTTCCTCGCTTCACAAACTGGTGGAAGGAATACGACCAAGCCAATTTCCTTAGTTGGACTAACATCAAAGCTAATCGACAAAACATGCAATGATGTAGAACATCATTACTTCACATGTCAGTTTGATGCTGAAAATAAAACTCATAGACAGTCAAATGAGCACTATAGATTAACATCTCAAAAGTGGAATAAGGGCCAAATACCTTCATTACATTGCCCAGCTCGAATGTTAGTAGCTGTTAGTGAACAGGGGGTAAATGAAGAATACATATCATCTCATAATCATGCATTAACGTTTGAAAACTGTAAATACCAAAGAATTCCAGAAAGTACCCGTTCTTTTATCAAAGGAACTTTAGCCATGGGGGTTTCCACAGAAATAGTTAAAAACGTTCTACAATCTAATGCTGGTTTGAGAGGAAATCGAGATGGTCAGGTGTTTCCCCTCAAAAACATTATGTTACTTAAACAAAGTTAAAACGAACATGAAGGGGCAAGGGCGGATTGCGGACGATGCTATTTCTGTGTCGGCTCGTGTTCATGCGATCCTATTATTGTATATAAATCACAAGGAATGGATACAGTAATTGGGAACAAAGCTTTAGATAATCTACCAGACAGTCATGATTTGTTTGCATTAGGCATACAAACACAGGTACAGTTTGCAATGATGGAGAAGGGATGTGAGAAGGTGTTGTGTCTAGATGCAACTCATTCAACAACACACTATGATTTCTACTTATTTAATTTAATTGTCCCTGATGAGTATGGTGTAGGCTATCCAGTTGCTCACTTTATCACCAATAAACAAGATTGCGACACTTTAAGTCTTCTATTAGATAGTATAAAAAGCAGAAGCACTAAAAAACTCAACATAAATGTACTAATGACAGATGACGACAATAGTGGATGGGATGCTGTGCAGCAAGTGTTTGGTGATGATATTAAACACTTGTTGTGTCTAAGGCATGTGCATCGCACTTGGCAAAGACAGACACGTGCATTCATTCGTGACCCCAATGTTCAAAGTAGAGTGTATGCGTCCGTAGTTACACTTATGGAGGAGCGAGATGTCCACATATTTAAGAAAATGACTCAAAACTTTATCTCTACGTTTAAAGCTGTTTGTCCAGAGTTTGTTAGTTATTTTCAAAAACATTACTTGAACAGACCTGAAGTCTGGGCTAAATGTTATAGGAATTTCCCCCATGGTAACACAGACACTAACATGTATTGCGAATCATTGCACAATAAACTTAAAACAAAGTATCTTAAACGTAAGCAAAACAAACGGGTTGATGTTTTACTAGACATTCTTTTAGAAATGGAAAGGGACCGTTTTCTTGAACATGATTTTAAGAAAAAAACCAATGCATTAACATCAGAAGTACCTGCGTCACATCATAAACGGCATGAAGCTGGCTTAAAAATTTCCGATAGTGATGTAAGGCAGTTCAATCCTAGTATTTGGCAGGTTATATCACAGAACAAATCTAAAAGTGCGAACAATTTGATTTACTCAGTAGAAAAGATTGGAGATGCTTGCAACTCCGATTTCTGCTTTCAAAGATGCTTAGAGTTGTCATGTCTCGGTTTATGTAGCCACAACTGCCATTGCTCTTGTCCAGATATCAGTGGTCTTTGTAAACACATTCATAAAGTACATTCATTAGGGATGCGGAATGTTGTTCAGGATACAACTACCAGTCCAAGTAACGAAGTTCCTGATAGTGAATCGATAGTTATGTTCACTACACCAGATGTGAGTCCAGAGAACACAAGTGACAATACTAATCACTCTGTAGAAGAATGCTTACATTATCTTGAGGAACTAAAATCGTTTGTAAACAAACCCAATATTCATAGGTTAATGATGCGAAACCTTAAAACAACTTTAAAAGATCTTGTTAAACAATGTAGAGGGGTTGCCGATAGTACATTTGAACAACCATCGGAATTGACTCCAACAAAACGTGTTAATAATAATGAAAATGTATAACCTCAAACCACACCCAAACTTCATCGTACAACATTGAAACGAAAGCCATCTTGCAGTCCATTCATAAGAACAAGTCTCGAAGAAATGAAAAAAGTTAAAATATCTCTTCTAAACCCAAATTCAAACAACACCAACCCAAAACCTCTCGTAAAATTATGCATGCAGTACATCCTGTAAATACAATCATCAAAGGTGACACAAATTAAAGCGTACATTGTCCAAGCTTCATAAAGGTCGATACAAACACTTCCACGAAAAGTAATAATCAACCCTTTATTCAAAACATTTGACTCGTGTAGATCTGCCCGGACATATGAACGTGCTAAGCCCTTCACTCCACCCATCAAAAATGCAACAGAACTTGTGAGTCCACTAATAGAGGTACATCCTGAAATAAATATTAGTCTCCTTCACTTAAAATCCCTTGAGCCAAAAGTTAGTGCAAGTGATCTGGAAAGTCTAATGGAAGCAGACTCCTCATTTCATACGGGTTGGCTTTATGATGCAATTATAAATGCTTACATACACAAGAGTTGTCAAAATAGTTCACGTGCTTTGTATTGTACAACAACAGCCTCTTGTTCAATCTTAAATAATATGAACAATGAACGCCTTTGGAAAACCGACAATCTCTTAACCCAAGATTTCATTTTTGTACCTTGTTATGTACAATCCCATTAGGTCTTGTTTGTGTGCAGGCCCAAAATACAGGTTATAGAATTGTATGATCCCCTTTACATGGCATGTCGTCCTACATATGGGACATTCATAAATAATTTAAAGTCTTTACTAAACAGGAAACTTCACTTCACTCCTAGCAATGAATGGAAAATATCCTCTCCCCCACATGCTATGCAATCGGATATGATAAGCTGTGGTGTTTACGTTTGCTATTTTGTGAAATGTCTCTTAACCGGGAAAGATTGTACTGACGTTGTAAATGCAACTTCTTTCAGGCAGGAAATCTATAATACCTTAACTCAACAATAAGGCATTTGATAGTGCAGGCCTATGCATTAATGTAAAAGAAAGTCACGAGCCTAGCCATGCAATGCCTATTCTCTCTCTCTCCTTCTCTGCCTCTATATGTATGTACTCAACGTTTTCGTTGCGTGGCGATGCGGGGCAGCTCAGTCGTTTGCTGAGTCTATCCGCCCCCTGCGACTGCACGGAAAACTGTCTGTGTGTTTCTCGCCGTGCATTTTGCAATATATTGTTTTCAACTCTCATTCACTTTTTTCTCCTCTTTCATTTGGTGTCGTTAAATTTGATGTTTTTGGGTGCTCGCAATGAGCAACCCAAGGCCTCAGGATTTTCTAAAATCCAAGGCGTTGTTGGGTCCGACAACGAAGGATGAGCGAGGCAAGGCTTCAAAAGTAACCCTGGCCCGTAAAGATCGAACCGAGCCACTGTGCTCCCTGTTCACAGGGGGCTTAAGGTCTCGACTACCATCGGCCCTGTAGTGGATGCCCTCAGTGCACTGGCGGCACCCAGTACTGACCCCAAAAACGTTAGTGAGCTGGCTCAACAAGCCATTCGCCCCGTGACAGTCCTAGCTGTCCCCAAGATGGACAGACGCCCACAGCTCAGCCGTTCACTGTCGGACATCCCGACAGTGACCAACACTGACGAGGCTGTGAGTACAGTAGTGGCTGGTTCATCCAGCGCACAACAGTTGGCGTCAGCCTCGTCGATCCCCGCATCCCAGTACAGTAGTGAGGCAAGTGAAAGACATTAACCAGCGTGCGAGCGCGACACACGAGCTGCACAAGGCTCAACGCTCTGAGGGTAAAATGGAGTCGTCATACGAGTTCAAGATGACGGCAGTGTAACGTTGTGAGCGCGTACGCACCGTGTTTTGACTCGATTTTGGTGGTTTTTATTGCGTTTTGGAAGTTTTAGTTCAAAAAACCGTCGGGCCCAAGTTGTATCCAGATTATTTTGGCCGCCATCTTGGAAAATGTCGGCCGAATCCCAGTTGTCCTCTTTTAACTCGGAAACGGTAAAAGATATCAAAAATATTTAAGTAACCTACCATCTACCATCAAGGCAACCAGCGTGGATATGGAAGCACATTCAGACAGCGAAGCTAGCGAGATAGAAGACACAGACAACAGAGGATTCATCCAGCCTAACGGAAGCGTAAAGCGCGCAGAAGCAGTACTGAAGACCTTACCGAGATTGTCAAAACGGCCAACTCATTTGCTGCCCTGGCTAAGCAACACCAGCCAACCCAACTCGAACAAGAACAAACTGACGCACCAGACTACTAAAAACTAGATGCTTAACATAACCAGCAAAATCCGCGAAGGTGCCAACCTACAAAAAAAGATTTTATTTAAAAAACCCGCTCATCTGAAAACGTAGAGCGTTTTCCTAGTTTTATATAATATTTTGAGGCCTACTGGAAAAAAATTATATTAATTGGAAACGTGGAGGGGTAAGTGTGCATAAAAATGTTAATCTTGCATGCTTTCCCGCTCAGCCAGTGGCCGTACAATCTTAATTCTTGAGTGTTTTTTATTGTTGGAAACAGCAAACTACTACTTGTTTAACTCTTAGGCTGTATGCGTTATAATATTACAAACACATTGTTTGAGCTAGGGTGGCAGGTCCAACTGAAGACATGGTCGAAAAACACCAGAGAACGAGTAGGGGGCCCCAGGTCTGTATGAATGGATGTTTACTCCATCACACATAGACCTGGGCCCCTTGCCTAGAGAAGACCAAGAGTATATTATAATATTTAAAGCTTTTGAAGACGAGCCCACGCACGAGAATGCAGAGGAGGTGGTCGCAGGGGGCGAAGCATGTAGCATTTGCCTTATAAACACTCCTACTAGGATGGTGTCCCCCTGCGGCCACGCGTGCCTGTGCATCTCGTGCGTAGAATACACGGTAACGCACCGTCGGGCTATTGACGGCAGGCCAGTGCAGAAGACCTGCCCGATCTGCCACGCTCTCGTTGGGCGGTATGTGCGAGTGTTTAATTGACTGGTGATGTAACGTTTTAATTTCAATTCTTTTTTAGTATATACATAACATATACAAAAAAATGTTTATCAAACATGTTTACTTGTTGTAATGTAAGAAGTTGAAATCATTGATATTGCAAATACACTATAAAAAAATACTTGTTTGACGAGTTGATAAGCGAGCGCGTCCATATCTACGACTATTATAAAACGAATAGCTATCTTCAAATTTGAAAACAAAAATTATTGTGGACACAAAATATTTTTTTGTGATTTGGTGTTGCGCGCCCTGTCCGCTATTTAACAACGTGAGTGTATTACAAAAGTACACTTCCGTACATTCTTTATTCGTATTTTCAATGAAGTCAGATGTATCTACCAAAAGTCATATATATTGAACATTTCAACAGTTCCGTCAGGCAAATTTGACTAAGTAGAGTCACATTAAAAAAATAGCCCTCTGTGAAATTTCCTTACTTAATGCAATGTTCGTAATTATGTTATTTTCTTCTTTCAAGACTATCCAAATTAATTCCTGCACTCACACTTAAAGCCACAATTAACGAAATTTGATGTAAACAGTCAGGTTTGATGAAAATAGACATTTTTACAGAGACAAATAATTCCAATTACTCGTTCAATAACAGCACAATTATACCCGCTGAAATTGATTTTTCTCTTTTCTAAAGTCACTCGAAAACAAATTCTGCAGTGCAGCTGATTTAAGAGCACAAAATCATCTGCGAACAAGCGCCAAGTTTGGCGCTTGGGTTTGATGCCATTGTAGCCATGTTTTACTTGTGGAATATTGAATTCCCTGGGAGTCTACGCAACACTCTCAGCTATTACTCTGAGGTGTTGTGTGGATTCCCAGCAGATTCAAAATGCCCTATAACAAACAAATTTCATTAAAAGGCTGGGAGTTTAGTTTTCAAATCACTTACAGTCGGTTTATGATTGACAGAAACCTGTGGGGTCAACGTGGTTGCGAAAAAGGTGGAAACGGGAAAGGAAGCGTACACGATTGACGGCCATGTAATTGATGATTTTGGGAGGTGTGGCAAGCCTCGGCCAGTTGGCCTGTGCCTCAGATGCTCTATATACATCATAGATGTAATCATTCTTGCATGCACTTGGTTTGTTTGTCCACATTATAGATAGTACAAAATGTGAGGACACAGACGCAATCGGCCTTCTAACAGTGCAGTCGGCCCCCGGCCCTGGGACGGTGCCTAGAGGAACCTCCTGCACTGGGCATACAACCGACGCAATCTGTGCCCAAGCCCAAGTTCTGTCAAATCAATCAGAGAGTCGAATCATAACCTTATCATTGCTAGGGTCGTCATCAGGGGAACAAGCCGTAAAAAAACATTTAGAGGGGGGGGGGGGGACTGGTGGGCGTTTGGATCGCTAAGAGGGCCGGCACGGATGAGGAAGGAGGTGATGAAAGTAAGAAGAGAAAGGATGATGAAGGCAAAATGAAGAAAGTGATGATTAAAGATGTTCACGATAGCCCTCTTTGCGGGCACCGGTCACCACGAGGAGGGACCCACCTCGACCAGCAGATCATATTTCTCATCACTGCCTTTGTATTGAGTGATAACCCTAGAACACACTGGTAAATATTACCAAATAAACTTATCAAGTATTATATTAGTACTCTGCTTATGAGCAATTTTTATACCAAAATACCAAAACTAATGTGTGATTATCAGTCACTATTCTAACGCTATGGACCTTTAACTGTGTAAGAAAAGATTTTAAAGAAAAAAGAAAAAAAAATATAGTCTGTTGACGGGCACTGGCGGGGTAGGCCACAACAACGTTCTCTCGTTGTGCGCGAAGTTTTGCGTGTGTGGAACGTCGTATTCGTGTTAATCGGAGAAGTGCTATCGCCTTATGGCAATTACACGACCTCCGCTGGGCGATTGCGGGTGCCTCAACAGCCGGGCCGATGACTTGACACCAGCGCGGCCTCCCGCAACTACTTGGCATGCCAATGTCAATAAGAAACCTTCATTACACTTAACTTTGTGATCATTCTCATTTTTATTTGTATTTCAATGGAAACTGTACAGCAATATTTATACAATTTTATAATTTTTCAGCATCAACTAGAAAACGCAAGTGTGATGAAGCCGATTATTCACCATTTGAGGCGCAGGTGATCCGTAACCAGGAGGAGATCCTAGAAATCCATCAGGATAGTCTGAAAGAGCAGACAAGAATTTGCAATGAATTAAAAACTTTGAATACAAGCAATTGTATTCAAATAATTAATGGGGCTTAAGGTATCATATATTTGCAACAATGGCTAATCGAGGCGATGAGGGTGATAATGAAGTGATAGTGATATAATAGTGAGGTTTAGGTTTAGCGGTCTGGGAAGATGTTTCACCAGAAGAACTGGTAACGGTAATTGCTGGTGTTAAGTGGGAAGATACTGTTCAGGTTTTTAGTGGAGATTTAGGTTTAGCGGTCTGGGAAGATGTCTCACCAGGGTCCGGATCCACAGAGCGGGGCTAAGTTTCGGGGCTAGATCTGTTTAACACCTGTTTTTAGCCCCACGTTAGCCCCGAAAATTAGCCTCGCTTTTGAACCTCGTTTTCCGTATCCACAAAAGGGGGTTATTCTTGGGGCTATGTAGAGGTTTCATTTCGAGCGCGCATTGATGACGTCATGGTTTTTAACCAATAAAAACAATATTCTCATAGCAACCAATAAAAAGGGAGCTTGATATGGAACTAAAATATGTTCGAATTGATATTCCTAAAGTGTCAACTATGTCACTTCATTAATTTTTACTTTGGACTGAACTGAAATAAGACGCAGGCTAACTATAATGGAAAATACCAAGACTTGTAAAGCTCGTTTTACATGGGAAGAGCTCGAGGTATTAAATACTACTTGCGAGAAGTACTCAGCAATTTTGTCGGCTAAGCTTGGTCCAATAATAACGAAAAGCAAAAAAGATCAATGCTGGGTCGAAATCTGCAAAGCAGTCAATGCTGTGGGGTCGGGGGTGATTCGCTCGATTGACGATATCAAGTTGAATTGGAAGGACTTTAAAAAGAAGTCGAAGGCAAAGAATAAAGAACTCTATACCCACAATATGAATTTTATTTAAAATCGTATGCCTAACAGTCTATGCATCACTTTTTTTAGCCTAGGTCTAGGCTACTGCTAGATATTATACTGTTTTACGTGGTTTTACCAAGCTTGGCCTACGGCTATCTAAGTTGCTTGGGTCTATTTAGGCCAAGGTCTAGGCTATACCACTAGGCTGGGCTGGGCCTAGACTTGCTTGGGCCTATAGGCCTGCTTAATTGAGTAAAAGATGCACGAGACAAGCTAACTATAGGCCCATAATGTTAAATAATTTATTGACCTAGTAAGAGTTTCTGAGAATTTAGAACATTCATATTTGAAAAAATATAAAGTTTTTATAATTTGGTAGATAAGACAGACACATTGTAGATCTCCATAAGCCTGAAGCACCCAAATTTTAATGTGGGCCTCATTACAAAATAATAGGGTTGGGCCCTAGGCCTCTATTACTTGTCCATGCACATTCTTTGTCATGATTTGTAATTTATATGCTCTGAAATATTTTGTATACCCTATAATCAACACAATTGTCAGGAAAATAAGTGACACACTGCCTTGTCAGCTGGGCAGGTTTTATAAAAACGTTAAATTTAGTTACGATTAGTATTTTTTAATGAAATCATATTATAGGTTATCATACAATTTGAATTTATGTCCTGCCCAGGGACTGCCACCTTATCGTGGTGGGCAGGTTTGCGTGCTTTGTTGATCCCGAGAGTTATGCCGGCGGAAGCGTATGCTTCTGGTAGGGCCACCCAAGCCGGACTGGTCGAGGAGGAGAAGTCAGACGAAGTGCAGTCCACACCCCAATCCCCTTTCCCCCCCACTGTCCCATTGAATATTTCTCCTCCCACTTGGCCCTGCCCTCCCTTGCTGGACTCCCGTACGACGACTCACGCGACGTACAATGGATCTGATTCGGATGTGGCTTTATTCTTCATTATCATCTTTCTCATCTTCATTATCACCCGCTCATCGTCTCGATTAGCCATCGTTGCATAAACATGAGACGTTAAGCCCCATTAATCAATCATCAATCAATCAATCATTGAATTTATTTGCAATAAATTGAACCTATTCCAGTTGTACAATATCGCAAAGATGTGACGCAGACCGGCTCTGGAACACGTCCAGAAATATTGGACCCACTTGTTGAAAGAGCTGCGGCGTTAATTGGGGAGACACCACTCTCTGGTATACCCGGAGGTATGGAAGTTGGTGGTGGAAGTGGTAGGTAGAAAATACAATAAAAACACAAATTTATGTTTAAAATATATATTTTTTATTTGCAACATCCAAGTAAAATACAAAATATAATGTGTATATGCAGATGATGATGATCTACCCGTCTGCCCATCGGGACCATCGGCCAGTTTGCCCGTTTGCCCATCGAGGCCATCGACCAGTTTGCCCATTTGCCCATCGAGGCCATCGACCAGTTTGCCGACTAACATGCCAGCGGTGGCTAGCTCGTCATGGCAAACACTAGATAGTTTCAACGACGGAATGGCCATTTGTGATGGCAGCACACAGACAGATGGATCTACAGGGTATGTATTATTTAGGTTGTCATTATCAATTACCCATGTTCAAATAATTGTATCATATTATTGATATCAATGTTATGTCGTCAAAATGTTTCCCAACTGGAGATCGATCCAGATCCTCCGGCTTTACGTACCGGTGATATACCAACTGAGCTAGTATCGGGTCATGGAAACACAACTTCTACTTATTGCTTCTTTGTAGTGATTATTATACGAGGATGGAAATCGAACAGAAGACTGCGCTGTTACAGTCGTTAACTGAATGATCACATGGCCAAATATGTGCCCCAGCCCCATATGTGTCACATTATAATGATGCCATAAATGCAAATTTATTAAAAGAATCCAGTGTTATTTTCATTTATTGTTGAACTCTCGCGGATGTGGGTGCAAATAAAGATTTCAAAAATTGCGGGTTGTGGGCTGAGTTTTAACTTGGTGGTTTGGTTGTGGGCCAGTGGCAGACAACATATTTCTGTCCCGCCCAGGTTTCCCAGACCCAATATAGCTCAGTTGGTAGAGCATCGGTACATAAAGCCGGAGGATATGGGTTCGATCCCCCATCTGAAAACATTTTATGACAATTGCAATCATCCAACAACATAGGCATTTAAAGAACATTGTTATGATATCAATGGTATTAATAATTTTATTTAATTTTTATTAGAGAGGGGGATGGCCCAATGTCGAGACTTCTAGAACAGGGTGAACGGCAAATTGCGGCCCAACTGCGACAGGCTGCAGCAATGGAGAAGATGGCAGCAGTTCTCGAGTTGATCGAGAAGCACCTTAGGAGAGAGTAGGCTATAGTCTAGCCTGGCTTTTGTATAGCCAAATAATGAAGTTATATATTCTACTATTATAAGTGTTTAATGACTTTTGCACTATGATACTTTCCCATGCTGTTAAAAGCACTGACAACATGTACATTGGTCTACCTACAAAATATTAGTACTATACCCCTAGTCGAGGTTATACTATCTCGGGAAAAATGTATCCTCTAGATAAGCATGATATTGCATCGATTGATTGATTGATTGGTGGTGTTTAACGACGTACTCGACAGCTTCGGTCATATTGTGAAGTATCGGGTTTTTATTTCAGATTACAATATGAAATACGCTTTTCATGGCCAATTTTCTATCCTCTCGATCATAGCTCTCGCCCTCAACCTCGCTTCCCAAGCTCGACACTCCCGTAACCAACCAAACGAAAAACTTCTATTTTTTATTATTTGAATCTGTTGCCCCCACCGCCAACGCGATGTGACATGTCCCCCTCCCGGACAAGAATCGTCCTCGATTTGATGGAAATTCGCCATTTTCAGCCACACAACTACACACAATTACAATGTTAATGTCGGAATATCTTGTACCAAAAGTATTTTCTTCTCGTTTCTTCCCCCTCCCCAGGGTGTAAGGTGCACCCCACGTCCGTCGGTTCTTCCGTAGCAACCTCTGTAGTCCGGTTCAGAATCGCATTTCCGTTCGATTTGTGAGGAGACCATTTTTTTATGATTGTTTATTGTAGAGGGGCACTAGAAGATAAAAAATTGCGAGTATATGTTTTTTGAAAATTGGATTGTTGGACCCAAATTTGAATTTTGTTTTTTTCATACTTTGGGCCATAACTTCTCCGAAATTGGTCTAATCAAAAATCTTTAAATTACAATTATATTTATAAATTTCAGTGCAATAGGATAACAATAGTTTAATTTTGTTCATTTTTCAAATGTACATTCAGTGACACAAGTCTAGAGAGCATCTGTTTATGTCACGTTTTAGAACCTGTACCGACTAACAAAAATTTTTCTGAATTCATCATTTATAATCAGTATTATTTAATTAAAGTAACGTATCGATTAAGTGGTCTGCGATTTTTGTATCTTAAAAACTATGGAAAATAGCCTAAGCTGAGGAATCGCGTCGATTTTGAGGCCGGGGATTTTTTCGTCGCGACTAGACGTGTTCCAGCCTAAACACGAACTCGTCATTGTTGTTTGATAGTTTGGCATTATTCAATAAGGCGGTGAAACGAGAGCAATTATGCTGTGACCTAAAAACTACACGTAAATGTTCGATTTTGTGAGAAATATCAATTTGATTTTACTAAACAAAATGTGTGAGGTAAATGAAGAATTCTTGAACATAGCGAACCAACTGTAAAATCGACGAAAATCGTTATCTTCATGAAATCAGCCACTTTAAAAAGTCAAAGCATAAACATCCGGAATGAGGACCATCAAGAATCAAAATTGTCTCAATTGCCAGCCATTTTACACACAAAACTAACAGGTTGCGGTCAGACCCAGGTGAAAAAATATCCAAACAGGTGATAGTTTTGTAACACTCGGGGAGCTATGACCTAATTATTTATTATTATTTTTAGACGAAATGGAGCCGGATATCGACTTTGATGACGATTTGATAGAAAACTGTGGTGACGATTCTTCCGACGAATCGGCTGAAGACGAATAAGATTAGATTAAACTCTTAACACCATTTTCTATTTGGTATAATTGGTTGAGAGTGGCAAGTGAAGTCATCTATTTGACTAGTCGATAAAAACTGAACTGCTTATTTTTTCTAGTTTGTTTGCTGTTTTGTGTGTTCATCAGTGGCGAAACCAAATACCTCACTAAAACGTGGCCTTGAAATTAGGGTAGACATAGATGATTTTGTGTAATATTTCGCAGTTTAGAAAAAAAACAGTTGGTAATGAGAGGGGGGGGGGTGACGCAAAACGTACATTCGTGAATCGCCTAAGGCGAGAATAAACAATATCACTTTAGGCGGAGCACATCGTTATAGTCACTAACAGTTTACACAATAAAGTCAATATTTTTAAAAATATGGGTAGAAATCACACGCTATTTGGATATTGTACACTTTCGCACTGCACTACTGTACTGTGTTGTACGCAATTCACGACACATGCACCTCGCTTTGTCAAAGGATTGCATTGAACTGGTTACTGAAGAATCCTTCGTTTTACCATCAAACATAAAAAAATGTGAAGACAAGACACATGAGGTTGAGTTGGGTCATCACATTTTACAAAAGCAGACCGTGAAGATTTATTACCGAATGCTGTTACGGCCGTTCCCTCAAATTTTCAAGTCCCATTGTGTTATGAACTGAGTGTCTGGGATGTGCCCGCGTTCACAGCTCAGAGTTGGTGTGTGAGACAAGTCTCAAATATTCTTGGAAAACTGACGAAAAACCGTTCTGATCATGAACGAAAGAGCCCAAAGTAATGTTTGTCTCCACACGTTTAAATCATTCAACTTCAAGGGACAACGGTAGAGGGTGCGAGAGTGTTGCCGAATGCCCAGTCCTTCGCCGTCAACTAAATTCAAACGTTCGCGGGAGCCACGGAAGACAAGAAAATGTAGGAAAAAAGCATACACTTGTGCACAAGTGTATTAATGGTATTGATTAAATTTGTATACAGGGTAGACAACGTCTCTTTGTCTCATAGGACGCTTCGCCACTGGTGTTCATCATATGCACGATATCAGCTAAACAGGTACTCATATCCTGAAGAAATCTCCAGGGTATCTTTTAAATAGCTGCGCTTAGACATTCTCCATTTTTAATGAAATCGAATACCTACTTTATTGTTGTTGTTTTTTTTTTTACAAAAAGTAGCACAGTAACGATTTTCGTCGATTTTACAGTTGGTTCGATGTTCAAGAATTCTTCATTTATTTACCTCACACATTTTGTTAAGTAAAATCAAATTGATATTTCTCACAAATTCGAACATTTACGTGTAGGTTTTAGATCACAGCATAATTGCTCTCGTTCCACCGCCTTATTGAATAATGCCAAACTATCAAACAACAATGACGAGTTCGTGTTTAGGCTGGAACACGTCTAGTCGCGACGAAAAAATCCCCGGCCTCAAAATCGACGCGATTCCTCAGCTAAGGCTATTTTCCATAGTTTTTAAGATACAAAAATCGCAGACCACTTAATCGATACGTTACTTTAATTAAATAATACTGATTATAAATTATAAATTCAGAAAAATTGTTGTTAGTCGGTACAGGTTCTAAAACGTGACATAAATAAATGCTCTCTAGACTTGTGTCACTGAATGTACATTTGGAAAATGAACAAAATTAAACTATTGTTATCCTATTGCACTGAAATTTATAAATATAATTGTAATTTAAAGTTTTTTGATTAGACCAATTTCGGAGAAGTTATGGCCCAAAGTATGAAAAAAACAAAACTCAAATTTGGGTCCAACAATCCAATTTTCAAAAAACATATACTCGCAATTTTTTATCTTCTAGTGCCCCTCTACAATAAACAATCATAAAAAAATGGTCTCCTCACAAATCGAACGGAAATGCGATTCTGAACCGGACTACTGCTTTCGTTTCTTCTACATCAGCTTCTTCTTCTTCTTTCGCTTCTTCAGCCTCTCAATAGTTCATAAATCCCTCACAACCTCAACACGTTGCCCCAAAGCAATATCTAACCATGACGACAAGTCAACACAAACACTCAACACACTCCGAAAACAACGGCACACGACCACTAAATCGAGACGAAGAATGAGAACAAATCGACCAATAATCCAAATGCTAATCCGGCCAAGGAAGAAGCCAGGCCTGGGGGTCAAACCACGGTTTGAGCCGAGAAACATGAACTGTATCAATTATCCACTTATTATTTAACTTCATTTTAACGTTATAGTTAAGGTCCGATAATTTTTCTGTAATTTTAAATGGGCCCATCCAGCGGTGCATGAACTTCTCAACTTTACCCAGTTTACGTAAGGGAAAGAACACCTTCACATACTGGCCAACGTCGTATGACACGCGACGATGACTCTGGTCATACCGAGCCTTCTGATTAGCCTGTTCGTTCTTGATAACCTCTAAAACCTGTTGCCGCGCTTCCCGTAATGCGTCAATCCTCGCCGCGCTATCAACCCCTAACTGCAAATCAGGCTGCATCCCCGCATCCATGGGAAGAGTAGGCTCACGTCCGTAAACCAAATAAAACGGAGTATACTTGGTCGTCGCTTGTATTGAAACGTTATAAGAAAAAGTACATAACGACACATACTCACACCAGTTATCATGTTTAGAATTAACATAAAACGATAACATGGTACCAAGTGTACCATTAAACCTCTCACAAAGCCCATTCGTGCTAGGTTTGTAAGCCGTCGTATACAGCGAACGCACCCCTAAGCCCACCAAAATCTCCGATACTAGCGTGCTGCGAAACACAGCCCCCCGATCGCTAAGAATTAAGCGGGGACGGCATGCACACAGATAACATGGTCTATAAGAAAAGTAGCCACATCAGTCACACCACCAGATGGAATAGGCCGTGCTATAGCCCATTTAGTAGCATAATCAGTAGCTGTCACAATGAACCGATGACCATTAATGCTACGCTTAAGGGGGCCCAATAGATCGATACCGATCATATCAAATGGTTCCCCTACCGGAATAGGCTGTAACAAACCGGCAGGTAACAAATTAGGCATCTTCTTCGCCTGGCAATCACCGCAACTTTTAACATAGGCTTCAACCTGGCGAGCCATACCGTCCCAGTAAAAACGCTGACGTAACTTGCCTAGGGTTTTGATGTAGCCTAAATGTGAGCCGCCTGCCGGACAATCATGCGCATCATACATAATCTGCACTTTCAGATGTTCAGGAATTACCAACAATTTAGTAGGCCCATTGACTGCAAAGTTCTTTTTATACAGCACCACATTCTCTAACACATAGCTCCTAGTTTGCCGACGAATCTGGGAAGTAGCCTTGTCAGGCTCAGACATTGCCTCAACCAACTCAACCAACGTAGGGTCTGCCGCCTGCTCTCGTTCCATGTCGTCCACCGTAACCGGGAGTGTCATAATCTCCATTTCGCTCTCGACATCATCAGGCTCAAAACCACCCTCTGGCAACATACGACTCAAACAATCAGCATCTAGGTGTTTTTTCCCTGACTTATACACGATCTCAATCTGATGATCCAAGAGATAAATGCTCCATCGGGCTAGACGACCACCTCTCTCACTATTCTTTCGAAGGAAACACAAGGCACAGTGATCAGTAACCACTTGAAATGGCCTCCCCCAGAGGAAATGACGAAAGTATTTGACACTCCAGACTATAGCGAGACATTCCAGCTCAGTAATCCCATAATTCTTTTCTGCCTTGGACAAACGACGTGACGCGTAACCAATTGGATGCCACTCAGAATCAAATTGTTGCAAAATTATTGCTCCCAACCCCTCCCTTGAGGCATCAGTACGTAGCTGCGTAGGCGCACAGAGCTGGCAGAGGACTGGGTGTTACGGTACGAGCGTGGAGCTGGAGCCAATGGTTGGACGGACGTGAGGAAAGTGTTGGGTTTTTCTTGCTTTTTGAGGGGTTCTCAGCTTGATTGGTTTAACGCCCTTGAACGACGACGTTTGGAGACGACGGCTGGCGATCCTCCTGTATCGGAACCTCTTCTTTGGAATTCCTTACGGGATTTATTCATCAAAACCTGGGGTTCTCGGTCGCAGTCTCGACATCAGTGGATGCAGAAACTTGCTGTTCGTGAACAACGAGTCGGGGAGGCTGTCTCGACCTATGTTTTTGCAAAGGTGGCCCTGTGCGACCGCGTTAATGCCCGCATGTCCAACGCGGATCGAGTGGATTGGGTAAAAGGGGGTCTAAGGGCCGGTATGGCTCGCGGGCTGGTAGGAGTGTCGTTTCTAACTGTCGAGTTGTTAGATCGCCTCACAGAGTTAGAGGATATCGTATCCGAGTGTGGAGTAGGATGCCGAGGGCTGTAACTTGAGGTGTACGTACTGTGACTGCAAGGGGTCGATGGGAGATTCTTCCACAGATATCGAGGGCTGTGACTTGAGGTGTACGTACTGTGACTGCAAGGGGTCGATGGGGGAGTTTTCTACAGATGTCGAGGGCTGTGACTTGAGGTGTACGTACTGTGACTGCAAGGGGTCGATGGGAGATTCTTCCACAGATGTCGAAGGCTGTGGCTTGAAGGTTGCCAAGGGTAAAACCACCGGACGTAGGGACGGCTTTCGTTTTAGGGGTGGATTCATGACGTCTACGACGGGTGGTGCATTCAGACGTACGAAATGGTTTGCATTGGAGGCTATCAAGGGTGTTACCTTGAAGAATGGGCGTTGCTCGAGGTCGCTGACGATTGTGGGCGGTGCCTCGTCATGTACAATGGGCGGTGTCATCAGAAAGACATGAGGCTCGAATGGGCCCATGACCTTCAGACATGGCTGTGGCTTGAAGGTTGTCGACGGTGGAACTACCGACTTGCGTACAACACCTTGATGTGCCTTCAGGCGGACGTAAGGCCCGTTTGCTTGGGGCGGTTTCAAGCGTAGTGCCGAGGGTGCCCTGGTCCTCTTCGCTGCCGGTTGGCGTACAGGCGGGATTGTTGATCGAGTTTTCGGTGTTTTCACCTGTCGCTGTTTCTTCCCTTCTAAATTCAACGTTGATAACCCATCTTTTGGCGATGAATTATGTGCCTGTGTTATTATCGATCGCGGTACGAATCTAGTAACGGGTCGAGATACCGAGGGGGGCTTCGAATTGGGTGCAGACCGGTGTTTTTGTTGTGGTTTTGGTAGTTTTATGGTTATCTTTATCTTAGGCGGTGCGAAACACTTTATGCGCATGTGGTAGACCATTCCACGCTTGTAAAGATAGCCCTTCCCACATTTAGAACACAGAAAGGGGCGCTTTCCTACTTCCTGGTCTTCATCCACAGTTTCCACGTCCACGATTTCTGTAAACAGAGGTTACAAGAAAAATAGCCAATCTGTTTGTAATGAATAACGGACGAACGTCAAATATAGTAATGTATATAGCTATTTTATAGAAAATTACAAAAAGATCTATCATAATAATAATAATGTCGAAGACAGTAAACCAGGAAGTGCACTAAGGAGACCTTGGAGTGCAGTGGTCTCCTGACTCCTGGTGGGTATACGATATAAACCTAAACAAAACACATCCCTCAATATAGATTAGAAATATATTTGAAGTATACATCTACAAGGTATGAGGTAAATGATCTACGAAAGCACTCTCAAAACGCATAAAATTCCACCAAAATTGCAATGGAAACGATAACAAAAACGGGACTATGCGCCCTAGATCCGTAGTGGCTGGGCTGTGAGTTTCATCTCCAAACCTCTAAAGTAAGTCATGCTTACGACACAGCCGATTTTATATTTCTTTAGTTCTTACCATCTAATTAAAACAGGTCAATTAATTATTCAGATTCAGTTCCAAGAACGGTTTAAACATCAAACAAAAAGCAATGAGAAACAAAATTCCTTCTTTTAAAAAATTGTTGATAAAAGTGATTGATTGTATGGGTCTAGGTCTAATATTCTTGTAGGTATGCTATAATACCCTCATTTTAAGTATATTCTGGTTTACTGATTTGATGTATTGATGGGGCTTAACGTCTCATATTTATGCAACGATGAGCGGGTGATAATGAAGATGAGAAATATGATAATGAAGAATAAAGCCACATCCGAATCAGATCCATTGTACGTCGCGTGAGTCGTCATACGGGAGTCCAGCAAGGGAGGGCAGGGCCAAGTGGGAGGAGAAATATTCAATGGGACAGTGGGGGGGAAAGGGGATTGGGGTGTGGACTGCACTTCGTCTGACTTCTCCTCCTCGACCAGTCCGGCTTGGGTGGCCCTACCAGAAGCATACGCTTCCGCCGGCATAGCTCTCGGGATCAACAAAGCACGCAAACCTGCCCACCACGATAAGGTGGCAGTCCCTGAGCAGGTTCTGGTTTACTAAGGCCTAGGCCTAGGACTAGTCCTTCACATTCTACAATGGTCACTAACAATGATACATGCTACGGCAACGGTAACGATGAGAGCTGTGGTTCAGAATTATTATTATTATTATTTTTATTGTGGTTTAAAGGCACAACACATCTGGGTTATCAGTGCCTTTGGTGTAATAAATTGGTCATTATTGGGAAATGGTCGCTTCCGCAGAGATCCGGCAAGATGTCTCATCGGGAGGTATGTAGGAAAGTGCTAATTTCACGTGCGGATGGGACACAGACGCAATCGGCCTTCTAACAGTGCAGTTGGCCCCCGGCCCTGGGACGGTACCTAGAGGGACCTCCTGCACTGGGCATACAACCGACGCAATCTGTGCCCAAGCCCAAGTGCTGTCAAATCAATCAGAGAGTCGAATCATAACCTAATCATTGCTGGGGTCGTCATCAGGGGAACAAGCCGTAAACAAACCATTTCGGGGGGGGGGGGGGGACTGGTGGGCGTTTGGATCGCAAAGAGGGCCGGCACGGATGAGGAAGAAGGTAATGAAAGTAAGAAGAGAAAGGATGATGAAGGCAAAAGAAAAAAGGATGATTTAAGATGTGCACGAGAGCCCTCTTTGCGGGCACCGGTCACCGCGAGGAGGGACCCACCTCGACCGGGTGGGAGGAGAAATATTCAGAGGGACAGTGGGAGGAAAGAGACAGGGTCTCTTTTCGTCCCGCATCTCCACCAGTTTACATGAGTAAACTGCACACACACTTGGTTGCGACGAGAACCACTCTTGAAGTAGCCACTTTCATGGGGAGTACTATCGGGGCCGTAAACTACGGTTAACGCGGCTCCCTATGGGCCATGCGCTCTCTACCTACCTCATGCAGAGATTTAGTGAGTCGTTTGCACCTGAAATCCAGAGGCGATTCCGGGTGGTAGAGGTGGTATACCTAGATGATTGGCTGACACATGGCTAAGTGCGACAGGACCTGATCAGGGCAACCAAGTGGGGCGGTCACAAGGAATCACCTTGAGTTCGAAATCCATTGAAACCCTAAGTCCTGCGCTCCAGTACATAGGCCTGAAACTCCACATACCAGCAGGAACCCTACAGGCCACAGCGGGAGATATAACGAAGATACGGGAATGGGCACCGCTCATCCCCACTGGTAGCGATAAGGATCTGGAGCGGATTATCGGGTACATATCCTGGCTGTCCGATGATCTCAGGTGGCCCCTGTTCATTTGTCGACGTATTGGGGAACGAAATTCAGACTATCTCTTAGAATTTCTCGACAACGGGGACCCCTCAACTCCTAGGCCCATGCGCCAATCCGTAGCGCAAGTACGGATCTACACGGACGCCACGCCACACTCTATTGCAGCCGTTAACCCAGACACCCTTGAAACCAACGCGACCTTTATCGCGGGAACAATGGAGATCAAGCAGGGTGAAATGTTGGCGGCGTTATGGGGTGTAAAATGGGCCTGTGAAGAAGCAGACTTGGCAGTCCACGTCCGTATCTTCTCGGATAATTCCGCGGTAACGTGGAGTATGCCGAAAGGCAAGGGCAAAATCTTTGCTAGCCCTGCGCAACGTTGCCTGCTGTGGCATTTGTTCCGGGAGTACCCGGACTGCACCTGGGACACCGTCTGGGTGCCAACCGACAGAAACGCAGCTGACCGACCTTCCAGGGAAGTTCTGGACCGGATACACCGAGCCACCGTCGCGGAAGGGAACGTCAACGACGACATTGAACACATTGTGCCTCTAGCTTAATGTTAACATGTAATGTAATATTATAGCTTTTGAGAAGCATGCATTTGTCAATTGATTGATTGATTGATGGGGCTTAACGTCTCATATTTATGCAACGATGGCTAATCGAGACGATGAGCGGGTGATAATGAGGAGATTAATGGGGCTTAACGTCTCATATTTATGCAACGATGGCTAATCGAGACGATGAGCGGGTGATAATGAAGATGAGAAAGATGATAATGAAGTATAAAGCCACATCCGAATCAGATCCATTGTACGTCGCGTGAGTCGTCATACGGGAGTCCAGCAAGGGAGGGCAGGGCCAAGTGGGAGGAGAAATATTCAATGGGACAGTGGGGGGAAAAGGGGATTGGGGTGTGGACTGCACTTCGTCTGACTTCTCCTCCTCGACCAGTCCGGCTTGGGTGGCCCTACCAGAAGCATACGCTTCCGCCGGC
The DNA here is from genome assembly GCA_945910005.1 of Isoperla grammatica. NCBI lineage: Eukaryota > Metazoa > Arthropoda > Insecta > Plecoptera > Perlodidae > Isoperla > Isoperla grammatica. Next base: position 16,454,195 of record OX246747.1, read on the forward strand.
ATAGCTCTCGGGATCAACAAAGCACGCAAACCTGCCCACCACGATAAGGTGGCAGTCCCTGGGCAGGGGGGGGGGGTGATAATGAAGATAAGAAAGGTGATAATGAAGAATAAAGCCACATCCGAATCAGATCCATTGTACGTCACGTGAGTCGTCATACGGGAGTCCAGCAAGGGAGGGCAGGGCCAAGTGGGAGGGGAAATATTCAATGGGAAAGTGGGGGGGAAAGGGGATTGGGGTGTGGACTGCACTTCGTCTGACTTCTCCTCCTCGACCAGTCCGGCTTGGGTGGCCCTACCAGAAGCATACGCTTCCGCCGACATAGCTCTCGGATTGATTGATTAATGGGGCTTTACGTCTCATATTTATGCAACGATGGCTAATCGAGACGATGAGCGGGTGATAATGAAGATGAGAAAGATGATAATGAAGAATAAAGCTAAATCCGAATCAGATCCATTGTACGTCACGTGGGTCGTCATACGACATAGCTCTCGGGATCAACAAAGCACGCTAACCTGCCCACCACGATAAGGTGGCAGTCCCTGGGCAGGGGAACTAACTAGTACTCTACGAAACCTGACTAAAAAGAATGTTTTATGGCAATGGGGTCATGAGCATACAAAAGCATTTAATTTGCTAAAAGATATGTTATCCAAAGCCCCAACATTTAAGTTATTTGATTCAAAATTACCGATTGTAATACAAGCTGATGCTTCACAAAATGGCCTTGGAGCTTGTTTACTCCAAAATAATCAGCCTGTGTATTTTGTTTCTAAGAGTTTAACAGACGCTCAAAAGCGATTTCCGCAAATCGAGAAAGAATTTCTTGCGATATGCTTCGCGTTTGATAAATTTCATGAATTTGTGTATGGTAAACAAGTTTCGGTACAGACCGACCATAAGCCCATTGTGACGATCATTACCAAAGATGTTCATAAAATTACTCCCAGGTTGCAAAGATTAAAACTAAAGTTGCTAAAGTACAAATTAAATGTTAAATATCTTCGAGGTAGTAAAATGTTAAATGCTGATCTCTTGTCACGCTCATATCTGCCTATAGATGAAAATGAACCGGATAACGAATACTTGTGTGACATGGTTCATAGTCTTGACACTGAATTAGCAATGAGTGAATCGAGGATAATAGACAGGCCAGCCAAACACGCTAAGTCGTCTAGAACTGAAACGTACTGTACCGACGTGTTAAAAGCTGCCAACATTTCTTTTCCGACTATTGCAAACATTGTGCGTCTACTGGTAAATGTTGGCAAAGTTTATTTTGACTCTTTACCCCCCAAAAGTCAAAATAACTCATTTTATGGCCATTTTAGAAAAATGTGGACAAAATGAATAAAACATAAGATAAAAAAATATTTTAAAATATGTTGTTATAGAAAATGTAGTCAGTAATAATTTGGCTAATTCAAAATGTATCCGTTTTAAAAATAACAAAGGTTTTTAGCTCCCCTAGCTGAGGTGGGTGTTTTCTTTTTTCTTTTGAAAATATGTATCAATCTCTAACAAATAAAACAATGCACTTACGTACTTGATATTTTGTCAGAAATATAAAGATGTGTTATGACCAATGACAAACTTTAGATAACTGAATTTGTGTGAATAGTTTTTAAACAATTTAACAACAAAGACGAGCGCGTGTAGATTGACGCGGCCGGCGTACGATCCCCGTGAGTCGGCCGGATGCGCTTTCTCGACCTACCTCCGCTACATTGCCAGTCTGGAACGTGATCAAACGTGGGTAGTCAACTTGTCCAATATTATTTTTGCTAGGTTAAAAATGTAATTATTGGATATCTCTTGAAGCACTTGTGATTGGTAAGCTCTTTGTGTTTACTTAAAATAATATACATACATATTATATACTGCGGATGACAGCGGCAACCTGTTGACATCAATCTTTAATAGACTCATTAGTCATTTTCTATAGTTGAATAGAGATCTTTAATAATCGTGTTATAATAAATCAGTTAATCCACAAGTTCGCACTTGGCTGGTATCCATAGACGTCCCTTACCCATAGGGGCGCCCAGTGTTATCAGGTAACAGTTTCATCCATGTTATTTCTCATACAGAAAACAAATCCATTGCAAAAATATGAGACGTTCAAACGGGCGCCCCTATGGATAGGGGACGACTATGGATACGGACCTTAGTGTACCCTACACTGTTATAATTATACAACTGTAATTTGTAAGTTCCGTTGACGGTGGTGGGTTGGATTGTAGTATCGATTATCCGATTATCTATTTAGTAGGTACTCGATGTCATCCCAGGTACTAACTATATATATATATTATATTTTATAATAATTAACGCCTAGGATAAAAATAATATGTGCACCGTCTGACTACCGTTGATGCTTCATTGACAAAGACCAACAATGAGTTCAGATTGATTGATTAATGGGGCTTAACGTCTCATATTTATGCAACAATGGCTAATCGAGACGATGAGCGGGTGATAATGAAGATGAGAAAGATGATAATGAAGAATAAAGACACATCCGAATCAGATCCATTGTACGTCGCGTGAGTCGTCATACGGGAGTCCAGCAAGGGAGGGCAGGGCCAAGTGGGAGGAGAAATATTCAATAGGACAGTGGGGGGAAAGGGGATTGGGGTGTGGACTGCACTTCGTCTGACTTCTCCTCCTCGACCAGTCCGGCTTGGGTGGCCCTACCAGAAGCATACGCTTCCGCCGGCATAGCTCTCGGGATCAACAAAGCACGCAAACCTGCCCACCACGATAAGGTGGCAGTCCCTAATCGTTGCAATATTTGTCAATGCTGAACGCAAGATGGCATTTAATTATCATCTGATAAGGGAATAATTAAGCTGAGAGAATCTCTCCAACAACTCAAAGATTATTACGACATAAAGTATTCATAGACACATTACCCCGCATTAGGAGTCTTCTACTTCAATTGACATCCGACACTAACTTATATTGGCATAGATCGTGTTACGCGGAATTTACGAATAAAACAAACATATCTCGTCTAAAGCAATGTGCCGCCAAGAGGAGTCGATCACTGTCACTTGACTCATTTGCAGTAGATTCAAAGGACAAAACAAAATGCTGCTACTGGTCCCTCAAAAAAGTGCCGAAGTAGCGGCGAATCACTGTTTTTGGTTCACCTTTGCATGTTTTGTCAACAATACTATAAAAGTGAAAAACATATAAATGTACAAACTAACTCTATGAGTGATAGCATTCTAGAAGACTCACAGCAACACCCAGAACTAGGAGTACGTTTAAGTGGGATTATAGATCTTATGGCCGCTGAAGCAAAGTATCATCTCAAATGTCTCGTTTATTTTCGTCGTGGAGTAAAACAAAACCTGGCTGTGTATTCCAACAATGCCAACAACACGGCCATGGCTTGGTTGGTTGGCGAGCTCAGATACTCTGCGAAATGTCAGCATGTTGTTGCAATACGAAACGCGTGGGACAGATATTTACAGTTGTAAAGTGAGACGAACACAACAATAACAAGCACAATATGTCATAGAAAATGTAAAGCAACAATGATACGTGAAACTAGTGAATTTTTTTTCTTGTGTGCGAAACCTATTTAGTTCTGTGGGACAATAAAAATGAAACGGACGCTGGTCGATTAAATACGCTAGATGTAAATTACTTTCAGTTTAAAGTTAAACCAGTTGCAAATGGAGAATTCGTGCATATGACAAACGAATCAAGACGTTTAAGGGCCGATATATTGGCTATCAAAACGAAAGTCACTTGAAATTAGTTGATTGATTGATTAATGGGGCTTAACGTCTCATATTTTCGCAACTATGGCCAATCGAGACGATGAGCGGGTGATGATGAAGATGAGAAAGATGATAATGAAGAGTAAAGCCACATCCGAATCAGATCCATTGTATGTCGCGTGGGTCGTCATACGGGAGTCCAGCAAGGGAGGGGCAGGGCCATGTGGGAGGAGAAATCTTCAGTGGGACAGGGTCTCTTTTTGTCGCCTCTTACGACTAGCAGAGTCACTCTGGGCATATTCTTCCCCGGGCCCAGACGGGTCACTTGAAATTAGTAACGAGGAGGCCCTTAAATGTATTCCTGAATCGTTGCGTATGTTTCTGGAATGTCTACTGGGTGGATATTCAGATCGTTCGATTGCTGAATCAACCGATCTAATGATAGTAAGGTACTCAACCTAGCTCAAGACATTCAGATGGCATGCACGGACGCGTGTAAATGTTTTGACAGTACCCAAGCTTGCTGCTATACACATCAGGATGACCACGAATAAGGTAAATAAATAGTTAGCTACGCTAATAAATGTATATTTACTTGAAAAGTGAAGCCTACACTTACATATCATAACATAAAAATATAGTAGGACTACGTAGGGCACTTTGTTTTTCTCGTGAAGTAATTAAAATTATCTCAAGCCAAACACATGTTGAAGATGTAGGTGTTATTAGGCTGGTAATGAGCCTACAATTGTATTAATTATGCACGGATACTTGGTAAAGAGATTTAATATACAATTTATATTTATGTTTGCAATATATGTATTAAATTTATTAAATTCTATGTACATTTTTAATAGAATAAACTGTACATTACGTGTTATTGTCATCGCTTTCCGACTTTCCCTGAATAATTTATAACAATGTACGCCTATACAAGTCTAGTTAACACCTACATCTTCAACATGTATTTTTAATAGTGAGATTATTTTCATTACTTTAGGAGGAAAACAAGAAGACATAACATACCGTCTTCGATGTTTTGATTTAGGTTCGTATTCAGCCAATCAGAAGCAAGCATTGAGCCTGCCGTGAACCCGGGCGACACTGCGTGGATCGAGGCGGGCCGCGCGAGAAGTTTGCACATTATATCCGTAGCAATTAATTGTGAACACACAACGAATAGTATACTAAATTCAAATACACTAGCGTTGTCTACTTAATATGTTTAATACACTTGTATAATTTCATTCTTCTAAGTGTAATACTTCTCTAGTTATGGCGTGGTATATCTTGCAACATGCAATTAAAATTGTTCATAACTGCAGTTGACCTAGGCGACTTTCTATCACGTAATTAAAGAACCGTGTACTATCTGAGGACATTCTGAAGTAGCCAGATTGTAGATATATTGTCTATCTTCTATATCCCTTTTCGATCAGGTTTCTAGCATTATTATTACAAACGTTATTACTTAATAATTGAAAACATGCACATCCCCCCTGTTTTTTATTGGTGGGGGGTAAAATATTCAAATGAGCGATAGCCAACATTTACCATTCGCTTCAGCGTGGACGAGTTAGTGGGATAAACTTTGTTGGCAGCTTTTAACAAGCAAGAACACAAAGTTAGTTTCAAATACGGGAGTTGCCTGTCTATCAAGAGCCTAGCGTCGACTGACTATTGTCAGCCGAGGCGCGCGTTGTCTGAATACCCACTGCTGTAGAAGGTGGAGGTGCGGGGCGGCGCGGTTCTTTTGTTAATTTTGAGGGCTGGGCCATGTTCATGAAGAAAGCACTGGTGTGGGGTTGTTAGTTTTTTACTGAAGGTTCAATTGAAGTACAATTTGAGTTTCGTTTGAGTGGTTTGATGACTTAAGATGAAACCGTTGAGTGAGGAATATATTACGTGTTGATTAATATAACATATTATGTCAGATATTTATTATATATATCGCTCAACGGGTAAAACTCTCCCCTAGGAATTGCAATCTAGGCAGCCAATGTTCCTGTGTCCATCCCAGCTACCGACCTGTGAGGTTCACCGCGGTTCACCATCGTGATCGGGGAAACTGTTTTACCACGAGGTCTTGGAACCTTCAAGGAACGGACCGCGCGTCAGCCAGCAGCTTCCACGCCGTGCCAGAGCCAATTACTTGGGAAACTTAACTGCACGAAAACTGAAGAGGACGCCGCTAACAAAACTTAGTTTTATTCTCACTACTATTTAATGCTTCAATCAAAAAGATCGAAAGAATGAAACTAGGCCAAGCAGAAAGGTATCTAATAGTATGGCCAGGGACAGACAGGCCCGCCGGGCAACCGGGCAGATGCCCGGCTGCCTGCCTGTTTAAGCCTGGTCCGACTGGAACAGGCATTAACTGTCTGGCGCTGGCGGTAAGTTGCAGCGCGGGCGGCGTGCGTGTACCGGTGAGTCACCACCGTGTGTGTGTGTGCAATAAGAGTTGCTTGCGGCTAGCCTGTAATAAGAGTGCGGGAATTGGGGAAGCCAGAAGCGGCATTGTTTAGTCATAGCCTACACACACTTTGTACTTTGTAGGCACTCTCACGCCACCTACATCACAGTATAACGAGGTATCTTTCCTTATACTGTGCCTACACTCAGTCAGTTGGCGGAGTCGAGACCACAGCAGCAATGCAGTTCTAGCCCCTTGTAAGGTGTAACTGTAGCATGACTGTAGGCTAGCTGATCAACGTGATCATCAACAGTAGTACTAGTAAAAGTTCTAGTCTCTTCCGCGGTGTAACTGTAGCATGACTGTAGGCTAGCTGATCAACGTGATCATCAACAGAAGTACTAGTAAAAGTAAGAAGAGAATAAGGGGAGCTGAACGAAAAAGAGACAAGAAGGTACGCATTCGCGAAACAGGAGCTAAAAAGTGTAGTCAAATATAAAATGTATGTAGGAGATTGATTGATTAATTGGGCTTAACGTCTCATATTTTCGCAACTATGGCCAATCGAGACGATGAGCGGGTGATAATGAAGATGAGAAAGATGATGATGAAGAATAAAGCTACATCCGAATCAGGTCCATTGTACGTCGCGTGGGTCGTCATACGGGAGTCCAGCAAGGGAGGGGCAGGGCCATGTGGGAGGAGAAATCTTCAGTGGGACAGCGGGAGGGAAGGGACAGGGTCTCTTTTTGTCGCCTCTTACGACTAGCAGAGTCACTCTGGGCCTATTCTACCCCGGGCCGAGACGGGTCCGAGGACATCAAACTTAGACTTGACAGAGCAAGGAGTCAGTAACATTGACCTCCGCCAAATCCTCCACAGTGAAACTCACCGACCACACTTCGACCCATGTATGTTCGTAGCAACAGTCTCCTTATTCGACACTGGGGTCCCCCTGCACACTATCACAATAAATAATAATTTGCCATAACAAAGTCTCCTTTAAACGGTACCGTGGCTAATCGGGTCCACGGCAATGTTTCAATTGCCTACAATATGGCCAATCATCGGCTTTTTGCAATCTTCCGCCAGCGTGCTTCAAATGCGCCTAAGCCCACAAGTCTGCTCAATGCACAAAATCCCCTGACACACCCGCCACATGCGTCAACTGTAAATCAGACCACCCAGCCTCTTACCGCAAATGCAAGGCGTACCTTGATACCTGTGATGCCCGATCACAGAGTAATCAGACAGGCCGACCAGTAATTCACCGCCGCCAAAATATAAATTATTTTTATAATATTCGTTTTTATTAATAGTTTTTACTTTTTCGTTGTTTACATTTATATTTACCTTATTTATCATATAATGTATTCTTAAATATTTATTCAGTTATGTATTCCTTTTAAATATCTATATTTTTTAAATAAAATATCAAAATTAGTTATACATAAACAATCTTCTTATTGAATAACAAAACCAACATTTCCCGATCCCTTTCCTTTATAAGAGTACACGCACGTTGCAATGCAGCTCGCTACAAGGCAGAACCTAAACCTGTACATAAAATGTATACATATTGCTTAGTGCATGCATTATGCAGCCTTGGTGTAGGTGACACTTTCTAACTGGTGGACGTGCCGGTACCCATGTAACCGTAGGATTACGTGACCCAATTGAAAATTTAAGAAAAAAAATAACTAATAGGTTACATGATGATTATAATTATTATCTTGTAATATCTTAAGGTAATTAATTAATTGATATTTGGGCTGAATGTCTCATATTTTTGCAACGAGGCTAATCGAGACAATGAGTGGGTGAAATGTGAAGATGATGGGGGGTGTTAAGTGGCAAAGGGCAAGTGGGAGGGCGTGAGGAAAGGGGAAAAGGGAGGGAAAGGGAGTGGGGAGACGTGGACTGCATTTTGTGTGACTTCTTAGGGTGATGCGGGGAAAAAAAATTTATAACCTAGTTTTAGCATGACACTATACTTATCCTCGTCCCAGTGTGACGAATACCTTCACAAATAACGGTTATTTATCGAAGGTCAACGTTTTTGGATTGGTTTATAGCTACGATACCCACGTAACCGTTGGGTTACGTGACCCAATGGAAAATTTAAGAAAAAATGTAGGTCTAACCAACGGGGTACATTAATATAATTTTTATCTTGTTATATCTTAGGGTAAAGAGGGAAAAAACAATTTATAACCTAGGCCTAGCATATGACACTATACTTGTCCACGTCCCAGTGTGGCTTATCAAGACTATGAGTGGGTGATAATGAAGATGAAATTGGGGGCTCTTTGGAGGAAGTGGGCAAGTAGGAGGGCGCGTGAAGAAAGGGGAAAGGGGAATGAGGTGTAGACTGCTCCGGCTAGGGTGGCCCTACCAGAAGCATACGCTTCCGCCGGCAAAGCTCTCGGGATCAACAAAGCACGCAAACCTGCCCACCACGATAAGGTAGCAGTCCCTGGGCAGGCATTTAGACACATGTAAAGTGTGTGAAACGTGGCTTGCTCAAGACACAGATAACATAGATAACCGGTGCTGGAATCGCGTTTGGTGTTGAAGAGGTTGATGAGCATGTAGAAAGGCCACGGCGAGTTTTTAGGGACTAATCGAGACGATGAGCGGGTGATAATGAGGATGAGAAGATGATGATGAAAATAAAGCCACATCCGAATCAGATCCATTGTACGTTGCGTGGGTCGTCATACGGGAGTCCAGCAAGGAAGGGCAGGGCCAAGTGGGAGGGGCTAGGCCTAGGGCCTAAACGCAAAATTATAATGAATGTAGGCCTATAGGCCTGTAGGCTTGTAGGCCTTTTGCAATGGCAAAACCTAAAAACTTGGGGCTCAGCCCATAGCCCCTAGGCCTGGAGGAAGCGTAGGCCTAGGCCCTAGCCCCTGTTACCGAGTCTAAAAACTCTGTTCCATCTCAGAGATTGATATTTGGGCTTAACGTCTCATATTTTAGCAACGAGGCTAATCTAGACAATAATTGGGTGAATTATGAATATAATGGAGGGTGTTTAGAGGTAAAGGGCCAGTGGGAGGGAAGGAAGGAAAGGGGAAAAGGGAGGAAGTGGACTGCATTTCGTCTGACTTCTCCTCGACCTGTCCGGGCTAGGGTGACCCTACCAGAAGCATACGCTACCGCCGGCATAGCTGGGGCAGGATGTCCCATCTCACACAGTTGCACCCTGTCTGTCCCTAGCCTAGCCATAGGGCTATGTTATTTATGGCATTGGCTTACCTATAGGAATAGCGTAAACAAGTTCAGTCCAAGACCAAAAGCAAATAAACGCTTTCAGTGCAAAACGTTTAGTTGAGACAAAGCCACCTATAGGCACTACCCGTGGCTGTATAGACGTACCAACTGGGCTACGACCAACTGGGCTACGATTCAACTGGGCTACGATTTACTAAAATCGTTCCCAACTGAGCTACGATGCAACTCGGCTACGATAATTCTTTGTCAGTTCCCAACTGGGCTACGGTTCCAACTGAGCCACGATCCAATAGGCCTACAGCCATCTTGGTTTCGATTCAACTGGGCTACGATTTACTTAGATCGTTCCCAACTGGGCTACGGTTTCGACTGAGCTACGATGCAACAAGGCTAACGTCAGGGGGCGGGTAAATCACCAGTGGTCAATAGACGACTTCAGAAATTCAATGCGCATGCGCAACCTCAAATCCATCATGGCCGCGGTGTGTTGTGCCGGGGGCTGTTTGCTGTCAACTGCATACAGAAAGGTGGAAGCAAACATTGTTTGCAAACGTTGTTAAACAGTTAAAAGCTCTGAAGAAAGTCAAGACACGCTGTCAATTGTTATTTTCTTACACGTTACACGTTTCAAACCACCTCCGTTAATAATAATAATAATTTAATTTGCCTGTAAGTAGCTTGGCTTCTGGCCTCTAGTAGGCCGAGGCCTACTAGGCTGTCAACGTTACTGTACGCCTAGGCCTAGTGTATTGTTTGTAATAGACTGTCTGCCCTACGTTTATTTAATGCATATTAATCATGGACATAAACTACTTGAACAGTATTATTACGAACAGCACAACGAAAAGGACTATAAGTGGGACAATTTGCTGTGCTCCGGGTTGTAGTAACAACACCAAAACAAATCGCGACGTCACATGGCATTTGTTCCCTAGAGATACTGTTTTAAGAAAAGAATGGATTCGAAGAGTCAACAGAAGAGGTACAACAGGAAAGTACAGTGTTTGGTCACCAACTGCTCACAGCAAAGTCTGTGGTATCCATTTCAACAAATCAGGAAAGAAGAGGCGAGACGAGATCGTTCCAAGATATTTCCCTCATAGAACCTACCCGGTCTATGAACCTTGTAAGTAGACTAGGCCTAGTAAATGATTCCTTGGACATAGACTGTAGAGCACGATTTGTAGTTTACGTTTTAAAAACAAAAACAATTGCATTTAAGTTGGAGGTGTGGTCGTGGGTAATGCGTAGGCCTAGACTTAGGTTAGACTAGGCCTAGCTGGTGGGTGTGGCAAGCCCAGGCCAAGGCTAATGTCAAATAGCCCTGGCCGTAGACATGGGCAAATAATATTGATAAATGTCAGAAAACTTCGATACAATTTTGGAGGTCAACATGTAGGCCTACCTGGAGCCCGATTCTCTAAATCTGTGGTAAATTTCTCACCGGTTTCTGTCGTTACGGAAGGCGAATGGATGGCTGTGATTGGGTCACAGCCTTCTCATAACGACCAAAACCGGTGATCACCTTATCGTTGACCATAGAGAATCAAGGCCCAGGTCATCAGCTCCCTTTGCTCATTCCATAACCTAACCCCCCCTTTCTTAGATTGTTAGCAAGTCACTTTAAAATAAGGATAGTAAATTAGGCCTAGATCGTTTGGTTTGTAATAGAAAATTGTGGTGGGATATGGAATGTTGTCCTAATCTGTGATCTGTTTATTTTAGCTGCAAAGAAGCCTGCAAAAATGACCAACATTGAGATCAATAGGCCTACAGCGGACAACGAAGTCATAAACTTCTCTACTTTAGATCTAGGAGCAGAAGTTGTATCTGAATACCGATGTGCTTCACTAGTACCAACAGAGAAAAGGCTGCCTACATCAAACGTGGCTAATCAAAACAAATCTACAAAACCCAGTGAAAGAATGGAAGGTATGTCACTAAACATGGAAGTAGGCCCTATAAGGCCTAATTAGCAGGGTGTGATTTTTTTGTTTTTTTATTTTTTTTATCCAAAATCATGATTTAAATCAACCTTTTTTGTTTTTATTGATTTAAATCATCAATATTGGTGTCTCAAAAATATAATAAAATAACTAAATACAATGAAAAAGTTGGCATGCGAGTCAGAACTGTTTGTAGGTTGTAGCTCATATTTAGAAAAAAAGAGCACTTTGGAGCATGATTTTTCTTTAAATCAAATACACCATGCTAATTACTGTGGAACAAGATGGGCTGCCCACAGTTATGTTTGTTTTCTTATGCAAAACTTGGATCAGTAAACAGAGACAATCATTCCCATGTTTAAAACAAGCAGTATATTATTTGCATAGTGCATTAGCTACCTCCAGCCATAACATACGTATTGTGTTAACATACCGGTAGCCGGATACCATACACTTTTATCAGCACTTTCATTTATTCTTTTTCATTAGGAGATCTATTAGGATGTGGTTGTCCGTTGTTGAGAGAAGAACAAAACATAAATAGCTACTGCACAGTGGCAACATACCTATTTATTGGTTAGGATACACATAGGCCTACTGTAAAGTAGACATGTTGTGAAGAAACATTTACCACACAAGAAAACCCATACCACAATAGTACTCCTCATTATACTGCCAAAACACTATAGGCCTACACAGGAGTTTCCCCATAATATTAAATCTGAAACAGGTTTAAACAGTTTCAATACTAAACTTCACAATTAGGTAGGCTACCTTTTGCACAGACACCCGGAGTGTGTTTGAGTACTTACATATAATGTTATTTTTACTTAGGCTAGTTAATGTAATTGTGTTATTTGTTATCTTTACTTAATTATGTGACTGAGATGCCCGAGATAGGACCATGTTTCTCCAATATTCTTGACGTACTACTTTTTCATGTTCTACTACTATATTTTTTGAAGGTATAAAATATAGACCTTACTTGTGCATTACATAACATTAGGAGCAATGTGAACAAAATAATGTGCACAAGTTATAATGATTACTTAGGCCCCCATAAAGATCAGCCTAGGGGCATAGGCTAGATGGGATAAGTTTTTTCAGAGCCTATAATGCACTATGGACTGGTCAACAATGGAACATTTACACATAAATACACAATTTTTTAAAATCCTGGAAGTTTCCCCAAATTACTGTGTACATTATTCCCTCTTTACAGATCACACATATTCAGCCGATCTACATGCATCTAGTGTCGACAACATACTGAAAGAAAAAATCCTGCAGGTGGAGGAGCTCATTGCAGTTAATTTGAAATTATCTGAAGAGAACCACAAACTCCAGAATGAAAATAAGTTGTTAAAAGAGAGACTTATAGAGTGTGAGAAGCTATGTACCAAATTAAATGGCAGTTTGCTGCTGATTGATTGATTGATTAATGGGGCTTAACGTATCATATTTATGCAACGATGGCTAATCGAGACGATGAGCGGGTGATAATGAAGATGAGAAAGATGATAATGAAGAATAAAGCCACATCCGAATCAGATCCATTGTACGTCGCGTGAGTCGTCATACGGGAGTCCAGCAAGGGAGGGCAGGGCCAAGTGGGAGGATAAATATTCAGTGGGAGAGTGGGGGGGAAGGGACAGGGTCTCCTTTTGTCGCCTCTTACGACTAGCAGAGTCACTCTGGGCCTATTCTTCCCCGGGCCCAGACGGGGGTGTTTGCTGCTCGAAAAAAAAAAAAAAAAAAAAAAAAAAAACGATTACCGGTAGGTCAAGTCTTTTGTCTCAACTCTGTGTTGAATGATGAGAAAAAACTTTCGTTCTACACGGGTTTTAGTACCAAAACCAGATTAGTAGCTTTCATTGACTTTATTGCCAATGGCTATAGATCTAATGTTACAAAATGTAATGTAGGACGCCCGCCCCTGCTTGACATACACGAACAAATTTTCCTTGTTTTATGTCGCCTACGATTAGGTCTGTTAGAGGCTGATATTGCCAACCGTTACAATATCAGTCAGGCAACAGTAAGTTCGATTTGGTCATTTTGGATACCGTTTATGTCTGCATACCTGACGCAGGTACCTATCTGGCCAAGTCGAGACACCATAAAGAAGTACATGCCTGAGCAATTTTTAAATAAGTACCCCACAACCAGGGTGATTTTAGACTGTACGGAGATTTTCATTGAAAATCCATCAGAGTTCCGTGTACAGAGTAGCACTTACTCAACATACAAGTCACATAATACTGCTAAAGGGCTAATTGGTATTACTCCTAATGGTTTTGTATCATTCGTTTCCGACTTGTATGGTGGGCGAGTATCGGACAAGGTCATAACGAACGAAAGTGGACTGTATAAACTCTTAGAATGTGGTGACTCGGTAATGGCCGACCGTGGTTTTCTAATTGCTCCAAGTTTGGAAGAACTTGGGGTAGGTCTCAACATTCCTCCATTTCTGGAAGGTAGACCACAGCTTAGCATGGAAGATGAACAACAGACACGAAACATAGCAAAATTAAGAATTCATGTTGAACGTGTCATTCGAGGTGTGAAGCAGTATCGCATATTAAAATATGTATTCCCGAACTCAATGAGTGAAAAATTGAATGACATCTGGAAATTATGTTGTTATTTAAACAATTTCGCAAATGAACCTTTATTAAACAGGACTTAAGGGTTGACTAACAGAAAGAAGTCAAGTGACAAACTTGTTGTTGTCCACTATTTGCCTGTAAATGCTGATTTATGGTAAATTAATACAGTAAAGTCTCTTTACTGTACTAACTTTTAACAAACAAAAATGCCAATTTTACAGGGTACTATACTCATGAGGGATAATGAATATCATAAAATGACGCTAATTTTGGGAGCATTTTCCCCACCCACAACTGTTTGTCAAACAACACTCTTTCAATATACAAGTCTTTACCAGAGTCTACCACCAGATCACACCACTCGAAACCAGTTATTGCCATCTGGCCTTGAATTTGGAAAAAATAATGGTGATTTTTTGACAATTGTTTGGTCTTCGCCAACAAAAAGGGTGCTTTCTTTTCGCTTATAGCCTCATCGATTGACAGCCCCATCTCCTTTGCTTTTGCCAGTGTCTTCACTTCAACAAGTCCAAACTCTTTAATACTGTGATCAAACACTAAACCGTCTGGTGTCGCACCTAGGAAAGGCACACCTGGATTAATACATAAACCACTTGGAAACACATCCATTACTTTTTGTTGCCTATACTTCTTTAATGCAGCTTCTTCATTTTGGATACCGGCTAATGTATACTTAGTTTGAAATGAGGAAGGATTAAAGATAGATTTAACAAATTCTTGTGTAACCTCTGCCTGGCGGTTCACAATTGCTCCGAATTTTGATGCGGTTATTCTCTTCCGACGTTCCTCGTGCCACAGGTTGGTTTTGCTTTGTTCCCTTGTTTTTTTCTCAAGCTCTTGAGCTTCTTCAAGACTTAGGCTGATATTTAAATTATGTTGTTTGTCACTTGTTGTGTTCCAGAGTATCTGTAGTGGTAGGTTTGGAGGTTTGGGTAGTTGTAGGTCACAAGTAGGCTGTTCTTCTCTTAAAACATTTGGAGATTCCTCAGAAACTGTGCTTGGTGTAGGTTCATACTGGTGGTCGGCAAACACATCACGCAACATTGGCAATACACTAAAGTTTGTGAGAACATGAGAAAAATTAGTTAGTAAGTTGGTAGTCAGTTTTATGTTGTGCCTGTCACTAGAGTTGCCCATTGACATGTTTGTAGCGACAGGTTGTCTATTTTCTCCACGTTTTGGCACCTTGTGTTTAACAAAATGGAGGTCATGGAATTTCGTTTGTGAAGTGTTTGGTCGTTTTGAGCCTGTGCCCCAGCTACGACTCTTTTCTGTGCACGCAAGTGGTTCTGGGATGTAACGATGTCCTTGTCGTAGCACATCAAACAGGAACCACAGTACTGCAACAACATGTTTACAAACGCCGCTTGCACCAGCCTTGCAGGTACAAAATCCTGCTTCGACGTTGCCATTCTTATTAAATTTTGCGTTAACCGTGTAGGTATGGGATACGGAAAAGGATGCCTCTACCTTAGCCTTGCAAAAGCAATGCAAAGGCATATAACTTAAGAGTACATCCTTTACCTTGTCTGATTTAAACATTCGGTAACCCGCGGTAAGGTGTTTTTGCGCTCCATGCCTTTCCCCATGCTCGCATATTTTCTCTTCAGAGAACTCAACGGGGAAACCTCTCGTCAATTTGGTCCAGTTTCCCACTGGTAGATCTGGAAGTCCAACATATTGTGGGGATCTAGTCTTGGACTGCCTGTCTTTTATGTTTGCTGCTTTTGCATCATTCTCGCAATTTTGAAGTACATCTGCTGGTATTGGTACTGGTATTGACGACATGACGTACTTCCACCTATAAAATAAAATAATAACTTAGAAATATGTGGATTATACATTGAAAGACCTCGGTACGGACTAAGTTCGGCTCAGTAAAATCACTGAACCAGCAAACATAGTTTGAACTGGCCCGTGGAACCGATTACGCTGGTATGGACTGAAAGCCTCAGATACTGAACCGATACTGTAGACTGAGTTCGTATACCGAACAATTATTATCACCAGATATACGCCCATGTGTACTTTACTGAAGGATACCGTACATTGGTACCGGTCCAATGAAAACTATGCTGCCTTCTAGAACTCACAAGAAGTGTCTTGCTCACTTGCATTATTAGTTTGATAATATAGGCTATTGTATGCCTTGGTTACTGTCATTACTTTTCAAGTTAAGATAATAAGTATGTAGGCCTAGTCTTTGTTTACTTAAACGTTTTATATTGGTAATTGCATAACTATGTTTGTGATCATATTTACTATGTGACTTGTTTAGCAACTTTTAGAAATAAAAGCTATTATATTTTACATTAGACATACCTATTATTGTTATTTGAACCCTCCGACTCATTCCAATCACAAATATTCTAATTAATAAAATAAAACTTGCCAACATATTCTGTATTACTCCCGTCTTTGCAATTTCCTACCATTATCTCCCCTACTCTGAAATAAACCTTTCTCTATACCCTCCCCCCTAAGCTCAGCCAGCCCCCCCCCCCCAGGCCTATACACAACCACTTTCCTCCTATCCTCAAGACTTGAACCATCTCAGTGAAACTGGCAAACAACCTCATACTTTCCCCCTCACCATCATCTCAAAAGTGACGGAGCCTACCTACAGAGGGTAGGCCTAGGGCCTAGGCCACCTATGCCTATTGATTTTAAATCTTAATTTTGAACAGTTCTTTTGGCAACAGAAAATAAAAACAGTTTCAGCATTCATATTTTCTCCAGGCTAAAACAAAATCATGAAAAATCCTAGGCATTAGGCTAGGCCCTAGGCCTAAACAACTAGGCCTAGGCCCATCACACGTGCTGTTGAATGCGGATAGGTCAAGACCTAAAACTTAAAATTTCAATGGGTGCTATAAATATAGCCGTGTTGCTAAAAGGTTAATGAGAAGAGTCTTACCTTATAGTAGTGTAGTATCAGGCTCATTAGGTTATTCTAGGCCTAGTTCCGATAGGCACGCTGGCACACGATCTCAAATCACATGATGTTGTTTGTCATCATTAAACTAGATACTTCTTTCTTCCAACTACTAAGAATAATAATGTCTAAAAGGAGAAAATGATATTACATTGAAACTGACTGATGCACGAAACCCAACACGTTATTTCATGTGTCCAAAAGCCAACATAACTGAGTAATGACAGCATGGTGAAGCACGCACTAGCGCTGGCAATGGCCTCAGGCACAACACAGGTGGGAGTGGCATTAGTTCACCTATGCAGAGCGCGCTAGTAGTTTCTGAAGTCGTCTATTGGTCTTTAGGAACTCGTTCACTATTTATTCAGGTGAACGTGAATATTCAAAGGTTTCCAATTCTTGGGACATTTTGAAATTTCAAAGTTCCTTTCAAACAATCGTTTGCAAGTTAATAGTTTTTCGGTAGAAGTAGATCAATAATTCAATTAATTTCGAGAGCGAGATCTACCGGTCTTGGTAAAGTACTGAATAGGATAGTATGTTTTGTTTTTAACTGATCTTTATCCTAATTGCCTTCCTTTATACATATACTTTCCAGCAAATGTGATCACTTTTAGAAAATAACTTTTCAAGGTTTTTAAAAATCACATCAGTCAATTTTGAATGATGTCCATGTATTAAATGATACAACAACAACAAAATTTGTATTTAAATATGATATTATATTTCACCCAATTAATGACTATTCATTCATCTTGAACATAAAGTGTTCGTAGTAACAGGCTAAGCATTATTATTTCATAAATGTTTACTTTTATTCCAGACAAACTTCGGTCAATTGAAAAATGTGAAATGGCAGAAGCCGTACTGGCAGGCCGAGGGGAAGAGATCAGGGACCGACCCAGAATTACCTACATTCAACAAGACGAGAGAATAAGAGTCGCTCTCCGCTTCTTGAATGATGATATTTTGGCTTTACATCTCATTTTTGCAACGAGGCTAATCGAGACAATGAGTGGGTGATATATGAAGATGAAATATGAAGCTGTTTGGAGGAAAGGGGCAAGTAGGAGGGCGCGTGAGGAAAGGGGAAAGGGGAGAAAAGGGGATTGGGGTGTGGACTGCACTTCGTCTGACTTCTCCTCGACCAGTCCGGCTTGGGTGGCCCTACCAGAAGCATACGCTTCCGCCGGCATAGCTCCAGGAATCATTAAAGCACGCAAACCTGCCAACCGCGATAAGGTAGCAGTCCCTGGGCAGGTCCGCTTCTTGAACGTAGGTATTCTGAACGTAAACGACTTCCTCGCTAGAGTGTCCCACTCATTCGACACAAGAATCCGAGAACTGGAAGTCGCTGCACGCAACAGCATACTCGCCAATGAGGTGTGTATAAAAGCTAATATTCTTCTTCCTCTCCTTCTTGCCTATCACGTGATCTTCACTTGGTACTAAGTGGGTCATTTCAATATAATACCCAAATGTTTTGTTCCATAACAACTAGGGATGACCAGATGGTTAGGACTAGGGATGTCAAAAAGCGTGTGTTTTATTAAACGATTACACCTCTTCCACTAGCCCGTGTACACGTTTACACATGTAATGCTACAAGAAGTGCAAAAAAATATTGTTCATAATATCAATGAATCATTCAGGACTGCAAATTGACTCGTGAGAAAACAATTCGGCGCGTCGTACTCGGGGGTACATAGGATAAAAATAGCCTTACATATTTTTAGGTACATTTTATTAGGTGGCTCGTTGGTCCAGTGGTTAGCACCCCTGCTTCCAATGCAGAAGGTCCCGGGTTCAAATCCCGCTTCAGGCAGAAGTTTTTAACTTCTGATATGGATTCAATTCCATCACGGCATTTTAATGAATAAACTACTTGTCTCTTCCCGATCACGTGTACAACAACATAGGCCTAGCGGCGGATGTCACAGAATGGGGTGCGTGCGAACGATTTCCGCAATAACAAGTCACAAAACTACCAACCTTATAACTGGCATAATGCCAATAGACGCCATGATATTTGAGGGATTTTTTTGTAAGTGAGTTTTTCCATGGTTCGCTGTGCTGTGCTGCGCTCGGACGGCAAGATAGGGACAACTCAACTATTACGCACAGCTTTACCAACATTGCGGATCGAACACATGTGGAGCAACAGGGACCAACACGAGTGTCACCGTTAGGAATTTTTGGGGATTTTGTGTTATTGGGTTTTTTCAGGTTTTCATGGCGTACAAGTGCTGCTTTTGAGCGGCAACACTTGTAACTATGACGTAATTTTTTTGTGTCATCCAAATATTTCGTCGTTATCTCGTCGAGGCCTTGATTTTATTTTGTATTTTTAATAATTTCGCCGTTTTATGCTCAAAATGATGGATCATCGCTAATATAACGTTGTTATTTGTTTTTAGCGCATATTCACGTTTTATCGCACTTTATCACCGATTCAAATTTGATGAATTTGTGGTCCCAAGTACCCAAAACGTCGACAATTGAAAAAAAATACAAAAAATACTATTTCGCATTTATAGCAGTTGCGATGTACTAGCATCTCTAAGCATAATGCTAGGCCTACGCACGGAGGTCCACTAGACTTTGGCCTACATCCATGGCTGGCTTAGGCCTAGACGTTTGTTGTTTGTTTATCCAGGAGTTGGCCTAGTTAATGTAGGGCATCTAGGCCTGTGTGAAAAATGATGAGCTTTTTCCATCAATTAAGAATTAAACATATTTAAAAAAAAAAATAGTGGAAATAAATGTCGTCGAAAAATTCTGTAAAAATTCATAATAATTTCGTACTTTGGGTGTCCAAAAACAACAAAGTTGAAATTCTGGCACGTTTCCCAAGCCTTTTTACCACATGATACATATTCATCGAACTTCGAAGTTCTCGTAGCTTATCCAGGCTTCCAATGTGTCTGTTTTCTTGTTTTCAATAACAGTTTTTCCTTTTCTCCCTGTATGAACTTAAGTTGTCCTACTGTGAATCAAGTGACAGATCATCGATTAAAAATGTACCGGGTACTAGTTGTTCGTCTTGCTATGTATTCCACCAGTATTTTGACTGTGCTAGTTCGTCACTGCCGGATGGTCGGGTTCAATAACAAAACGGTTTCCAGCTTCAAATAAATATTATGTAAAAAATTGTGATAGTTTGACAAATAAATTACCATTGGGCTACTAGTGTTACTGGTATGTCTCTGTTACTTGCAATGCAATTCCACTACCCACATACATGCTTTCCATATGACAGTGCCACTACATAAAATTTATTTTCTAAAAAGAGCTATACCTAAAGGTTTAAGTTAAAATATAATAGATGCTGTTAAAGGTCTTTCAGAGTATAGAAAACAGAACCAGTTTGGGATTATTAATAATATGGGCCTAATGTATATCCCCCCACTTTAGACTTAATGTTAGGCTGAGTAACAAACATAGTGGAGGAATAAAACATTGTTCCATATCTATTTCAGTTGTTAAATATCGCAAAGATGTCACCCAAACATGGTTGGGGGTACAGCCAGAGGTATAAGATGCACTTGTCGAGAGGGTTGCCTCGATAATCGGAAAGGTGTCCATCACCGCTATACTCAGGGGAATGGAAATTGGCGGTGAAAGTGGTAATGACAAATTTGTATTTACATTTACAATTTTAAATAAAAATACAAATGTACTTTGGTGTGTTTAGATGATGACAATTTTGCACCAATGAAAATGAAATTGGGGGCTCTTGTAATTATTGATTAATATTTGGGCTAAACGTCTCATATTTTTGCAACGAGGCTAATCGAGACAATGAGTTGGTGAAATGGGAGGGTGTTTTGGAGGAAAGGGGTTTAGTAGGAGGGCGGGGAGGAAAAGGGAAAGGAGAGGACAAGGGGAGGACGAGCATATTACTCAGTAGTTTAAAATCACCATCTTGTATTCCTCAGACAAACTCGCCCGTACCGACCAGATAGAGACCCGTGAGTCTACCCTGGTTGCGAGGTGGGAGGAAATACGGGAGAGGCCACGGGATAGATACCTGCTCCAGGATGCCGCCATACGAAGGAGTGAGTCTACCCTGGTTGCGAGGTGGGAGGAAATACAGGAGAGGCCACGGGATGGATACCTGCTCCAGGATGCCGCCATACGAAGGAGTGAGTCTACCCTGGTTGCGAGGTGGCAGGAAATACGGGAGAGGCCACGGGATAGATACCTGCTCCAGGATGCCGCCATACGAAGGAGTGAGTCTACCCTGGTTGCGAGGTGGCAGGAAATACGGGATGTGCCACGGGATGGATACCTGCTCCAGGATGCCGCCATTCGAAGGAGTGAGTCTACCCTGGTTGCGAGGTGGGAGGAAATACGGGAGAGGCCACGGGATAGATACCTGCTCCAGGATGCCGCCATACGAAGGAGTGAGTCTACCCTGGTTGCGAGGTGGGAGGAAATACGGGAGAGGCCACGGGATAGATACCTGCTCCAGGATGCCGCCATACGAAGGAGTGAGTCTACCCTGGTTGCGAGGTAGGAGGAAATACGGGAGAGGCCACGGGATAGATACCTGCTCCAGGATGCCGCCATACGAAGGAGTGAGTCTACCCTGGTTGCGAGGTGGGAGGAAATACGGGAGCGGCCACGGGATAGATACCTGCTCCAGGATGCCGCCATACGAAGGAGTGAGTCTACCCTGGTTGCGAGGTGGGAGGAAATACGGGAGAGGCCACGGGATAGATACCAGCTCCAGGATGCCGCCATACGAAGGAGTGAGTCTACCCTGGTTGCGAGGTGGGAGGAAATACGGGAGAGGCCACGGGATAGATACCAGCTCCAGGATGCCGCCATACGAAGGAGTGAGTCTACCCTGGTTGCGAGGTGGGAGGAAATACGGGAGAGGCCACGGGATAGATACCTGCTCCAGGATGCCGCCATACGAAGGAGTGAGTCTACCCTGGTTGCGAGGTGGGAGGAAATACGGGAGCGGCCACGGGATAGATACCTGCTCCAGGATGCCGCCATACGAAGGAGTGAGTCTACCCTGGTTGCGAGGTGGGAGGAAATACGGGAGAAGCCACGGGATAGATACCAGCTCCAGGATGCCGCCATACGAAGGAGTGAGTCTACCCTGGTTGCGAGGTGGGAGGAAATACGGGAGAGGCCACGGGATAGATACCAGCTCCAGGATGCCGCCATACGAAGGAGTGAGTCTACCCTGGTTGCGAGGTGGGAGGAAATACGGGAGAGGCCACGGGATAGATACCTGCTCCAGGATGCCGCCATACGAAGGAGTGAGTCTACCCTGGTTGCGAGGTGGGAGGAAATACAGGAGAGGCCACGGGATAGATACCTGCTCCAGGATGCCGCCATACGAAGAAGTGATTGATTGATTGATTAATGGGGCTTAACGTCTCATATTTTCGCAACTATGGCCAATCGAGACGATGAGCGGGTGATGATGAAGATGAGAAAGATGATGATGAAGAATCAAGCCACATCCGAATCAGGTCCATTGTACGTCGCGTGGGTCGTCATACGGGAGTCCAGCAAGGGAGGGGCAGGGCCATGTGGGAGGAGACATCTTCAGTGGGACAGTGGGGGGGAAAGGGGCAGGGTCTCCTTTTGTCGCCTCTTACGACTAGCAGAGTCACTCTGGGCCTATTCTTCCCCGGGCCCAGACGGGCGACGAAGGAGTGAGTCTACCCTGGTTGCGAGGTGGGAGGAAATACGGGAGAGGCCACGGGATAGATACCTGCTCCAGGATGCCGCCATACGAAGGGCCAATGAGCAACTGGCCCAAGGTAGACTCAACGCAGTAGAATTTTTAAACCGCATGTGTCACGTAAATGACAACTATTTCTGGAACTCCTTTCGTCGCCTCTTCCAACTAGCAGTCACTCTGAGCATATTCTTCCCCAGGCCCAGACGGGTATCAACAAACAACATTATTTCAACTCATTTAAATCATGAAGGTTAAAGACTATTAACCGTAGAGGAAGCAGCGGCCATGGCAGATAGAATTGACCACAAAATTGAAACTTAAGAATTCAAACAATATGTTTTTAAATAAACTGGCAAGTTTCTCCTTTCGAAAGATGTAGACAATTTACGGCGTAAACGTGAAAATGACGACATTGGCCATCGGTCATTGGGTGGCTTGTCTCGAAGATTTCGTTAACTATCTCCCGTCATCCACCACTGCAAGAAGAGAGAAACTCTTTCAGTCCACAGTGTTGGTTAACACATTGCCTAAACTTGGAGAAAAACACTATAACAGTATATGTATTGAAGTGGATGCAAATAATTCCTATAGCAGTACCTCTTATTTCAAACCAATTTTATGAGAACTTTAGCAACTAAATACTCGGATGTTTTGTTTGTTGACGGAACTTAGCACTGTGCCGTCATTGGGGCATTCTTTGCCACTAGTGGAGATACTCCCACTCGCAGTGCTAACGTTTCCGGGGATGGAACTAGCCGTGGCTCTGCTAGAAATAGATGATGATATTTGGGCCTTATGTCTTATATTTCTGCAACTTGGCTAATCAAGCAACACCCGAATCAGATCCATTGTCCGTCGCGTGGGTCGTCATAGGAGAGTCCAGCAAGGGAGGGCAGGGCCAAGTGGGAGGAGAAATATTCAGTGTTACAGTGTGGGGGGGGGGGGGACAGGGTCTCCTTCCGTCACCACTTACGACTACAGAGTCGCCTCTTACGACTAACAGAGTTAGTCTGGGTTAATTCTTCCCCACTTTCAGACGGGCCGTAGCCTATGGTTACTTGGGCCGTTTTCAGTTGAATTTAAACTAATGCTTGTATTTCCAGTTCCACTGTGGTTTCTAGAGTAACGTAATTAAACTAGTTCTTAGGCTTAAGCCTAAATGCACTAACCTACACAATATGTTAGTACATAGGGCCTACTACCAAACACAGCTACGATAACATTATTGGGTGGAACGGAGAACACACAGTGGAAAACACAAAACGAGTTTGCGAGGGTGCCCCAGAGGCCATAACGGCAGCGGAATGGTACAAACGAGTCGGCCACTGTGAAAAACTGAGAAGAGAGACTAGGGTCACAAAATAAGCGAAGATACCGAAGGAGTTGAGCCAATAATCTTAAATATTCATGCAAGCGATGACTCTTGACAGTGACGAGACAGACGAAGATGATGACGAGCTTTGGCGGTTCCGTTATGAAGCTAGAACAAACTGACATTTTTAAATAGAACAGTCTGCAAATGCTGCCATGGATAATTTATTTACACTTTTGTTATTCTTTTGATAGTATAATAATTGTATTTATATATATATATATATATATAAGGATTTGTTGTCTACCGGGATATTCCGCCGCTTGTGTGAGTATATTGGTGCAGACGGAAGTCCGTCACCCATTGCTCCAAGTTCCGCCAGAACTGCATATGGCATGTTCACGAGTCCCTATTACGTCCTTCTCATTCAAGAGCCTAAAGTCAACTAACTATTGTCATTTGTCAGACGAGGCGCGCGGTCTTGAGCGAGTCTGTATCCTGCTGTAGAAGGTGGAGGTGCGGGGCGGCGCGGTTCTATTGTTAATCTTGAGGGCTGGGCCATGTTGCATGAAGAAAGCACTTGTGCGGTGGCGTTAGTTTTTTTTCTGAGGGGGTGTTTGCCTTGGTTTCACACGAAATGGGGTCAAGATTGGCTTCTATGCCATTGGGAGTCTTTGTGCGTCATCTTGTTTGTTGATCGCCCCGCATCACCACCTTCTACAGGAGTGGGGATACAGACTCGCTCAAGAACGCGCGCCTCGGCTGACAATCAGCGTTGACAGATTGGGCGATTTGGAATGTGTTTTGGCCACCGATTTTTCTGATGGATGGATGGGTGGATGGATGGATGGATGGATGGATGGATGGATGGATATTTAGGCTTAACGTCACATTTTCGCAACGAGTTTAATCGAGACGATAGATAGACATTGGATTAACGTCTTATATTTTTGCAACGAGACAATGAGAGGGTGATATATGAAGATGAAAAATAGGGGACTGTTTGGTGGAAAGGGGCAAGTAGGAGGGCGGTGAGGATAGGGGAAGCGGGAGGTGTACGTGACGCGTTTTTTGAAGGGCGTACAAATTGTACGTAGACGTATTACACTGTAAAACCAGGAGAGAAAATATACTATTTCGATATTTGCGGCTTATATCCATACATAAACAAGTATGGTAAATATCCTATTGGACATCCTACCATATACACAGGAGGTGAATGTATTTCATTTATTGACGCCCAATCTGGCTAAGGATCAACCCGGGCCCAGACAGGTCTACCTTTTGTCGCCTCCTACGACTGGCAGAGTCACCCTGGGCCTACTCTTTCCCGGGCCCAGACGGGGCAGCAGCAACCCCGGCCCCAGCGACAACTCGGGCCTGAGTGTGAGTACAGCCTCTGTATTTGCATCCTTATTTATTGATGATTGATTGATTAATGGGGCTTAACGTCTCACATATGTGCAACAATGGCTAATCGAGACGATGAGCGGGTGATAATGAAGATGAGAAGATGATGATGATGAAGAATATAGCCACATCCGAATCAGATCCATTGTACGTTGCGTGGGTCATCATATGGGAGTCCAGCAAGGTAGGGCAGAACCAAGTGGGAGGAGAAATCTGCAATGGGACCATAGGGGGGGGGGGGGGAGGGGGGGTCTCCTTTCTTCGCCTCCTACGACAAGCAGAGTCACTCTGCAGAGTCACTCTGGGCCTATTCTAACCCGGGCCGAGACGGGCATTGCATCCTGATGATATATTGTTTTATTATTGTAAATAGAAACTGAATATTTTTTTACCAAATTGCGGTTAAAGTTAAAATTCCAAAACTTGTATCTGGTGACGACCTTGTAGTGCCGATCGTGTTGTATTGAAAGATTCACTTCGCTACGATCGCTTATCTAAATAATTGCCTTCGTCTTAATTACAGTCCGACGAGTGCGAGGTGGTGGGCCTCGTCACGGCCGTGTCCTCGGCCGGGCAGTCCGGCATAAGTGCCCCTACTGCGGCAGCTGCACCGCCTCCCTCACGCAGCACCACATCCGGTACCACAAGGTACCGGGTAAACTCGCGGCGCTGCGCACACAGCGACATAAGCAAAACGCACACACACAATAGTTGTACGGGACGCCAACAACGCCTGGTTGTTGCAAAATTCAAGAAACTTTTCAGAATGCCTAAGCAATTGGCTGGCAATCTTATTGAAACTCTTCAAAGTGTTATGCCCCGACAACGACGTAGATCGGACATTGATGTTAGGACTTCGGTATGTATATGAATTAAAACATTTTAAGTAGCATACGTTAAAGAAACCACTAGACAAAAGAAGATGTAATGCACAGTTAGCTTTTTCAAAAAATATAAAAATACCCAAATAAATAATACAAGCATAATCATGGGTCAAAATTAACTTTTTTCCCACTAGACCCGGTTGAATGTACTTTCAACCCCTGTATTAACTCCGTGCAGACTTTTGTATGGGTGTTTAGGAATCGTGGGATGTGTCAATGTAAAAGTAATTAGTCGTAATTGACTATAATCATGCGGGTTATATTATATTTTAATTAACTAAACATGCATCTATTTAGGTTTTAGCAAGCGGAGACTACCAAACTGGCATTGGCCAAGATGTCAATCTGGCGGTTGCCCAACCAACTGTTAGCCGCGCAGTATCTGCAATAACAAGTGCTATTAATGAGCACTTATACGAACAATGGGTGAAATTCCCAATAAATAATGTGGCACCCATTAAAGCAAGGTAGGACTATACTCACTTAAATGTCGTAGGTCAATAATCAAAAGACAAGATGGGCCTATGTAATTTATATTAATTACAATACTAACTGTGGCATTGTTGCAAGGGGGGCTCAACAAGCCAAACTGACCGAAATTGAACCGACCAATGAAATGGGCTACTTAAAGTGTTTATGTGAATGTATGTAGTTATATTATTACACCAAACAATGTTTTTAACTGGGTTCATATTTTTTTTTTTTTTTTTTTTATTATTATTTATTTATCCAACAACAGAATTTACAATTCCAGGCACAATTGGATATAATATACTTAATTGATAGGCTCTTATTAATACATATGTTCCAATAAAATTAACATACACTCACTATTAAAACGACTCATTCAAAAATAAAATAAAAATACACCAACTAAGGTAAGTGGTAGCTATAACAATTAACCCCACTTTTGTCATGAACGTAAAATGTTAAAACACTTTGACTTGATTGACCTCACATTGTCATTAAAAACATCAATATGGCTAAAAGGTGAACTATTTAACATGGTAACAGTGCGTGGCAAAAATGAGTATTTAAAAAGATCCAATCTAGATTTTGGGGGTTTAAATAAAAGTGTGTTACGAGAGCGTCTTATAGGAACATTTAAAGAAATTGTTTCTAACAAATCAGGGCAATCAAGCTCACCCGATAAAATCTTTTTAAAAGTGATAACATCAAACATTTTGCGCCTGGCATCCAAAGGAAGTAGGTGGGCTTCATCACATAACCTGGCATAGTCAACCCTATGGTAATCTACCTGATTCCTTTGGCAACACCACTTTAAAAACTTCTGCTGGAGACGTTCAAGATTTTGGACTTTAGTCACATGGTGTGGCGACCAAACAACACTCGAGTAGTCAAGAATTGGTAATACAATGCTCATGTATAAAGTACGGATAACAAAAGTGGAGAAATTATGATTGCAAGTGCGTTTAATAAAGCCCAAGGTTTTGAAAGCACGCTTCAAGACATAATCAATGTGAGCGTTGGGTTCATATCCTAGACAGATTCACCAATCATTCCACAAGGGGAAATATTTTATTATTTATTTAAACACAATGTTATTCTGTACACCATTTATTTATTTTTAAGAAACATTTCCTTGCTACTTGTGTAGCCTAATGAAATGTGGTTTTCAATAATTCATTCAAACATGAAAGTAACTCTAAATGTACTTATGTTAATTAGGGCTATTTAAGGAAATAAACTTGCAATAAATAATACAATTCCCTTTTTTCAACTGAAAAACAATTCCTTAAGGAATCCATTTACAATTACTTTAACATTTTGCAGATTTCAACATGACTTCCATTTTCCCGGAATAATTGGGGCAATTGATTGCACGCATGTAGCAATCGTTGCACCCACAGCCAATGACGATCAGTACCCGGAGCTTATATATGTAAACAGGAAACATTATCACTCCATTAATGTTCAACTGGTAAAAACTTAGTGCTAATTTAGTGATGTAATTCTAATAACATTACTATTAAATATCACGCTCAATACGTGTTAACTATTTGTAATTGGTTTAGGATTTGTGATGCAGATATGAAGATTTTGAATGTTAACGCAAATTACCCTGGGAGCACAAATGCCGGAAGGAGCTTGCTAGAGCTACCCAGTGATGTTTCGCTGTGGCAGTGATTTTGTATGCAAGTGTTTTTTATTGTTGTGGTTTTTTATTTGTTTTGGTAGGTCTTGACAAGGACGACTCAACAGTCGTCGAAACGTTGGATTGGTTTCACCGTAAAAATGTGTTCGTACTTTATATATATTAACGCTTCTGACATGTACATTACACATGGTGATATCTTCTTGTGTAAACAATTTTCCCAAATTTTTTTTTTCAAATTTTCCACGAAGAAGGACACAAGAGAAGCGTGGGAGAGCATGGCTGGAATATTCAAGTCCTACTCATTTGTTACACGGGTAAGTAATCCTTGACGTAACCTAGGCTAGATTTCGCCTACTATCTAGTCTACCTAGGCATAGGAGCCTAACCACTCTAATGATGTCAGTATTTAGTAGTAGGTAAAATACGTACTCCAAATGGTTTGAACCCTAGTACACGTACAGTAATTGCTAGCCCCGGGGCACCAGGCTAGCTTTAGGCCTATATAGGGGGCGTAGGCCTACATTACACGCCCCCTAATGTTCTCTAAGCAGTCGATTCACCGGGGGGTCCATAGCCCTACTGTTTTTGGCCTACCAATTCATTAAATTGCTTAGGGCCGGCTTCACCAACAAGCGCTGAACGGCGGTTCAGTTGAATTGAAGGTTGAACTCAACTCGAGTTCACGACGCTGGTTCAGCTGGTATCGTTCCACCACCGCTAGATCAGTTAAACGTGGTTCAAGCGATAATGTTCGGCTCCGTTCGGGATCTGCTTTCTTGCGCCAAGCGTGATTGGTTAGAAATGATTTGTGCGCGAATATGTGTGCGCATACGTTTTTGTTCGAAATTCAAGAGAGTCGATATCGAAAATGGCTTCAGGTAAGAAGTTTATTCGCTCTGCAAATTTTAGTAACGCAGACAAGGCACTTTTAATAAGCATTATATCACGCTACACTAAAATTGTCTAATGCAAGCAGACTGATGGAACCACAAAAGGGGAAAAAATTGCCGCCTGGGAGGCTATCGCAAGAGATTTCAATGTAAAAAATGGGGGCCCATTGCGTACAGCAACTTCCTTAAGAAGTTGCTATGAAAATGAAAAGCTGTGGGAGATGAGAAGGCGGAGATCTTCAAAACAGGTAGGTTCGCTTCCGTATTTTTGGTATGTTATGGACTATGATTTATACGCTATAGGCTCCTTGTCACGCAGCCTAGACCCTATGCAATGCATGTATAGGCCTAGGCTAGAGGCCTGGCCTAGGTCATAGTGATGCATCTTAAATGTGGAACGAGCGTTCGTTAGGACATTGTGTTAATGTAAGGCATATATTAATTTGTATTAATTTGGAGGAAGAAGCCTGGTTTCAAAGATCACACCCCTGCAAGAGCAGGTGCTAGGCTTCATTCCTGGGACTGCTGTATCCCTTGATAACCGGTTTGACAGCGATGCCACCTACTGTAGTCTTGTGGGTAAGTAGGCCTAGCATGGCTCATGACATTTCATGAACATACAAGCTATTTATTTTACTTATGCAATATTAGGCCTATTCATGGATAGATGCTAATTCGTTGTTGAGATTGGACCTTAAGAATTCAAAAATACAATAACATGAATAAGTAAGTAAGTAAGTAAGTAAGTAAGAATGTATTAGTCCGGTCGATTCGTACAGGGCGACAATAGATCCTTAATTCAAGAAGATAATAATTGAAAACTGAAAACTATAGGCCTAGTGTAGGCCTGCTGCTATTGTGATCAGGCACATCCCATTTGAATATGTATTGTTATATACTTCTCTTTCCGTATACCAGATAGCCTATGCTAATTCACTAATACTTCTAGCTCGTGTATACTGGTGGTATCATGTGCTGCTTGTTATTTGACAGGAGCCTCAGGATATCCGTTGGAGGCCCACCTTCCTACCCCTGTACGAAACCCGGATCCTGGCGCCGTAACACGCTACAATAACAGCCATATGTCCACTAGGAGCTGCATTGAGCGTTGTTTTGGTTGATTGATTGATTAATGGGGCTTAACGTCTGATATTAACATCTCTATAAGGCCTACATTACAAAAGCCCCCTAATCTACAGCTAGTGGAAACTGAAAGTTAAACAAATTTGTAAAATTTAATTTGGCAGCGGGAGGCAGATACCAACTTACGAACATCACAATTCGCTGACGGCAAATTCACTTGAAAATTTTTAAACCATGTTAAATTTAAGTAGGCTAATAAGCAGAGTTAGCAAGGGGACATAGTACTAAATTACGACCATTTGCAATTTAAAAATATGCAATGCATTTTGTTTCATGAGTGCTTGTGGATGGACATTTACTTGACTTTTATATATTTTAAAAAATCAAGAAGATAAAATAGCATCAGTGGAAGGCCTTAACTCTGAGTTACCAGTTGTATAGTTCTACATTATGTGTCCCACACAATGTGTCAAATTGCATTGAGGCCTCAAAAATTATTTGGGATCATACCTCGGACTAACAATTATATTTATAGTACAACGCCTGTTCTGTTAACAGGCAAGCAAAGCAATACCTGACCTGACATCGAGCAACATCCTATACAGACGAGGAGGGAGAAGCTAAACCAAGATACTTTTTTCTTTGAGCAGGCGGCAAAACCGTGTGCTATAGCACAGACAACATAACTGCACCGGCAGCGCTAACACTATTGATTGGTGCATATTTTGTTCTCGATTCCCATTATCCTATTGTTTACACAAACCTTTTAACGTTCTTAGAAAGAAAACTTTTACAAACTGTCGAAAATCCTCAATTCAGAGGGAGTATTACTTTCAACAAGTTTATGAAAGAGTACTGCAAGTAAATATGTTGTGTTATAACGCCTTCTGCCTACTGCCCCCACAACACTTCTTTTTACTGAAAGTGACGGGATTCGGCACCTTGGTCTGGAGCAAGCCTTACCCCGATTAACCTTTGAGTATCAAGTAATGTAACTAGGTTTTCTAGGTTAGGGCCTGAAAGCGTTACATCGATGGTAGCAAAGCCTAACGGTTTCCTAGGAAATGTGCACAGAATTTCTCGGGTTAAAAAAACACGGCAATCAATGAAGAACATATCTTTATATTATATTCCCAAACAAACACAATTATAAACTTGGATAAACATTATACGTGAAAGTGTTGAGTAATATTGCTGAATGTTATTTATATACCTAGAAACATTAGTTGAAAAAAAGACAGTTGTAAGAAATTAAGATGAGTCAGTTCACGAGTCCCTTTTACGTCCATCTCATTCAAGAGCCTAACGTCGACTGACTATTGTCAGCCGAGGCGCGCGTTGTTTGTATATCCACTGCTGTAGAAGGTGGTGGTGCGGGGCGGCGCGGTTCTATTGTTAATTTAGAGGGCTGGGCCATGCCTTGCCTTGGTTTCACACGAAATGAGGTCAGATTGATTGATTGATGTATGTATGGGGCTTAACATCTCATATTTTTGCAACAATGGCTAATCGTGACGATGAGCGGGTGTTAATGAAGATGAGAAAGATGATGATGAATAATAAAGCCACACCTGAGTCAGACCCATTGTACGTCGCGTGGGTCGTCAAACGGGAGTCCAGCAAAGGCGGGCAGGGCCAAGTGGGAAAAGAAGTATTCAGTGGGAAAGTGGGAGGGAAGGGACAGGGTTTCTTTTTTAACAGCGCCCCCGGACCTGACAACTTGCACAATGAAATGTTCAAACATCGATCTACAGCTTCACACAAATACTTTGTTGTGGCCTAGCCAAACATACATGTCTACAGGTGGCAGTGTATGGTTGGTAACATATGTTTTTTAGTGGTTGTTGTGATGAATAAGTTTGGAACGTGTGTGTTTTTGAATGAAAGTAATTAAATTAGTTTAAAGGAAAAGCGAGTTGTGCATTTAATTAACAGAGAGCTAATTAAACAAGACCACCTCGACAACTGGCGACCGTGACAGGACCGAGTGAGTACAGAAAGA
Organism: Isoperla grammatica; assembly: GCA_945910005.1. Taxonomy (NCBI): domain Eukaryota; kingdom Metazoa; phylum Arthropoda; class Insecta; order Plecoptera; family Perlodidae; genus Isoperla; species Isoperla grammatica. The sequence goes on from OX246747.1 coordinate 16,486,500, forward strand.
CAGAAAGTTGGTTATTGATATTTTATAGTAAGTGAAATTTGACATCAAAGTTCAAACCTATTATTGCTATGGCTGACCAGCAAGATATTTTGAAAGAAATCATAAATTCCCTACAAAGATTTTAAGTTAACTTTTAACCAGAGCAATGCTAGAATAGTGAAGCTACAAGTGTTGAGTCTTCCTATGGACAAGGATCTAGATCTGGCAGCAGAGACGAAAGGACATGAATCCATGCGACGAGAAGATATGGATCCTAGTTTAGTGGCTAGGGATACTAAAAACTTTTCAACACCAATATATCCAGAATGGCCATCAGCTTTCACACCCCAAGCGGCATCTACACCATGGGACCAAGCCTGGTATGACGAAAAACTCGCACAACGTTATGATGGATAGATATTTGGGATTAACGTCTTATATTTTTGCAACTTGGCTAATCAAGACGATGAGTGGGTGATAATGAAGATGGAATTGGGGGCTCGTTGGAGGAAAGGAGCAAGTAGGAGGGCGCGTGAGGAAAGGGGAAAGGGGAGGAAGGGGGATTGGGGTGTGGACTGCACTTCGTCTGACTTCTCCTCTTCAACCAATCCGGCTAGGGTGGCCCTACCAGAAGCATACGCTTCCGCCGGCATAGCTCTCGGGATCAACGAAGCACGCAAACATGCCCACCACGATAAGGTAGCAGTGCCTGGGCAGGGCACAACGTTATACGTCACTAGATAGACATACCTGGGAATTAATGTTGCCCGAGTTTAGAGGGGCTGAGGACCCTGTAAAATTTGTAAGGGTAATCGAAAATGTCCTCCATCGCTTCCATGTTCCACCTGAGTGTTGGACAGCTATAGCTGGAGGCAAGTTAACCACTGATGCAAAATCTTGGTTTAGGACTATAAATGAGGAAAATGTCTCTTAGGTCGATTTTTCGATTCGATTCGGTCGATTGTGAAATTTCCATGTAGGTTGTTCTAGTCTTCCAACAATTCTTGCTTTCAAACAACCACTTCCCTGTCTATTCTTGCTTCTCCAAACCCATTTCTTTTCCTTATTTTTCTTTCGTAGACTATCCTTGGTGACCTGAGAGGCATCCATCAATCCACAGTAAGCCATACACTGCAACGTGTCACAGAAGTGATTGCGGAGCAGATGAGTGCTTTCGTTCATTTCCCGGACGAGCGTGGGATGGCTGCCAACCGCTTAAAGTTCTTTATGGATCGTGGATTTGCGGGTGTGGCAGGGTTAATAGACTGTACCCATGTTGGAATTCAAAATCCTGGTGGCCCTTACGGGGAACTTTACCGAAACCGAAAGCGAGTGTTTCGTTAAATGTACAGATTGTTTGTGGGCCAAAAATTGAAATTTTTGATATTGTTGCTCGATGGCCGGGTAATACCCACGATGCCATAATCTTCGACAACAGCCGGGTGCGAGTTCGATTTGAACAGCAAGAGTTCTCTGGCTGCCTGTTACTGCATCGCTTACAATGCGAAAAGACAGACGGTGCGTTTGGTCTACTGGAGAAGTGAAGTGGGCAAGTGGGGTGGGGGAGTGGGAGAGAGAGTGAAAATAAAATAAATTGACAGCTCGTAGACGAGACGGGTCCGAGTACACAGCCCAGAGCTAGGGCTGGCCATTCGGCTACCGAAGTAGCTTACCATAGATAGGCTGGTACCCTAGACCCGCCCCATTTTCGTCAAAAATTTCTTGTGAAAGACAAAAAATGAAAACTTAGAAAGTGGCGAATGCATAATGAGCGGTGATTTTTCAGAAACCTTCACGTTCGTTGTAAGGGATGAAATACATTGTTACTCGATTTAAATACCGCCTCCCTTGGCGATGCTTTGGTTTCCGTTTGCGTGAATGGGATTCGCTGTCATGACGGCGAAAAAAGAACTCGGCCACTGAAGGGACTAGAACGTGAACGGGAGCGGTTGAAACTTGTTGATAAAAAACCATGTAATTACATGTCTGAAGCTGTTAAGGCCAGCGATCCTGAAGTTCTTGATGTAGGTAATTTCAGGAGGCTTCACTCTGAAACAGCCATTCGCAAACTGCGGTCCGAGGCTCTTGCTTTAAATGATCTTGACAAAGACGATTTCGTTGACGTAACAAAAATGTACATCGCAGGTCAGGGCAAGGACGATCAGTACATACAGACAGTTGGTACCCCCTTTTTCGCCCACTGCTTTAGTATCGACCAGTGGCTTGTTGCAAACTCTATTTGAAAGGAGGAGGGTGGTTTTACCCCATACCTGGACGCTATTGGAGCCGTGGTGCGAAATCCTTTGGGAGACCAGCGCCCCATATATTACTACGCGGGGGTTATCTCGTGTAATGGTACTGATTGATGATTGATTGATTAATGGGGCTTAACGTCTCATATTTATGCAACGATGGCTAATCGAGACGATGAGCGGGTGATAATGAAGATGAGAAAGATGATAATGAAGAATAAAGCCAGATCCGAATCAGATCCATTGTACGTCGCGTGAGTCGTCATACGGGAGTCCAGCAAGGGAGGGCAGGGCCAAGTGGGAGGAGAAATATTCAATGGGACAGTGGGGGGAAAAGGGGATTGGGGTGTGGACTGCACTTCGTCTGACTTCTCCTCCTCGACCAGTCCGGCTTAAGTGGCCCTACCAGAAGCATACGCTTCCGCCGGCATAGCTCTCGGGATCATCAAAGCACACAAACCTGCCCACCACGATAAGGTAGCAGTCCCTGGGCAGGGGGAGCGGTTGAAACTTGTTGATAATAAACCATATAATTACATGTTAGAAGCTGTTAAGGCCAGCGATCCTGAAGTTCTTGATGTAGGTAATTTCAGGGGGCTTCACTCTGAAACAGCCATTCGCAAAGTGCGGTCCGAGGCTCTTGCTTTAAATGATCTTGACAAAGACGATTTCGTTGACGTAACGAAAATGTACATCGCGGGTCAGGGTAAGGACGATCAGTACATACAGACAGTTGGTACCCCCTTTTTCGCCCACTGCTTTAGTATCGACCAGTGGCTTGTTGCAAACTCTATTCGAAAGGAGGAGGGTGGTTTTACCCCATACCTGGACGCTATTGGAGCCGTGGTGCGAAATCCTTTGGGAGACCAGCGCCCCATATATTACTACGCGGGGGTTATCTCGTGTAATGGTACTGTCCTACCCATTCTGGAAATGGTAAGTTCGCGACACGACGCCGAAATTATAGCCGCGTGGTTGGGTAACTTTATGTTGTTTTCCAAGAAACATGGGGCGTGGCCCCTGTTTACGCGTATCGTTACTGACTATAGTCTCGCGCTTATCAACGCCGTTCTGAAATCTTGGAATGTAGACACTCTTTCATGCAGAGTACTTGGTTCATTCGCATAAATTTTTTAAGGGAACGTTGCCCAAGGGATCAAAACCAGTGATCAGGATTCACGTGTGCTGCGCTCATTTTATGCGAATTGTCGCCAATGACGCTAGCGAATGCGCGCCCGACAAATCACAAAAAGTTTTGAGGAAATTTCTGATAGAGATTCTCGCCTTGATGGTAGCAGCATCCACCCTAGATGACATAATAACCATCTACGAAAAGAGCTACGTCGTACTGCGAACTAAGACGAACACATTGCAAGTGCAAGAAGCGGTGCAGGATTTGGTCAAGTTCTGTACTGTTAATACTACACCCACTAAAGTTCTGTCGGATTGCAGTGTCTTCGAATACGACGGTAAAAGCGAAAATACGATCTTCAGGTCTAGTCCTTCTTATAATGAGTTCCAAGTTGTAATGTCTAGGCTGGATGCTGCTCTTGATGAGGATAGCGAGAACGAGGTTCCCTTAAATCCGCTCCACTGCCCGGAGTTCATTTCAACATTGCAAAAAAAATATCTGCCTTACATCCCTCTCTGGTCTGGCGTTATGTTGCGAGATGCCTCGGACAGCCTGCCGAAAGCGGATCGCATCAGCAATGCGATGGCCGAAACGTGGTTTGACATTTTGAAATCGCTAATTCTCAATAAGGACGTGAACATGAAATGCGGAAGGTTCATTTCGGCAGTACAATCTCAAATCGGAGTCATAGTAAAATCATTTGTTTTCAAAATTCCGAAAAAAGTTGACAGGAAACGGAAACGTGTCGTTAAAGAAACATGGAAGAGTAGGAGCAATATGAAACGGCACAAAGTGGCGAGAGGTACATATAGATTTGAAAACATTCAGACAAGTGGTTAAAACCGATAGGCCTGAGGAAGGCGTAGGTACGACTGAGAACAAAGGTGAGCCACTTGACGTGGGCCAGTCTTCCTCCGACCTTCCTCCTGTACGGCCTGAATGTGAAGGCACTAGTGCCGAACTGCCTACACATCCCACAGGAACACTCGGTAAAAACGCAGTTCTACATTCGCAAGGCGGTTACACCCAACTTGGTTCTGTTCCGTCACAGGTACGGGTACTCTGCTTAGAACCCCCCCCCCCCCATTGGTTACCGTACCATCAGTGCGCAATGCACATTTGGAAACGCCCGGACCTGCGAACAAATCTGAGTGTGCGCATGTCCCATCAAAATGTCACGTAAAAGTGTCCGCACCCCTTGCTGCTACTGTCTCGCCTTGTGACCCCACCTCCCACGCGCGTGCAACAAGAAGAATACCGCTCCTTGCAAACGGGCTAGTTGCCGATCCAAATTACTATTGTCGCAACAAGGCATTTGACTGTATAACAAACATATGCAAGTTTCACAACAACAGATCAACGTTCCAGAATGGCGGGTACTTAGAAACAGCTGATTTCAAAACGTTATCGGGTACTTCATGGCTTAATAATCACATAATTAAAGCGTACTGTTACATGCAACGCGTCAATAACACACAGAAGTTAGTATTTTTTGATACACATGCATCGAAAAGCGCTTTAGATAGAACGTTCGTATTAGGAAGTTCAATATTCCAATGTACATTCAAAGGTGCATCGAGTGTATTGATGCCATTACTTGTTAACGGTAATCACTGGGTGTTACTTGTGGAGAACTTCCTTACGAAAGTGTGTTATTTGTACGACTCTTTGCACGATTCGGTGTCCCAACAGAAAAAGTATCGTGATAAGTTTGTAGAATTTCTAAAATATCGTAATGCTCTAGGCAGTGGCTATGATTACATAGATCCATTCGATTGATTGATTGATTAATGGGGCTTAACGTCTCATATTTATGCAACGATGGCTAATCGAGACGATGAGCGGGTGATAATGAAGATGAGAAAGATGATAATGAAGAATAAAGTCATATCCGAATCAGATCCATTGTACGTCGCGTGAGTCGTCATACGGGAGTCCAGCAAGGGAGGGCAGGGCCAAGTGGGAGGAGAAATATTCAATGGGTCAGTGGGAGGGAAGGGGATTGGGGTGTGGACTTCACTTCGTCTGACTTCTCCTCCTCGACCAGTCCGGCTAGGGTGGCCCTACCAGAAGCATACGCTTCCGCCGGCATAGCTCTCGGGATCAACAAAGCACGCAAACCTGCCCACCACGATAAGGTATAGCAGTCCCTGGGCAGGGCCATTCGATTGGAAAACAAAACAACTAAAAGTCGATACACAAAACAGAGAGATGGACACAGCTGTGGTATACTCGTACTGTACTACATCAGTGTAATTTGTTCCGGACGCAACACATTTGACATGAAAGTGGACCCAGCTAAGTTGCGTGTCTCGATTCAAAAGGAGATGTTAGGCTTTCCCAAACGTGTCACAGAAACCATCTGTTTGTATTGTTGCCATAAAACACACAAGGGCATACGTTCACAGCGGTTAAAATGCGATCAATGTAAAACGTGGCAATTTAGCGAGGATAAAACGGCTACATCTTGTACAACTTGCGGTGCAAGTGAATTGCTCACAGCCAAAGACACCTGGGTTCAATGCGACGAGTGTGACCGTTGGATTCACTTTTGTTGTTTACCGGAGCAAACACAAAATCCAGATGTTCTAAGTAGCCGACCGTTCTGTTGTGAACCTTGCAAATGTTACCTTGAAATGAAACTGTAGTATGTCGCATTGAATTAATCACGGCCATTGTGTGTGTTATTACGAGTAGTGTATAAAAAAGCAATTTCAAGTTTAATGATAGCATAACCATTATTATTATTTTATTATAATCATAACCATGATAGCTTTTCCGTTAACATAATTTATTCAAATAACATGTTCAAATTAACATGTACAGCACTTTGTCATACCTCTTCATTTCACAGTGAAATAATTCTTTCCATTTTCTGAAGTACATATCTTTTAATTCGGTTATACATACATAGTCACAGTCACACAGTACGCATGGTCAAATTGATCAAACACTCTGAAAGTATGTTTATTGTCTCTCGTCATCATTGTGTTCAAATAACAGTATTACGGCATATTTCACATCTTGCCCTACCACTTTCGATGCAATTCCCACGCTAACACTCGTACTACACTGCAACTAGTGCCATTGCCAGTGTCATGTCAGTCATTACATGCACAATGGCGCGCGTGATTAAAAAGGATGCTATGTAGTTCCAATCTTGTATATTCTTTTTTACCATTTTCAATAACCAGTCTTGTGCGTGCATGTGGACGATGTTGGGCGATATTACGCACCCCAGTGTGTAGGTGCAACATTACGAACTATGTCACGAATTGTAAATAACCCGTGTAAGACATAAGGTAGCTAAGTCACAGTTGCATTGAACGTGTGCGGATAATACTACATACGTAATATTTACAACCTACAATTGTATTTACATTATTATGAAGTATGTATGATTGATGTTGCTGTAGAACACCACCAGAATGTTGTATTTTCGGTACCAATATGAAACTTGGCACTATCATAGTTTTTATTTAGTTTCATTGTTATTTTTAAGTTAATTATAATTAAACTATAATTACCTGACTGTAAGCTGTTGGGGTTTATCCTTTTGTCTACAATTCAGGTAAGCTGTTTTGGGTGTATCCTTCTACCAATCATATTACCAGCCTTTTGACCTCTTTTAACCCAGCATTTGACCTAACATTTCTCACCCAAACTCTAGCCCCTGTGTTACTATCTTTCTTTCCAGATACTTCAGTCTTTTACTTCCTTAACATGTTCAATGTTGTTTAGTTTGTATGTTAGGTAGTAGATACTTATTATGTACTTAGTAGTCTACTCACTCCCAAGTAATCAAGGTCTTGTACCGAAACGTCTCGGAAAACTTGTGTTGTCCTTTATATGTTGTTATTTAATCTCTCTACCACAATGGTCTACCAATCATAAAGTTGGCCCAACGAAAGTATTCTAATGCTTACTGTAGTGTTGAGCTCCACAAGGCAGTGGACTCAACAGTAGAATGGGGACAATAATGGAATAAAGCGAACGAGATGTGTCAGACCTGAAATAGATTTGCTCCTTTTATTTCATTCATAATAATTACTATGTACTTTTAATAATACCAAACATACGGTATTTCAGTGGCGACGAGAAAAACACGCAAGAACTTCCAAGGTAAATTCAATTAAATTACCTATTTCTTGTTAAAATGAGTCTTCAAAATGGGCTTAGCCCGTTCGCCATTCATGGCGTCGAGACTTCAGTAGGTGTGCGTTGGTCCAGCTGGTTACGACAATTTGACCTCTTTGCAGGCGCTAAAGATATAACTTAACCTTCTGTTAAGAAGAATACATTACTTTTTTACGCGGGGGAAGGTGTTTTGGATGTGTGGCACAGTTTGCCCGAATCTCACGACACATTTTCACGCGATGTGGTTGGTTTAGGATCGGCGTCAGTCGCCATTTTGGACCTAGTGTCAAAACTCGAATCATCCGCTAGCGATGCTAAGCGGAAATATGACGAACTGTTGATCGCTTCAGAAATTGCCCCGGGAAATTTGAAAATTAAATCAGACGCTACTCTTGCCAAGGCGATTGCCGATGCTGCAGAAGTTGCTCTGCAGACAGCACGCACAGCCGCGGCCACGTCAACCCTAGGACACACGGTCGAAGACGAATACACGCACATGGTCAAAGCCCTTACTAAATATTTTGCACCTCGCCAGAGTAACATTTATGAGAGGTTTCTTTTCAACCAATTGATGCCTAGTGGCACTGAAAGCTCATGCCAGTATTTGACTAGGCTTTAAGTCAAGATTAAAAATTGCAATTTTACAGATCCTAACGAAAAATTGTTGGATATGCTAATCATTAATTCCAGAAATGCTCAATTACGCAGAGAGCTCCTTAAAGTTGGGGATAGCCTTACAGTTGACAAAGCAGAGGCGCTGTCCCGTACGCTGGAAACAGCAGAAGATCAAGCCAGGTCTATGGAACAGCCAACGTCCTTGACAGTCAATACGGTTTCAACCCGGATTGCTAGCAAATGTTTCAGGTGTGGTTCAACTAGTCATATGGCAAATAATCCAGTCTGCCCAGCTCTTGGAAAGTCATGCATGACATGTGGTAAATTTGGACATTTTTCTTCTGTTTGTCGTTCACATAAGGGTCATCAGACAGCCACTGCACCAGGTTCCCACACGGAGCAACGGAATGGTATTGCCATCCTCTATCAGACCCAAGACGGCTGCCAGCGCATAGTGGAGTGTGCTAGCCGTGCCCTCACTGACGTCGAGTGCCGTTACAGCCATACAGAGAAAGAGGCATTGGGTATCGTTTGGGGATGCGAGAGGTTCCATTACTACATTTATGGTGGTAAACCTTTTAAACTGGTTACAGACCACCGTCCTTTAGAGTTTATTTTCTCAGAGCGCTCTAAACCATGCGCCCGGTTGGAACGTTGGGTCCTCCGACTTCAGTGCTACAATTACCATGTAGTGTATCAACCAGGTCAAACTAATACAGCCGACCCACTTTCCCGACTAATACCTATTACCGAAACACCCAAATCCAAAGGGAAAGAGGACCTTTATGTTAGACGTGTGGCTCAGCTAGCAGTGCCGCGAGCCATGACATTTGAACAGATTCAGGACGCTACTTCTGCTGACCCACATGCTCAAGACCTAGTGAAAGCCATTCAAATCGAACGTTGGCCAGTCGAGTTAAAGAGATTTGAAATCATTAAAACTGAACTTTGTGTTTATGATGGCGTTATCCTTAGAGGTACCAGTCACTCCCAAGTAATCAAGGTCTTGTACCGAAACGTCTCGGAAAACTTGTGTTGTCCTTTATATGTTGTTATTTAATCTCTCTACCACAATGGTCTACCAATCATAAAGTTGGCCCAACGAAAGTATTCTGATGCTTAGGACACAGCCTTATTAATTAATTAGATGTACTTTAGATGTAGTATGTCATAACGTGGGTTGTGTGTGGCTCCCCTATCTCAGTGCAATACTGTCCACTTACTATAAATAAGTAAAGACATTTTTCTGTTCAGGTTCATATCGACATTGGCTAGTCAAGAAAGGAACTTCACCGGCCGTACTGGAACAAACTGTCAACGGGGCCTTCCAACGGATTTCACACAAAATTGCGGACTTAAACAGAACACTCCTGACCACCCAAGAGAGGAGGGACAAGAGGCTACAAATAAAGTCCAAGCAGCAGGGGGCTGCAATGCACATCTTCTTGACGGAAGACATGTCCCACTCTCAGTCCCAGTGAGATAGCCTATACATCGACAAATTCTCACAAAATTGTACCATATTTCAAGTTACGTTAGTTAGTTATAAGTTCAATTTAGTTAGATAAAGATTTATTTTAGAGTTAGTTATGACATTGTAAAATATCGTATTAGGTAATAGTCCGCGCAAGTACATATTGAGTTGCAAATGTAGCGGCATAAAAATGATAGCAACATGTATATATTTGCTTGCATATACAACATTAAAACATTGTTTACTCGAGAACGGTATTGCTCTTTTTTGGCCATTTCACAATGAGTCCCAGCATTGGTTACTGTTAATTATGGTATATTCCTATTTGTTACGGTTGGTTCTCATTTGTTACTGGTGAGCATCGGTGGTTACTATTTGTTACGGCAGATTACCATTTGTTACGGGTGAGCATCCAACCACTAGTTACTATTTGTTACGGCAGATTCCCGTTGGTTACGGTTGATTCCCATTTGTTACGGGTGAGCATCGATTACCACTGGTTACTATTTGTTACGGCAGATTCCCGTTGGTTACGGTTGATTCCCATTTGTTACGGGTGAGCATCGATTACCACTGGTTACTATTTGTTACGGCAGATTCCCGTTGGTTACGGTTGATTCCCATTTGTTACGGGTGAGCATCCATTACCACTGGTTACTATTTGTTACGGCAGATTCCCGTTGGTTACGGTTGATTCCCATTTGTTACGGGTGAGCATCGATTACCACTGGTTACTATTTGTTACGGCAGATTCCCGTTGGTTACGTTGGTTACGGTTGATTCCCATTTGTTACGGGTGAGCATCGATTACCACTGGTTACTATTTGTTACGGCAGATTCCCGTTGGTTACGTTGGTTACGGTTGATTCCCATTTGTTACGGGTGAGCATCGATTACCACTGGTTACAATTTGTTACGAGTGAGCATTGATTCCCACTGGCTACTATTTGTAACGGCACACGTTCCAGAATTGTTACGGTTGATACCCATTCGTTACGGGTCCTCGTTCGTTACTTGAAAGGGGCCATAATACGGCACGTTACGGTGAACGGTTGGTTCTGGTTTGTTACGTGTTCCCTGTCGTAACCGTAATCAATGGGATCCAATAGTAATTTCAACCGTAACCATTCACTGTAACGAATGGGAATTTTAAGCAGGGTGGCCATTAAAGAAGAAGAAGATTAATTGATTGATTGATATTTGGGATTAACGTCTCATATTTTTGCAACGAGGCTAATCGAGACAATGAGTGGGTGATTTATGAAGATGAAATAGGGGGCTGTTTGGTGGAAAGGGGCAAGTAGGAGGGCGCGTGAGGAAAGGGGAAAAGGGAGGAAAGGGGATTGGGGTGTGGACTGCACTTCGTCTGACTTCTCCTCCTCGACCAGTCCGGCTAGGGTGGCCCTACCAGAAGCATACGCTTCCGCCGGCATAGCTCTCGGGATCATTAAAGCACACAAACCTGCCCACCACGATAAGGTAGCAGTCCCAGGGCAGGAAGAAGAAGATAAAAGAAGAAGAAGGCTAGGCATATACTTTCTCTCCAAACTGACCATTCTGGGATTTCCATGTCTGGGTTGCACTATGGAGAGTTCTGTATCAGTTGAAACAGCATAATAGGTCAAGTCTTTCTCAAGAGTGTAGGACTACTGGATTACATTCTGATATCTCTTAAAACATAGACCTGTAAGCTTTGAAACAATTAATTAATAATTTACTAATGAAACCTGCCCAGCTCCATAAGTTGGGGACCCTTAACCTAACTTTTATATTTTCCCCATGCACTAGGCTAGAATGCCACGACTATCAAATACTGAAAAGTCTCGGTTGCGAAGAGGAAAGATGAAGAATGATCCAACTCAACATGCTGCTGAGAAAGAAAAAAATAGACTGAAAAAGCAGATGTATAGATTAGAAAGAAGCAAGACAGAAACACTGTCCGACAAAGTGAAGAAACGACTGAAAGCAACAGAATCAACCGAGCATATCGCCTTAAGCTTAAACTTACAAAACTAGCCATCAAAAGTACAAAGAAAATTTCACCCTAAGCTATGGGAAAAGCTGTTTTAAAAGTAGTCGAGACTCTTCCTAATAATCAAGTATTGTAGCAAATGTACTGAGTCGCGTAATTGACAAGGTTAGCCCTAGTAAACGGGAGGTTATTATATCATCTGCTATTCCAGAAGCTCGGAGACGCCGGTTGCTAATGTCCCCTACAGATTCTCGGAAGACTAGGTGTGACGCAATCAGCAATGATGTTATTAAAGCTGTAGAGGATTTTTATGGAAGGGACGATATAAGTAGAGATGCGTGTATTTCGCAAAGCGCGATACAGCAAAATCATCCTAAACTGCCCGAAATTGAAAAATCTTGGCATAATGAACAGTTCTATTGCCAAAAATGGTATTTTTGAATAACGAAATGAAACGAAATTGGGCGTATTCGCGAAATAATACACACTGAATTTGGAAAGCACGAAATCCCCATAATCCCGGTAAAATGCTGCGAAATCACCAAAACACGATCAAGATCGCAATTTTTACTAATTAATTGGTCAATGTTTTCCTGGGTGACTGTACTGCATTCCACGCCCGCTTGGGTATCGAAATCCCGTCTTGTGCGATTGGCCTGCCCACAGCTGCTGCTGCAGTCAGGCGACTGGTTGGAGTCTCCTCTTCCTCTCTCGCACACAAAGCGTCGCGTCCTCTATCTTTCTTGCTCGCTGTTCACTGGTACCAGCTACTGGCCTCCAAGGTCACGCCACCCCTTTCTCTCTCTTTCACGCTCGCAGGACAGGTCTCTCTTTGTTCGCCATTGAACAGATTGATTGATTAATGGGGCTTAACGTCTCATATTTATGCAACGATGGCTAATCGAGACGATGAGCGGGTGATAATGAAGATGAGACAGATGATAATGAAGAATAAAGCCACATCCGAATCAAATCCATTGTACGTCGCGTGAGTCGTCATACGGGAGTCCAGCAAGGGAGGGCAGGGCCAAGTGGGAGGAGAAATATTCAATGGGTCAGTGGGGGGGGGGGGAAGGGGATTGGGGTGTGGACTGCACTTCGTCTGACTTCTCCTTCTCGACCAGTCCGGCTTGGGTGGCCCTACCAGAAGCATACGCTCCCGCCGGCATAGCTCTTGGGATCAACAAAGCACGCAAACCTGCCCACCACGATAAGGTGGCAGTCCCTGGAACAAATTCGTCCACCTACGTCGTGCTAAAAATAGCTCGACCAACCAGAACCAGCACTCGGCAGTCGCCAGTCGGCAGTCGAGTGTGACTCGGAGCAGAATGCAGACTTAATTGCGAGTTACTTAGGCCGTATCTGTAACCTGTATTACATTTAGACTAACACGTGTGCTCGAAATGGGGAAACCTTCGGTCTCGTTAAAAGATCGCGTCGCGGAGTTTAAAGACGAGGATTTTTTCATCAGCGACAATAAAATATTAATGTGCAAGTTTTGTGATGTACGTTTGGAACACGAAAGAAAAGACACGCTCAAGAAGCACGTTATCAGCGAACGTCATAAAAATGGGAAAATAAAAGCTTCGAAGCAGAAGAAGAAGAGACAGTTGACTATGTCGGCAAACCTTGCCCAACAAGCAGACTTCCAAAAACCAAGGTGACACGGCAGCAGAGGTTGGAATACCTCTTCGGGCCGTCTCCGTCACATTCTACCTCAGCGGAGCCATGGACATTAACACCACTCGGTGGTGCCCCAGGTGAGGAACGCGTCTCTTTACATTCAAGGGACCCAAGGAGGATCATCCCTCCCGTAACACCGCCATGGGACGAGGACCTTCAACACATATTCAAACTCTACGCCATGCCAGAGATGGTCTCGCCCATACCAGAAGTAGACTTACCTCCTTCACAGGAACCACCTGCTGCATCCGCGCCAACAGAGTCGGAGATGAGGAAGGACCTCCGAAACTGCTTTAAATGACCGGGAAGAGAAGTCAATCGCTCAAAAGCTGATAACTTGCTCAAGTTGGGGGTATCCATTAAATACACTTGACCTGCGTTACTGGGTGAAGGCCTACCTTGGCAGCTCTGGTAATTAGCCGCTATCAATGTCATAGCCATAAGCATAGGCCTAGGGTAGGTCTAGGGCCTAGGTTCTACTCTGTTATCTTGCCAAGTCTTAGCTTATACAACTGCTAATGCTCAGCCCTAACTAGGCTAGGCTCTACATGAATCTAATCTTTGTTCACAGGCCAATCTTCTCCTCAGTTCAAAGACAACTTGCCCGGGGATGACTGGAGTAGAGGATTTTTGGACTGACACAAAGACACCCTGAGGAAGCGTGTTTCCGCGAATATATTCCGCAGTAGGGCAAGCGTCAGTACTGACGCTCTTAAGTTATATTTTGACTACTTGGAGACGTCCCTTGATGGAGTGGTACCTTCCAACGTGTTCAACTACGACGAGTCTAACCTCAGCGATGATCCAGGCCGCAAAAAGGCAATACACAAGCGCGGTGTTAAATACCCAGAGCACATAACAATCATGATGTGTGAGGCTGCCGACGGCACTATATGAAGCGTACAAGGCCCAACACTTGTGGAACAACTGAACGATAGGTGGGCCCAGAGGTGTACCATTTTGCGTTTGTGATTCTTGCAAGAAGGGAACACGCTACGGCTGCTCTGCTCATGGTTGGTTAGACCTGAAGGTATTTTCTGACTGGTTTTTTTCTTTATTTTTGCCTCATGCTGCTACTTTGGAGGTACCCAAAATACTACTAGGGGATAACTTGTCATCCTATTTCATGCCCAAAGTAATCACTGCATGTGAAGACTACAACATCAGATTTGTGTGCTTTCCACCAAATGCTACCCATTTGTGTCAGCCATTAGATGTTGCCACATTCAGGCCCGGGCCATCAAAATGAAGTGGCGCACACTATTAAAGGGGTTCTCACCCGCTACACCAAAAAAATATGTATAACTAAGGCTGATTAGCTATGAAATTAGCGACCAAATGAAAAGAAATCGGGTTCACCATAACCCGGGAAAAAAATATCAAAGTTAGTGATTTTCGAGCTAGGTCCCATCGGCGAAAGTCTCCCTTAAGAAATAGCATTGGGACGACCTGTATGCCTTGGGACCTTGGAGGATTCTGCTCCAAAAAAAAAAATGATGTAATACTTTTCGCTGCGTCTTTCTTTTCTGCGTATTTCGTATATTTTGGTTTTGTAATCGGAGCTTCCGTTCAGGTACAAAATAAAGATGTATAATCGGGTGCTCCATTTCGTTTTGAGCGTTGCTGTGCGTTGCTGTGCACGTCGAGTCGGCGGGTGTCGACTGTCGAGTTGGTGTCAAGTAAGCCAAGCGAGAGAGAGAGAGAGAGAGAGAGAGAGAGAGAGAGAGAGAGAGAGAGAGAGAGAGAGAGAGAGAGAGAGAGAGAGAGAGAGAGAGAGAGAGAGAGAGAGAGAGAGAGAGAGAGAGAGAGAGAGAGAGAGAGAGAGAGAGAGAGAGAGAGAGAGAGAGAGAGAGAGAGAGAGAGAGAGAGAGAGAGAGTAGTATTGGGAGGGGAAATAGTCAACGCATGCACAATGAACGCGGTCTGCTATGCGGTGTCGAATGGAGTAC
Source organism: Isoperla grammatica (assembly GCA_945910005.1). Taxonomy (NCBI): domain Eukaryota; kingdom Metazoa; phylum Arthropoda; class Insecta; order Plecoptera; family Perlodidae; genus Isoperla; species Isoperla grammatica. The sequence goes on from OX246747.1 coordinate 16,501,693, forward strand.
ACCAAGGCCGTCTATTTGTTTTAGATATATCGCTTCGAGTACACTCGCACCAAAAGCCGGCTGACACCAACAGTCGCCGCGGCAGTTAACCAGAAATTTCATTAATTAATAACAATTCACAGGTTTCAACTGACGATGTTTAATGGTTCATTATCGATTGGTGTGGTGCAGTAGATCATATGGTAAAAAATAAATCTAGCGGGTGAGAACCCCTTTAAGTGAATGGAAATCAAAGAATCCATGTGTAACTGGGATCCCCAAAGACAAATTTCCAAAGCTGTTGACACTGTTGTTCACAAAGAGTTGACACCATGTTTACCAGCACTGCAATCATGTAACTTTGATCGCTAACGTTGAAATCGTTATTGTGTAGCCAATGAGAGTCGAGAATTCGAAAAAGTTCACAGGAACTAGTCAAAATCCAGCAAGCTGTGAGCAACATTGGCAGTCTTTTGTTTTTATTGAAAGCCTGTCAAAATGTATCAAAATTTACAATTTACTGAGTAAATCCATAGAGTAACTACTCACAGCACGTATTTATTCTAATATTCCACTGTGTTCTAGAGGTAGGTCTAACCTCTAAAGGCTTAGTCCGTCCAACTTTAGTTTTGTGAAATAAAGTCGTTTAAACACCGGCGTTTCCGCCATTTTTGGTATCGAAAGCTGTTAATGGCTGGGTGCTCGCGATCGAGAGGCGCGCACGATTTTCGTGATGATGATAATAATGATATTTGAATGATATCTCATACTCCCTTTTTGCCAAGAATCACCCATATGGCAACAGCGGATGCAATTTCCACTTCCAATATGGGTGTTGCAACAAAACAGTGAATGAAAACATGACTGGTGTTCGACTTTTCTTCCCTGGTGCTGTTACAGCATCATCGCTTACAATGCGAAAAGATAGACGGTGCGTTAGGCCTACTGGAGAAGTGAAGTGGGCGAGTGGGGAGGGGGTGGGAGGGGGTGGGAGAGAGTGAAAATAAAATAAATTGACAGCTCGTAGAAGAGACGGGTCCGAGTACACAGCCCAGAGCTAGGGCTGGCCATTCGGCTACCGAAGTAGCTTACTATAGATAGGCTGGTACCCTAGACCCGCCCCATTTTGGTCAAAAATTTCTTCTGGAAGACAAAAAAGAAAACTTAGAAAGTGACGCATGCATAATAAGCGGTGATTTTTCAGAAAACTTCACGTTCGTTGTACAGGATGAAAGACAAACGTATCACTGGTTAATTACTCAAGAAAGAACCCATTTGTTTTTGCACCATATCAGATAACCTGCAGCATGGACCGCCAGCTATATGGATGCACCTTGAGCCTGTTCTCCAATTAATTCGAACTGAACATCCTGAAGTTAGTCAAATCCATTTTTATAGTGATGGTCCAACATCGCAATATAAGCAAAAATGGAATTTCTATCTTCTGTCTAAAAATATACATGAATATGGTTTTTTAAAAGCCTCCTGCCATATGGGCCCACATGAGACCAATATTTGATCTGATTAAGAAAAGATCTCCAGCAGTTAAGGTACTGCATTTCTTCTCCGATGGGCCTTCATCCCAGTACCGTCAGAAGAAAAATGTCTTTCTTTTCTGTACACTCACTTATCAGGTAGGGTTTTCGGCAGCATCCTGGTCTTTCTTTGAGGCAGGTCATGGCAAGGGGGCTGCAGATGGGATAGGGGGTGCAGTCAAACGCCAAGCCGATAAGATAGTATCCTACGGAAATGACATAGCAAATGCTCGAGTTTTGTATGAAACTCTTAAGGAGGCTGGCCCATCTAAAATACATTTGTTTTTTGTAGACAATGAGTCAATCGAAAAGATTGCCAAGACGATTCCAAACAATTTAGCAACAGTCAAAGATACCCGTCAGATTCACCAACTGTGTACGTTCTCACAAGGAAGCATGTGTTATCGCACCATTTCTTGTTTCTGTGAACAGAATGATCTATTGAAAGGCCAGCTCTGTACTTGCCATTTGCCTATGCAAAAAATAGCCTTTGTAAGGGAAAGGTATGGGCAAGGTATCTACACGTCAGATGAAAACGATGATCTGCCCTTAGTAAATTTTGTTGCACAACATGTGAGCGTCGATAGTACACCGCCGGTGTTGGCAGGATCCAGCTCACCTATGTCACCTACAACTCTTCACTGCAAAAACATAAGCCATGGGACTTACGTTCTGGTTGAGCTACCTACTGCAATGCGTTCACGCAATACAGAGTATCGCTATGTGGCAGTTTGCCAAAGTGGTGTGGAAGAGGATGGTGATATCAAGGTATTATACCTCAAACACCAGTCCTTGGGAACATGCTTCACAATCAACGACATTGAAATACCCTCATTTATTTCTTTCGATCAAGTGCTGGAAATATTGCCGGAGCCAACACTACGTATGAAAGAGCTGCGTAAACTGTATGTGTTTCCGATGGAAATTAATGTGCATGAAAGGAAATAAGCCTTTGAATATCTTAAAAGAAATGGCAATGGCCCACAAGAATAAGATTTAAACTTATTATTGTCATGAATGGTACTTTATGTCATGAATGTTACTTTACGTCATGAATGTTACTTCATGTCATGAATGTTACCCAGCCATCTTATCTAAATATTTAGCTATTTAAAAACATGAAGTACTTCAAATTATACTTTTATTGTCATGAGTGCCAATATTATTATTAATACTAATGAAGAGAGGGAGAATGAATCACACCATACACAACAATATTTAAATACTATGTTTGCTAACGGATTTTTACCACTCATAGAAAATGCTACTAGAGTAAACAAACAAACAAATACTTGCTTTGATCACATATTTCTCAAGTCAAATCAAGTTAATAAGTTCCATTCGGCAATTGTACAAACGAGTATGACTGACCATTATCCAGTCATAATTGGGATGGAAAATGGAAATGCAGTCATTGAGCCTAGCAATACTAACGGTAGCTATAAACAAACACACATTCTGAATTTCTTGCAACTTGATGACTTTCTAAAAAACGAAACATGGGAATCAGTGCTAAATGAACAAAACATCGACAAACCCACAGAGACATAGGCCTATATTGACAAAATTAAAACTTTTACGAAGGTCAGCTTTTCGACAAAAACAATCAAAACAAATAATAAAACTAAAAAACTAAAACCATGGAATAACATTAGGACTTATACAATCAATTAAGCACAGAGATCGAATGAGTAAGCAAGTCCTAAAAAATCCTAACAATGTTGAATTACGATCTTCTTACAAACAATACAGAAATCACTTAAAAAGATTAAGGCAAGAATGTACTGAGAAAATGATATTTGAAAAAAAAAATTTTTGGGGGACTATTTTTTTCAAAGGTTTTTTGTGTATAATGCAGAAAAATGTGTGTATATTGTCTAAGAAATGGCTTTGTAATTAATTATTTACGTATATTGCGTAGCGCAGCAACAGCTGTCAGACACGCAAATGATTCAAGCACGCGACGATTAATTTTATTTAAAAAAATTATATATCTGGCCGTATTGAAGTTAGAAGCTTCTGGTTTCGTTTCTATTATAGGGGAATGTGGTAACTTTGACGTTGGCTACACTGCACTCTGCCAGGTAGCAGCACGTTGCATACAACTTCATGCTGGTAGATTTGTTTTGGTTTTCATGTCAACGTTCTGTCTCGTTCTGTCTATCTTACTCAGCTTTATCAGTCGTTTTTATACGGATTTCGTTTCTCTACTGTCATGGGTGGCACTAAAAGACATTTTAAGAAGCGAAATTATCATGGTTATCAACACAAAACTAGTGATAATAGGCCTAATGGTGTTCTGATTGAAAACAATATAGGCGTAGGCCTAGGCCTAGTGAATGTGTCACAAATGTAGATAATGCGGTAAGTGGGCCCAGTGTTCCTCATGATGATATTATGCCTATAGACTTCGTGGAATACCCACCTACTCCTTCTACATCTAGGCCTAGTGTCAACAACACCTGTAGGCCTAGCCTAGATATAGAGATCTCCCTGCCAGTGCAAGAGACTGAGAATCTGTCAAAATCACTTGACAGTTCTCACACTTCTGACGCTCAAACAAGTGCTTCAAGAAGCAAGATTCAAGCTAAAATTGATGACTTCAATAATTACGGTGACAATGAGTCCTTCTCATATGTTCTAATGGACTTGGGAATGCTGTCAAAGGCAGTAAATGAGCATCTGTCGTGTAAGTTTTGCCATGAAAGTGATTGTTTAGTTGTTGAAGAAGACATTTCTAAACGGAAAGGTCTAGCTTCTGATATAAATCTACAATGTCAGAAATGCAATAAGATGTCTTCTTTCAAGACTTCTGACAAAACCAGCTCAGGTTTTCATGAAGTAAACCTTCGGTTCGTGTACGCTATGCGAGCTATCGGTTAAGGGCCTCTGCAGCTGCGGAGCAATTTTGTGCGCTAGCAAACCTACCGAAACCACCAACCCGATTCTCGGCCTACTCTATAGTTCTATTAAAGGCTGTAAGAACCGTTTCAGAGGAATCAATTAAAGCTGCAGCAAACGAAATTATCAACATTAATGATGGGGTGAAAGATACTACCGTAGCCCTTGATGGTTCTTGGCAGAGACGTGGACTTGTATCTGTCAACGGCGTAGTCACGGCAACCAGTAATATTGTAACAATATGTGTAACAACCAATATTGTATTGTATTGTATTGTATTGTATATAAGCTGATTTTATGGTGTGGGCTAATGTTGGCAAAATATTTACTGCCTGCTAGTACAGTACAAGCTATTGCTGATGACTTAAAACATTACTGACATGACATATTTACAGATAAAAAGTGCAATGCGACAAGAGTTAGAGCCATGTAATCTACACAAAGATGAAATTAACAATGTAATTACCAGGGTGACGAAAAAAGACACACTTTACAATGACCATCATAATGTGAGTGGTTTGCCAAGCTTGCAGTCAGTTTGTCAGAAAATCCTTTTGTACAAGAGATTTTAGATATGTTGCTCCAGTGGATGTATACATAGGTAAAGATGATAATGATAAGAAGCAATATGCTCAATATATTCTTATTCAGGAAACGACAGCCATGTTGTTTGAAAGTTATGTTCAACATAAGCTGGACAATAAAAGGAAAAGTATACCTAATGTGCTAACGGGTTTTCAAGATGGTGACATTTTCAAACAGCACGATGTTTTTGAAAACACAGCAAAGTTGTCATTACAAATAATGCTAAACCAAGATGCCTTTGAAGTAGTGAACCCTTTGGGTTTAGCCAAAAGTAAAAAAAAACGTTGGGAGTCTACTTTACACTAGGAAATTTATTTCCTGCAAATAAGTCAAAAATTGACAATCAAATCGGGGGCCAAGGAGCAAATAAAGAACTACAGGCCCATAGCACTTACATCAGTTGTGTGTAAAACATTAGAAAAAATGATCTCCACATCAATATACGACCACCTAAAAATGAATGGGTTATTAAACAAACACCAACACGGGTTTCTACCAAAGCGTTCGTGTACAACTATGTTGACGCAACTCATTGAAGACTCGCAACACACCCTGGACCGTCTACACTCGGAACAAATAGATGTTATCTCTCTTGACTGGAGCAAAGCGTTCGACACCGTACCTCACCGTCGCCTGCTGTACAAGTTACGTTGTAAGATGGTGCGAATGATGATGATGATGATGTGATATTTGGGCTTAACGTCTCATATTTTTGCAACGAGGCTAATCGAGACAATGAGTGGGTGATGTATGAAGATGAAAGGGGATGAAAGGGGATTGGGGTGTGGACTGCACTTCGTCTGACTTCTCCTCCTCGACCAGTCCGGCTAGGGTGGCCCTACCAGAAGCATACGCTTCCGCCGGCATAGCTCTAGGAATCATTAAAGCACGCAAACCTGCCCACCGCGATAACGTAGCAGTCCATGGGCAGGCAACGTGGCTATTCAAGAAGATGAGTGGGTGATAATGAAGATGAAATTAGGGGCTCTTTGGAGGAAAGGGGCAAGTAGGAGGGCGCTTAAGGAAAGGGGAAAGGGGATTAGGAAATTATCTGTCCAAAGGGTGTTGGAGCATATTGAAATATTACTTTTGTAATTATTATTATTATAATTATTATTATTATTATTATTATTATTATTATTATTATTATTATTATTATTATTATTATTATTATTATTATTATTATTATTATTATTATTATTATTATTTTATTGAATGTATCACAATCATACAATCTCGGTCAAAACCGGCGTTAACATGTTATACGGACGTAATGTCAAGTATTTCCATGTGTCTACCTTATTTAACTTCACTTATCACTTGTTACTAGTTTGAACAGTCATCAATCTCGGTCAAAGCCGGTGTTTACATGTTATACGGACAATACAGATGTAATGTCAAGTATTTCCATGAGGTACCTTGTTCAACTTCAGTCGTTCTGTCTTATTAGTACTTGTTCATAGTATATATTATTATTATCTTTATTTATCACATCACCAGATGGCAGGTACATTATTAGTCTACAGCACCAAAGGTGATCCTCACCTCTTAGGTGGTGCAACCACACATTACAAAATATGACATTACAAAGATTTTACACATTACAAAGATAATTACATTTTAAAAAGATTTTACATATCACAAAGATTATTATATTACACATAAATCAAATATAGTTGAATTCATGACACCGCGTGGCCCTGCGGTGCGACGCGGTACGAACCCGGGCCAACCCAAAACACCCGCACCGCATCGCAGGACCACGCAATGTCATAAATTCTACATAAAACAATTATATAAACATAACATGAAGACTTCAATATAAAAACTGATATCAAAATATTATTTATTTATTTATTTATTTAATGTCTATCCTATTCAGTTATAAAAACTGATTTACAAAGGAGGACCTTAAATAAAACTAAGCTATGCAAACAATGAATAGTAATGAAATCATAAATAACAATAACAACAAAAACAAAACAAACTACTGAACTATATAAAATATAATCAAGAACAAGAAAAAATAATTGAGAAATGAAATAAAATCACAAGAAGTGGAAATTCAACATATTAAAAAAAAAAAAAAAAATAGAAGTATGCAAATAAGAAAGAACATGAAGAAACAAAAAAAATTGTTGGAAAAAATAAATATATGTATATATATAAAAGTGAAAAAGAAGAGAAAAAAGAAGAAAGAAAAGAAAAAAGAAAAAAGAAAAAAGAAAAAAGAAAAAAGAAAAAAAGAAAAACTGATTTGTTAACGGTCCCAGCTCAAACGAAATGAGGATTGCAAAAAATCAGAAACTGCAATCTGGGAAAAAAAAAAAAAAAAAAAAAAAAATAGAACCTTTCTCAAAATGCGAGCAGTACCCAGAATGGCTATCTTCTGTAGTTCCCTTGTGTTATGTTGTCCTGGTATATCTTCTAAATAATTTTGAAATGTTTTGCTGATGGCACCTGTCGCTCCAATTATGATCGGGATTACCTTTGTCCGCATCCCCCACATTCTCTGGGTTTCAATTTGTAAGTCTTTGTATTTGGTTTTCTTTTGCGCCTCCTTAGTTGTGATGTTATTGTCAGAGGGCACCGCTACATCCACCATAATACATTGTCTATTCTCATGATCTTTAATAATTATGTCTGGCTTATTATGCTGAATATATCGATCTGTGTAGACTTGACTATCCCAGAGTAATGTTATTGAGCCTTGATGTATTGTACTTATTGGATGATTATTATTATTATTATTATTATTATTATTATTATTATTATTATTATTATTATTATTATTATTATTATTATTATTATTATTATTATTATTATTATTATTATTATTATTATTATTATTATTATTATTATTATTGGTGCCTCTGCTAGCAAGTTACACCCATTAATTGCGTCACAGAACTTTGCACTTAGAACTATCTGTAATATGCGGAAAGGAGATTCCACCACTTTTCTATATTCGATGTTATGTATTTTACCTTTGAAACATTTGTATATTTTTAAGACTATCGTGTATGTTTTTAATAATTCTTGTTCATATAAACCAGTGGTCAGTTCCTCTATTACAAGACAAGCTTCATTTTATAAAATTAATGTCCCAAAGTTTGTAATGTCAAATGCGCGCAATCAACTGTCATATAGAGGACCAACTCTTTTTAACATAATGGTTAAGTTAATGCCTGACTTTAATGCTAGGATGACTCTGAGTAATTTCAAAATGAAAGCTAGGGATGTTTTAAAGCAAATCGAATCAACAGATACTTTTTTAATTGAGTGATGCAAATGTTGTTTTAATATCTATTTGTAGTTTAACATTTTAAATGTTTTAGTTTTAAGTTTTTAGTTGTGTGTTTATGTATATGGTTATTAGGCGGCGGCACAGCAAATAAATATTTGTTTTAATGACATTGTGAGCTAACCACCGCGCGAGCAAAGTGCTCATGGTGGTCTTATGCCAAAATGAGTGTATATGTATTTTTGTGTCAATGAAATAAATGAAATGAAATGAAAATGAAATGAAATTATTATTATTATTATTATTATTATTATTATTATTATTATTATTATTATTATTACTACTATTGTGGTTTTAAGGCACAAAACATCTGGGTTATCAGTGCCTACGTTCGATATTTCAACATCAGAAACTGGATGTTTGGGGCTGCAGAACAAAACTTTCTCTTGACCCTGGCCGGAAAACCAGACTAACTAGAGACACAACATGTTTGCAGATTATTTCCTAAATACACGGGCAAAAAATATTCATGCACGGACGTCCGCAAAGCACTAGTAACAGCGGGAGACGAGCTGGGCATCGACCACTCAGCAAGACTACAAGTAGCAGACAGCATGAGCCACTCCGTGGAGACGGCCAGAGCTCACAACACGACGCCAACAGACACGATATTAATATTATTATTGTTGTGGTTTTAAGGCACAAAACATCTGGGCTATCAGTGCCTATCTCTCCTCTTTAAATCCTGTCTATGACGTTAGTTGATTGTATGAATTTGGAGCATATTGAAGAGCAGATAGATTCCCTACTGACTGTGAATACAAATCTACACATTCCTTGGAAAAATCACGAAAATTACCCCAAAGTAATTGATTTCTGTGGAATTCTGGGACTAAATACCAGTTCGTCCAATTTCAACAGTTACGTTGTTTTATTTTTCAAGTAAATTGTGAAACTTCTGTATAGGTTAATAGCAATACTACCTTTATTTCACGTTCACAAAGATATGTTATTTTCAAATGTGTGTAGGTCTACACAGATGATTGTTATTTTACAGATAAGGCTGAACTTAGTAAATTTCTTCATGAGAAATTGCAAAACCTTAAAAAAATCTCCTGGCAAACAAACAGTCCAACCTAGGCCGAAGTCCAACAGACAAACAAAGCTACCGGCTACACCTAAAGGGTTTGACTTGTTACGTACATCCCCACGTAGGGCAAAGGCACAAGCAAGAAATGAGCACAATGCGTAACAACGCAATGTCGTTAAACGTGCGAAACAGTGCTTTGATATCGTGACGATGAGCGGGTGATAATGAAGATTGATTGATTAATTGATATTTGGGCTTAACGTCTTATATTTTGGCAACTTGGCTAATCAAGACGATGAGTGGGTGATGATGAAGATGAAATTGGGGGCTCTTTGGAGGAAACGGGCAAGAAGGAGGACGCGTGAGGAAAGGGGAGGAAAGGGGATTAAGGTGTGGACTGCATTTCGTCTGACTTCTCCTCCTCGACCAGTCCGGCAAGGGTGGCCCTACCAGAAGCATACGCTTCCGCCGGCATAGCTCTCGGGATCAACAAAGCACGCAAACCTGCCCATCACGATAAGGTAGCAGTCCGTGGGCAGGATAATGAAGATGAAAAAGATGATGATGAAGAATAAAGCCACATCCGTATCAGATACATTGTACGTCGTGTGGGTCGTCATACGGGAGTCCAGCAAGGGAGGGCAGGGCCAAGTGGGAGGAAAAATATTCAGTGGAACAGTGAGGGGGAAAGGGACAGAGGGTCTCCTTTTGTCGCCTCTTACGAGTAGCAGAGTCACTCTGGGCCTAATCTTGTACTTTCGGAGTTCATTGGTTTGATTGATTGATGATTGATTGAAATTTGGGCTTAACGTATTATATTTTTGCAACTTAGCTAATCAAGACGATGAGTTGGTGATAATGAAGATGAAATTGGGGGCACTTTGGAGGAAAGGGGCAAATAGGAGGGCACGTTGGGAAAGGGGAGGAAAGGGGGTTGGGGTGTGGACTGCACTTCGTTTGACTTTTCCTTGCCCTACCAGAAGCATACGCTTCCGCCGGCATAGCTCTCGGGATCCACAAAGTACGCAAACCTGCCCACCACGATAAGGTAGCAGTCCCTGGGCAGGAACATATATGTTAAGTTGACAGATTATGCCAATCGGCTAAAATAACAGAATGTAGGAATAGGAAAAAGTTTAATTTTGTACAGAATGTACTGCTTATAAATATGTAAAAGCTGGATGAACATCCTTATAACCCTAGGCAAATTAAGTTTGCATCGACGTAGGCCCAGGCTATTCTATTCAACTGGGTGAAATCCCAGAGACAGGACTGAAATTTCATTCCATTTTTTTTTGCAGGGACACCAGAGTTGATTAACGAAATGCTGACCCTGCGGACACAATTTGCTGCGATTTTCACTGGCAAACGGGGGTGAATGTGGCCAAGCAAGTAGGCCATGAGACGGAATGGAAAACCATACAAAAAAATGGTTCAAGATGACAATAAAATATAAGGCACTGAAAACCCCACGTTCTGGGTTCAGTCCAGAAGATGGCGATATAGGGCTAACCTCGTGGCCCTTTGTCGACGCTATGGATGCCATCCTTGGTGACCGCCACATTAGGAACCCACCGACCATGATCGATTCATCCATTACTTTTTCAAATATGCCCAGTGTCTCCCCTACACAATCTACCAGCTCCAGCATCTCAGCCGCATCATCACGCACTCCATCCTGTAACTAAATATCACTGCATTGCGCCGAATTAATTTTTTTGGATGATTTTTCAGGCTAATTTACCTCCACTTCTTCTGCTCGACGATTCTCTCTTTCCAAATCCACTTACGTACCCTTCACATCACCCACTCTACTTCATACAACAACACAAAACAGCAATAGTACTCAAGAGGGGCAACAGTTGCAATCACGAAAATGATTCGCAAAAAAAAAAGAGACCACTGAAGACCCATTCCTTGTCTTATTAGAAGAGCGACGTCTAGCTTTTATAGAGAGGGAAGAGGAGAAGTCAAGGTTGGTGCTGGAACTGGCAGCTCGAGAGAAAGAAAGGGAGTCAAAGGAAGCCTTCCAAATGGCAATGTTGGACATGACGTCTAAGTTTTTTAAAAACAAATTTCCCATAACATTTTTTTTTATTATTATTTTAATACAATATTACAGTAGAAATTATAGTGGGTGTACAGTTACAGGATCAGTTACGATTGACGGCAACTTGGACTGAACGTCAACGTGAACTGGACGCAAAAAGTTTAATCATAGCAAACACATGTAAGCATTTATGATTGACGGGATGTGAATGAAAACGGTAAACGAAACCGTCAATGGAATTTCTAACTAGAACTTGCTGTTTAAAACTTGCTGCTGGCTTAGGCCTACGGTAAGCTGTTCATTAGGGACCTAGAAATACTTCGAAAACTTGCTGCTGGCTTAGGCCTACAGTAAGCCTTGACTGTTCTATCAGATGCCTAGGTTAGGCCTAGACTGTTCCATCAGATGTATAGGCCTAAGCTAAGCCTACCGTAGATCCTAGTCTGTGGTCTAGTTTCTTTAGTTCCTCTGATTTATTAAATTACGCAATGCATTGTGTTATAATTGACGGCCTAGAGAGCCTAGGTCTATCGGCTAGGCCTAGGGGACACTTACTTTTATTGGTCTCATAATATGGAAGATTTAGTACTGAATTTAAGTCTACGTAGACATAAATGTGCTTGTATGGTTTGCATAGGGTCCCTACTAAAATTTTGTTGCCAATTATTGATAGATAGATATTTTGCCTTAACGTCTCATATTTTTGCAACGAGGCTAATCGAGACAATGAGTGGGTGATATATGAAGATGAACTAGGGGGGTGTTTGAGGAAAGGGTCAAGTAGGAGGGCGGGGAAGAAAAGGGAAGGGGAGGAAATGGGAGTGGGGAGGATGTGGACTGCATTTCGTCTGACTTCTCCTCCTCGACCAGTCCGGCAAGGGTGGCCCTACCAGAAGCATACGCTTCCGCCGGCATAGCTCTCGGGATCAACAAATTGATATTTGGGCTTAACGTCTCATATTTTTGCAACGAGGCTAATCGAGACAATGAGTGAGTGATATATGAAGATGAACTAGGGGAGTGTTTGGAGGAAAGGGTCAAGTAGGAGGGTGGGGAAGAAAAGGGAAGGGGGAGGAAAAGAGAGTGGGGAGGATGTGGACTACATTTCGTCTGACTTCTCCTCACATTATTCAAAGTCTAAAGTACCCCTAAGTCTTTTTCAGAGTATTGAATATCACAGGGAAGAGAGCTTGCAAGACTTCGGCTTCTCAATATAATATTTTGTTAAATTTTATGAAAGAACACAAACAATTTGCTAACGTTAGGTTTATAGGGATAATGGGAAGGAGGCGTCAAGCAGAACTGTGGGAGATCCTTGGTAACTTTTTAAATGGGGATCCAAGTGGCCCCGAAAAATCTTCAGCTTCTTGGCAAAAGGTAAAAATCTCTATAGTACAACTACATGGTAGTTGTGGTTGGCAAGTTTCGTCAACCGATTGTTGCAATCACACAGAGTACTTTCTTCTATTAAAATTGATATCCTGAAACATGTGGTTAATTTGGTTTCTTTAACACTACGCAGATCTAGTAATCTTCATTAAGCTATTATTTATATACCATTATGTACAATTAGGCCTACTTATTGTTTGATTAATGGGGCTTAACGTCTCATATTTATGCAACGATGGCTAATCGAGACGATGAGCGGGTGATAATGAAGATGAGAAAGATGATAATGAAGAATAAAGCCACATCCGAATCAGATCCATTCTACATCGCGTGAGTCGTCATACGGGAGTCCAGCAAGGGAGGGCAGGGCCAAGTGGGAGGAGAGATATTCAATGGGACAGTGGGGGGGGGGGAAAGGGGATTGGGGTGTGGACTGCACTTCGTCTGACTTCTCCTCCTCGACCAGTCCGGCTTGGGTGGCCCTACCAGAAGCATAAACTTCCGCCGGCATAGCTCTTGGGATCAACAAAGCACGCAAACCTGCCCACCACGATAAGGTGGCAGTCCCTGGGAAGGAGGCCTACTTATAAGTGATGTTTACCTTAACTAGGGTTTCAAGTATAAAGTACAGTAGGCTACCTTCAAATAATTCAAACCAAATAATGAAAGAGAAATATTCTCGTCGTTTCAGCCTGGGATAGACTGGAAATGTAACATTCGAAAAACAGATTCACAAATCCGCAATCATCAAGGCGGGACGGGTGGTGGGCCATCCGCTAAATCCCTAACCCAAATAGAAATAAATCTCCTGGCATTTTTAGGGCCCATGACCAGCAGTGGTGACGAAACGTAAATGGAAGGGGGATTTGGGCCCGAGTATTCCATGGTAAGCCAATGTATTGTTTTACATGTTTTCGTTTCATTGTGTTTCACACTGTAGTGCATAGGAAATCCTCTCGACAGGCATTCCTAGAGGGTTGTAACCAACCACTTATATCCCACCGTGTGCTCTTGATCACAGTCTGGATTTATGCAACTCCATGATCACAGAACATTGTTATCAAGTAGTGTATAGAAAGCGGTGTTTTTAGATATTGGATTATGTTGGGAATTGTAAAGTATGGAAGGCGGTTTGGATTGGTGGTGTTTCACGACGTACTCGACAGCTGAGGTCATATGACGTCTTCCGAATGATGTCCAACTATATCGCGGGAGTCGTCATAAGGGGTGCCCAGCAAGGGAGGGCAGAGCCATGTGGGAGGAGAAATCTTCAGTGGGACAGTGGGGGGGGGGAAGGGACAGGGTCTCCTTTCGTCGCCTCTTACGACTAGCAGAGTGACTCTGGGCTTATTCTACCCCAAGCTCCGCCGGGCTGGGTTTGACCGCGCCCAATCTGGCTGGGGGTCAACCCGGGCCCAGACGGGTCTCCTTTTGTCGCCTGTTACGACTGGCAGAGTCACCCTCTGTATGAAGTTTGGGTTGCTAGGATATGAGATGGATTAGGAGGGGTTTTTTGATGAGGTGGTAGAGGTGCTGAGTTTTCGTGAATTGTGTATTACTAACAGTATATTAAAACTATAAGTTATTAACAATAGAACTTCTATTATTTCTACTAGGAGTAGTTTAACGATTCGCATTTCGTGCGTGCATACAACAATTGACATCGTGCACTACTCCACGTTCACGAATCAGAAGTAGCGGCATTTTCAGGTATTTATAAATTCCTCACTTCTGTCTGTATACTTTGTTTCCTCACCTGTCATATGTTACTGAGGAAAGGGTGAGAAACGTAACATTGGCGCCCAACGTGATTGTGGTCCGAGTATACCTCACGGCATTGCCCCGGGACCGAAAAGTATTTGGTAGTTTTTCAAAAGCACTGGTTGGTTGTCATCCTTCAGGACAAACCAGGCACAATGAGTGAAAGTTTCCATGCATTGCTGGCAGCGGTGGAATCCGTGATCCAGCAGAGACAACAGAACCGCGTAGTTGACGAGGCTACTTACAATATGGGCCAACACATATTGGCAATTTTCAAAGTGGAGTTGCGCGAAATAAGCACAACATTAGATGGTTTGCGGAACGAGCTTCACGAGATCCGTACGTCCGTGAATGCCCTCCAGGCGACCTCTATTGACATAACTTAAGACAGGAGGTCGTTTGGTAACACTCCACATCGGTAACGAGAATGGATGGGTCGACATAGTAGTTGTCTGGTGTTTCGCGCCAAGAGACACCGGCGACTACCACGACGAAATGAACGGTCTCCAGTTTCGGGAGCGTCCTTCCAAAGTCCTACCAAAGTTGGACCACGGTGCCGTTTTGGTAATGGCCAATGCTCCTTACCATTAGGTTAAAAGGGAGAAGATTCCAACGACCGCCTGGCGAAAAGATGAAATACTAGAATGGCTGACAAGCAAAGAATTACATTTCGAACCGGACATGGTCAAAGCAGAACTGTTAGCTATTGTCGCCCAAGTCAAACACACACCCACGACATTACTTTTCATTACATAACCTGTCGTATTGGTTCATCGAAACGAAAGGGCAAGGATTGTCCAGTGAGGACTTTCTAGAAATTTGTGCGCAACATATTGACCACGATCCGTGTGTTGATGCTGAAAAGGAAACGCGTCTTCAAAGTAGCTCGTCTTTGCGGCATCGTTTGCGTTTTGGACGCATCACGGCTTCAAAACTCTACGAAGCTTCACGCTTCAAAACAATCGATGGTTCTCTTGTGGAGTTGATTTTTGGAGCTAACGTTGTAGACACTCCATTGATGAAAAGAGGTAGGGTCTTGGAACCACAAGTAATTAAAGTCGTCAAGAAAACTACAGGTAAAACTTTCCAGAACGCTGGCCTAATTCAAGTGGCAGCTCCCCAGTGATTGTGCTTCTCCAGATGCAATCGGTGAAGAGCATGTTATCGAGGTGAAATGTCCGTCTACCAACTCTGCTATAAGTAGCTATGTCTCGGTAGATGGCAAATTAACCCTTTAAGTGCCCTGCATTGATATTTGGGCTAAACGTCTTATATTTTTGCAACTTGGCTAATCAAGACGATGAGTGGGTGATAATGAAGATGAAATTGAGAGGTCTTTGAAGGAAAGGGGAAAGGGGAGTGAAAGAGATTGGGGTGTGGACTGCACTTCGTCTGACTTCTCCTCCTCGACCAGTCCGGCTAGGGTGGCCCTACCAGTAATTACAGATGTACATCAATGGGAAAAAGAAGGGATTTTTTTGCGTTGCACACCCAGACTTTGAGTCGCTCATGTTGGGCATATGCCACACATTTTTCGTTTTGGGAAAGAACGGTTCAGGGCTGGAACGACGACAGATTCCAAAAAAATTTAGACTAGACCGAGCAACGTTTTAAAATCTTTGTGACCTGTTGAGGCCATATCTTTATAAACAAGACACAAAATTGAGACTTGCTATTACCGTTGAAAAGTGGGTAGCTATTCATAAATCATAAGCACAAATCATATGCTCTAATATTCATGCAACGTAAATGTTAGATTCAACATTTGCTGTTTATGTGTAGGAAATATCTCCGGCGTTGCGATTCTCATTTTGTATGACGTGTTTCAGGCACCCATAAAGAAGAGTAAAAAACTGAAAAAGGGGCAGACAGGTGCCGCAAATGTCGACTCAACAAACACATCTTTGTATGAGGTTTGTATGAATTTGTTGATACTATATCCATACAAACAGTGTTGGCTTGATATTAATAACAAAATATTCCAAATAATTTTCCATATGGTATCGATGTACAAGTGCTGACCATGTTTAAATGAGCTAGTGTACCTTGGTGTTGCAGTTCTTATTTTGTACGACGTTTTTCAGGACTCTCTAACAACGACACCTAAGAGAAAAAAAATGAAGACTATGAAGGAAGTTGACAGCATCCCCCCCCCCCCCCCCCCCCCCAAAATTGGAATAAGGTTTGTTTGAATTTGTTGATACTATATCCATGTAAACGGGGTTGGCTTGATATTAATAACAAAATATTCCAAAAAAATTTCAGTATTGTTGCGAGGTACAAGTGCTGCTTCTTGCTCATAACGTGTTGATTTATACATGCTTCCCTAATAGTGCACATTGAATGACTTGTTTATCGTTTGTATTTTATGAGTCAGTTTTATCTGTGGTGTTGCAATTCTTATTTTGTATGACGTGTTTCAGGAGCCAACAAACACGACAAAGGGCCCCAAAAAGGGGCAGACAGGTGTCGAAAATGTCAACTCCACAAACACATCATTGGATAAGGTTTGTATGAATTTGTTGATACCACATCCATGTAAACGGGGTTGGCGTGATATTAATAACAAAATATTTCCAATAATTTTCAGTATCGTTGCGATGTACAAAAGCTGCTTCTTGCTCATAACGTGTTGATTTAAACATGCTTCCTTAATCGTGCACATTGAATGACGTGTTTATCGTTTGTATTTAATGAGTTGGTTGGTGTTGCAATTCTTATTTTCTATGACGTGTTTCAGGAGCCTACAAACAAGACAAAAGACCCAAAAAGGGGCAGAATCACATGGACATTGACAACTCCTCCACGGACACACCTTTACACGAGGTTTGTTTAAATTTACTTATACCACATCCATGTAACGGGGTTGGCTTGATATTAATAACAAAATATTCCAAATGATTTTCCATATGGTATCGATGTACAAGTGCTGACCATGTTTAAATGAACTAGTGAACCTTGGTGTTGCAGTTCTTATTTTGTATGACGTTTTTCAGGACTCTCTATTTAAGACACCAAAGAGAAAAAAATAAGAAGACTAAGAAGGATGTTGACAGCACCCCACACCAAAATTTGAATGAGGTTTGTTTAAGTTTGTTGATACTATATCCATGTAAACGGGGTTGGCTTAATATTAATAACAAAATATTCCAAATAATTTTCAGTATCGTTGCGATGTACAAGTGCTGCTTCTTGCTCATAACGTGTTGATTTAAACATGCTTCCCTAATCGTGCACATTGAATGACGTGTTTATCGTTTGTATTTTATGAGTCGGTTTTATCTGTGGTGTTGCAATTCTTATTTTGTATGACGTGTTTCAGGAGCCAACAAACACGACAAAGGGCCCCAAAAAGGGGCAGACAGGTGTCGAAAATGTCAACTCCACGAAAACATCATTGGATAAGGTTTGTATGAATTTGTTGATACCACATCCATGTAAACGGGGTTGGCGTGATATTAATAACAAAATATTCCAAAAAATTTTCAGTATCGTTGCGATGTACAAGTGCTGCACCTTGCTCAAAATGTGTTGATTTAAACATGCCTCCCTAATCGTGCACATTGAATGACTTGTTTATCGTTTGTATTTTATGAATCGGTTTTATCTGTGGTGTTGCAATTCATATTTTGTATGACGTGTTTCAGGAGCCAACAAACAAGACAAAAGACCCAAGAAAGAGGCAGAAAAACATGGAGATTGAAAACTCAACCACGGACACATCTTTGGACGAGGTTTGTTTAAATTTACTTATACCATATCCATGTAAACGGGGTTGGCATGATATTAATAACAAAATATTCCAAATAATTTTCCATGTGGTATCGATGTACAAGTGCTGACCATGTTTAAATGAGCTAGTGTACCTTGGTGTTGCAGTTCTTATTTTGTATGACGTTTTTCAGGATTCTCTAACTAAGACACCAAAACAAAAAAAACTGAAGAAAAAGAAGGCTGTTGACAGCACCCCACACCAATCGAGGAATAAGGTTCGTATGAATTTGTTGATACTATATCCATGTAACGGGGTTGGCTTGATATTAATAACAAAATCTTCTAAATAATTTTCAGTATCGATGCGATGTACAAGTGCTGCTTCTTGCTCATAACGTGTTGATTTAAACATGCTTCCCTAATCGTGCACATTGAATGACTTGTTTATCGTTTGTATTTTTGAGTCGGTTATATCTGTGGTGTTGCAATTCTTATGTTGTATGATGTGTTTCAGGAGCCTACAAAGAAGACAAAGGCCCCGAAAAAGGGGCAGACCAACATGGATATTGACAACTCCTCCACGGACACATCTTTGGACGAGGTTTGTTTAAATTTCTTTATACCATAACCATGTAAACGGGCTTGGCTTGATATTAAAAATTAAATATTCCAAATTATTTTCAGTACAGTTGCAAAGTACAAGTGCTGCTTCTTGCTCAAACGTGTCGATTGAAACATGCTGCCCTATTCGTGCACACTTATTTACGTGTTCCACCTTCAAAAATCTATAAAGCTTGCAGCCTCGTCTAACTATTGTCCACTACTAATGGCTTATTTAAGCCACTGTTGGTGTTAAATGTTGTTAATAGGGTAGCGAATCATGGTTTTCTACGATTTTCAAATCTAGACGATCAAAATGATATGCGAACGACCCGTGTACGATAAGTAGAAGTGTAATTTTCTAGCGAAAGGTCACGCACGTGTGAGTGGGAGGAAACGTACTGGGCCGCGGAATCAAAACTTCCCAAGCGAGCAAATGACTTGATGTATCATATCTAATGGAACAAGTGTACCCTAAAGAGTAAATAAGCAATCACCCATGTAGTTTTATGTTCTTATCTCAACCAAGGCTAATGCGAATGAATACAATCACCAAATTTTCTCTTTCGAAGCCACCCGAGCGAAATGTTAGCCCATTGTATTAATTTTTGCTATAAATACCCATTCACCCAGTACTGTCTTATCATCTTATGCCTATTACATAGCCTTTTATCTATTTATTTGGTCAATCACCCTAAACACTCACTTGTAGTTTAGCATAAGGAGTACATTTTTTCAATTTCGGTTTAGGCCTAGACGAACGTCGGCTCGTCTAACTATTGTCCACTACTTAACGTTTCGTTTTTATGTCTGTGTGTGTTAAATGTTGTGACTAGGGTAGCCAAACATGGATTTTTAGGAGTTTTAGATCTAGACGATCAAATTGGTATGCGAACGACTCGTGTATGTTAACTACAAGTGTCATTTTCTTGCGAAAGGTCACGCATGTGTGGTTTTGAGGGAACTAAGTAAGAACCTGGGCTGCGGAATCCAAACTTTTTGGCAAATGTTTCAGGAGGGGCCATTTGGTCATAGCGGAGTCGGCGGTCGTGGGGCTGACCGTCGAAACCGGGCACGGCTCTATTGTGAGCTGTGCGGTAAGGGGCCGATGACCAATCTGTTGAAACATTTGAAGACTAATGCCCACAAAATGACACACGAAGAAGCAGCTGAAATGGTGCGGGAGCACAAGAAACGATTCTTTTCCAATATGTCCCGTTTCCCACGGTTCGTTTTACAACGAGCCATGGGAAAATATTGGCAGGATAAAGAGCTTAGAGCCAATAGTAAGTTTGTCGAATTTTAACATGAACGAGGCTGTACTTTGATGTTTGTACACAAAAAGGTTTTCATAACATACTTCTTTTTTGTTTCAGTGACCAAATTTGCTCAAAATCTGGGAAAATATATTACTTACTCGACAGCAATTCCCCCAAATATGCTAAACAATATTGACACAGACTCTGTGTCATCGGACGATTCTCCTGACGAGAACCGTCCGGTGGCCCAGAATACCAGGGCCAGAAGTCCAGTTCAGCAGGTGGCTAGCACTAGTAAGTGCGTAGACTTGGGCCACCTTGCTGAACTGGAGAACAATGAAAGAGAGACTCAAGTGAAAAAAAGTTCAATGATTGAACACAAATTGGGAAGAATCGCACAAACAAAATCTGTTAAGACGACCCTGGCGGATAGCGGCCTGGACGCAAAAATTGATGATCGGGTCGCTATCTTTGCCCAATTCCGCAAAACAATTCGGGCCGTAACAAGTACTCTACGAGCCGCCAACAACTACTGGTACGTGTATGGGTAATACGAGACCATTCATGTTAATTGTTCATAACTTCATTTAATAACAAGTATTATTTTCCACAGCGCTTACGTGGCCAAAATAATGTTTGCTTGCAAGCCAAAAGAGTTCCACGGCCAGGAGGGGTGGGAAGAATACCCACAGACAGCTGGGGAGTGGGTGGACCTGTTCCACAAAGATGACGGGCCCGCGGAATATTTCAAGAAAATCATGGATTCTGGGGTGAGTTAAAAATTTAACTTGTCACCTTACACTCTCAACACTGGGCCATCTAAGCGTGTAACTCGAGTATTCAAACATTAAAATTCTGCCATTGGGTACTTTGAAGACTTAAATTGTGCAACATCATGGCCTGTTCATCACATCCATCGCTTAAAAAAGATTTGTACTGTCATGAACTAAATCCAATTGTTATCAGTTGTTTCCACCCCATAGGTGTTAAATATTGTTGGCAGAAAAGAGAAACATGGTTTTCTAGGTGTTTCAGATCTAGACATCAAATTAATATGCGAACGACTCGTGTAAGATAAGTAGAAGTCTCATTTCCTTGCCAAAGGTCCCGCATGTATGGGTGGAAGTGACCATACTCTGAAACGGGGCAGCAGAATCCAAACTTACCAATCGAGCAAATGATTTGATGTATCATATCTAATGGAACAAGTGTACCCTAAATGGTAAAAAAGCAATCATCTATGTAGTATTATAATCTTTTTTCAACCGTAGGCTAATGGGAATGAATACAATTACCAAATTTTCTCTTTCGAAGCCACCCGAGCGAAACGTCAGCCCAATATATTGGTTTTTGCAATTAAATACCCATTTAGCTAGTGCTTTCTTATCATCTAATGCCTATATTATAGCCTTACAGTAATTAATTGGGTCAATGACCCTGCGCCACCACTTGTAGATAAAGAAAGAGTAAGTTACTTCCATTTCATATATTGAGTGAATAACCTTTGTTTAGGGTGACTGATTGATTATTTGGGCTTAACGTCTCATATTTTTGCAACGAGGCTAATCGAGACAATGAGTGGGTGATATATGAAGATGAAATAGGGTGCCCAATGTGTTAACTTTTTTAGATTCTTCCCTGTGAATGTGTGCACATAGGTACAAACAATGCCTAACAAATTGGGAGCTATATCACTTTTCTGTATTGAAACATTTAGAATGAATCTTAGTTTGTGTAACCATTGTCCACTTCTTATGTCTTGTTTTCACCACTGTTGATGTAGATGTTGTTGGTAGAGTAGCAAAACATTGTTCTTTAAGAGTTTCCTTTCTAGACGATCAAATTCGTATGCGAACGACTCGTGTACGATAAGTAGAAGTGTTAATTTGTAGCGAACGAACACGCATGTCTTGATGGGAGGGAACTAAGTCAGAACCTGGGCCGCGGAATCCAAACTTCTAAATCAAGCAAATGACTTGATGTATCATATCTAATGGAACAAGTCTACCCTAAAGAGTAAATAAGCAATCACCCATGTAGTATCATGTTCGTATCTCAACCAAGGCTAATGCGAATGAATACAATTACCAAATTTTCACTTTCGAAGCCACCCGAGCGAAACGTCAGCCCAATATATTGGTTTTTGCAATTAAATACCCATTTAGCTAGTGCTTTCTTATCATCTAATGCCTATATTATAGCCTTACAGTAATTAATTGGGGCAATGACCCTGCGCCACCACTTGTAGCACATTGCACCAACCATGGACGTTTACAAGGGAATTCGCCGCAACAACAATATCCATGATTCTATGCCTGATGGTTTCTTTGCCAGCAAAACGGAAAGTGGGTGGATGCGTGGCGAAACTTTTCTTGAGTATTGCCAGGTCTTCCATAAATGGCTTGTGGCAAAAGCCATCCGCCTGCCGGTACTTTTGCTGCTTGATGGGCACAGATCTCACATGAACCTCGAGGTTAGTAAGTTCTGTGCCGATCATGGTATAATATTATACTGCGTGTATCCGAATGCCACCCACATTATCCGGCCAGCAGATGTGGGTATCTTTGGCCCCCTGAAGAAGGCATGGATGAAAGTAGTGCACTATTATAGGACAAAGCACCAAAAGGTAGGGAACAAGGTGATGTTTGGCGATCTGTTGAAAACCACGATGGAACATGTCTTGTACCCAGAACTCATCCAGAATGCGTTCCGGAAGAGCGGGATTTTCCCCTTCAACCCTCAGGCCGTTGACTTTTCTAGTGTTTAGTCGATAACTTCAGGGAGGAAGAGCCCACAATACCGGAGCACATAGGTTCTGATCGGTCCGTTGCACTCATTGCAAAAATGCAAATTAGAAGAGATGATCCCGCCCGACCTGTTTGGTGAGTTTCTTGCCACCAAACAGGCCGGGCGAGAGTGGTCTGGAGATGTGTCAGCTTCCCAGCTGTACACAATCTGGTTGGCTTTTTGCAATAAGTGCGCGTCCCCCGCAGTGGGGGAAACTGCCACTCTGGATGAGCACGCAGACGAGACTGGCCTTGGGGCAGAAATCAGTCGGGAGCGTTCTGAAGACTTGGTACCTCGACGTTTCGATGATATGGTGGAGATTGAAGTGACTGGTGTAGAACTTCTTGCCGTACTTCGTTCAAAACTCCGTATCTACACCCCCCTATCCTACTTCAACTTATGCTCTATCCGTTACTGAACTGTCTTCACCCACTCGTCAACCAACTCCACCCTCTTTCGACATCTCACCAAGACCTCACCAATCGACTCCATCCACTTCAACCACAGCTCACGAACCCACTCCATCACCCTCTCCATCCACGTCTCGCGAACCTACTCCATTCACTTCAACCACAGCTTACGAACCCACTCCATCACCCTCTCCATCCACGTCTCGCGAACCTACTCCATCCACTTCAACGACCGCTCACGAACTTCTCCATTCACTTCAACCACAGCTCACGAACCCACTCCATCACCCTCTCCATCCACGTCTCGCGAACCTACTCCATTCACTTCAACCACAGCTTACGAACCCACTCCATCACCCTCTCCATCCACGTCTCGCGAACCTACTCCATCCACTTCAACGACCGCTCACGAACTTCTCCATTCACTTCAACCACAGCTCACGATCCTACTCCATCCACTTCAACCACAGCTCACGAACCTACTCCATCCACTTCAACCACAGCTCACGAACCTACTCCATCCACTTCAACCACGTCTCACGAACCTACTCCATCCACTTCAACCACCGCTCACGAACCTACTCCATCCACTTCAACCACGTCTCACGAACCTACTTCAACCACAGCTCACGATCCTACTCCATCCACTTCAACCACGTCTCACGAACCTACTCCATCCACTTCAACCACCGCTCACGATCCTACTTCAACCACGTCTCACGAACCTACTCCATCCACTACAACCACAGCTCACGAACCTACTCCATCCACTACAACCACCGCTCACGAACCTACTCCATCCACTTCAACCACGTCTCACGAACCTACTTCAACCACAGCTCACGATCCTACTCCATCCACTTCAACCACGTCTCACGAACCTACTCCATCCACTTCAACCACCGCTCACGAACCTACTTCAACCACGGCTCACGAACCTACTCCATCCACTACAACCACAGCTCACGAACCTACTCCATCCACTTCAACCACGTCTCACGAACCTACTTCAACCACAGCTCACGATCCTACTCCATCCACTTCAACCACGTCTCACGAACCTACTCCATCCACTTCAACCACCGCTCACGATCCTACTTCAACCACGTCTCACGATCCTACTCCATCCACTTCAACCACGTCTCACGAACCTACTCCATCCACTTCAATTACCGCTCACGATCCTACTCCATCCACTTCAACCACGTCTCACGAACCTACTCCATCCACTTCAACCACGTCTCACGAACCTACTCCATCCACTTCAATTACCGCTCACGATCCTACTCCATCCACTTCAACCACGTCTCACGATCCTACTCCATCCACTTCAACCACGTCTCACGAACCTACTCCATCCACTTCAATTACCGCTCACGATCCTACTCCATCCACTTCAACCACGTCTCACGAACCTACTCCATCCACTTCAACCACGTCTCACGAACCTACTCCATCCACTTCAACCACCGCTCACGATCCTACTCCATCCACTTCAACCACAGCTCACGAACCTACTCTATCCACTTCAACCACGTCTCATGAACCTACTCCATCCACTTCAACCACCGCTCACGATCCTACTCCATCCACTTCAACCACAGCTCACGAACCTACTCTATCCACTTCAACCACCGCTCACGATCCTACTCCATCCACTTCAACCACGTCTCACGAACCTACTTCATCCACTTCAACCACCGCTCACGATCCTACTCCATCCACTTCAACCACAGCTCACAAACCTACTCCATCCACTTCAACCACAGCTCACGAACCTACTCCATCCACTTCAACCACCGCTCACGAACCTACTCCATCCACTTCAAGCACAGCTCACGAACCTACTCCATCCACTTCAACCACCGCTCACGAACCTACTCCATCCACTTCAACCACCGCTCACGAACCTACTCCATCCACTTCAACCACCGCTCACGAACTTACTCCATCCACTTCAACCACCGCTCATGAACCTACTCCATCCACTTCAACCACGTCTCACGAACCTACTCCATCCACTTCAACCACCGCTCACGAACCTACTCCATCCACTTCAACCACGTCTCACGAACCTACTCCATCCACTTCAACCACCGCTCACGATCCTACTCCATCCACTTCAACCACGTCTCACGAACCTACTCCATCCACTTCAACCACCGCTCACGAACCTTCTCCATCCACTTCAACCACCGCTCACGATCCTACTCCATCCACTTCAACCACGTCTCACGAACCTACTCCATCCACTTCAACCACCGCTCACGAACCTACTCCATCCACTTCAACCACGTCTCACGAACCTACTCCATCCACTTCAACCACCGCTCACGAACCTACTCCATCCACTTCAACCACCGCTCACGAACCTACTCCATCCACTTCAACCACGTCTCACGAACCTACTTCATCCACTTCAACCACCGCTCACGAACCTACTTCAACCACGTCTCACGAACCTACTCCATCCACTTCAATCACACCTGTCCGACCCACTCCATCCACTTCATCGACCCGTATATCGCCTACCTGTGCCGCACTTCTTACTCTTCCCAAAGAGAAAGTTACGGAGATGAGGAGTGCCAATCCAAAATCTCTAATCTATGCTGTATCTTCAAAACGTTGGGTTACTGAGGAAGAAGAGCGTTTAGAATCACAGAAGCCGAAACCAAAGCGCAAAGATAAAGCACCAACCGGTAAACCCGCACAACAAAATATGTTGTCGAAGATTACCACTGATGTGAGCATTTAGGTGCAGATTATTTTGGCCTTAACCTAGTGTGGTTAGGCCTAACTCCAGACATGTTTTAATGAAACATAATTTTGCCTTGTAAAATGTACAAATTGTTGGTCTTGTTTTTAAATGCTACGACGAGAGCAACACTTTCGCGATGACATTTCCACTGTTTACATTCGTCTGTAACGAAGATGTTTCATGTTTGTTTTGATTCAAAATATGAAACTACTCACATTTGGAAACTATAATGTTTTCTTTAAAAGAAAATAAGGTATTGTCTCCTTCCCTGCTTAGCTGATGTTTTCTAGCGTAATAGGTGGGAAGAGATAAAACGCAACCTGCATTTTCAAGACAACACAACACAGCCAGGTGTTGCTGACCCAACAAGAGATAAATTATTTAAAATTTGCCCTCTTGTTGATTTACTGCTAACTAGATTTCAGGCCACCCCAAAACAAAATCAAATGCTGTCTTGTCAGTTGACGAACAAATAGTTCCTCCCTGCTTAAAAGTACGGTTGGATACTATTGGATCCGCAAGTGTAAACCAACAGGATTCAATCGTAACCAACTGTCTTAGTAGGAGCCAACTGGAACTCTAAAAGCATCCAATAGGATCCAAACGTATTCAATAGGAACTGTAACCAATAGTATTCAACTGGGACCGTATGCAAAGGGAATCAACTGTAGTGCAACTGGAACCGTAACCAATAGTATTCAACAGGCAACGTATTCAAAGGGAATCAACTGTATTCAACTGGAACCGTAATCAATTGGTTTCAATAGTATTCAACTGGGACCGTATGCAAAGAGAATCAACTGTAGTTTAACTGGAACCGTAACCAATAGTATTCAACAGGCAACGTATTCAAAGGGAGTCAACTGTATTCAACTGGAACCCTAATCAATTGGTTTCAATAGTATTCAACTGGGACCGTATGCAAAGGGAATCAACTGTATTCAACTGGAACCGTAATCAATTGGTTTCAATAGTATTCAACTGGGACCGTATGTAAAGGGAATCAACTGTAGTTCAACTGGAACCGTAACCAATAGTATTCAACAGGCAACGTATTCAAAGGGAATCAACTGTATTCAACTGGAACCGTAATCAATTGGGTTCAATAGTATTCAACTGGGACCGTATGCAAAGGGAATCAACTGTTGTTCAACTGGAACCGTAACCAATAGTATTCAACAGGCACCGTATTCAAAGGGAATCAACTGTATTCAACTGGAACCATAATCAATTGGTTTCAATAGTATTCAACTAGGACCGTATGCAAAGGGAATCAACTGTATTCAACTGGAACCGTAATCAATTGGTTTCAATAGTATTCAACTGGTACCGTAAGCAAAGGGAATCAACTGTAGTTCAACTGCAACCGTAACCAATAGTATTTAACAGGCAACGTATTTAAAGGAAATCAACTGTATTCAACTGGAACCGTAATCAATTGGTTTCAATAGTATTCAACTGGGACCGTATGCAAAGGGAATCAACTGTATTCAACTGGAACCGTAATCAATTGGGTTCAATAGTATTCAACTGGGACCGTATGCAAAGGGAATCAACTGTAGTGCAACTGGAACCGTAACCAATAGTATTCAACAGGCAACGTATTCAAAGGGAATCAACTGTATTCAACTGGAACCGTAATCAATTGGTTTCAATAGTATTCAACTGGGACTGTATGCAAAGGGAATCAACTGTAGTGCAACTGGAACCGTAACCAATAGTATTCAATAGGCAACAACCGTAATGAAAAGGAACCAACCGTAATGGATGGGAATCAATCGTATTCAATGGGAACCAAGCGTATTCAATAGGAACCAACCGTATTCAATAGGAACCAACTGTATTCAATAGGAACCAACCGTATACAATAGGAACCAACCGTATTCAATAGGAACCAACCGTAATGGATGGGAATCAATCGTATTCAACAGGAACCAACCGTATTCAATAGGAACCAACCGTATTCAATAGGAACCAACTGTATTCAATAGGAACCAACCGTATTCAATAGGGACCAACTGTATTCAATAGGAACCAACCGTATACAATAGGAACCAACCGTATTCAATAGGAACCAACCGTAATGGATGGGAATCAATCGTATTCAACAGGAACCAACCGTATTCAATAGGAACCAACCGTATTCAATAGGAACCAACTGTATTCAATAGGAACCAACCGTATTCAATAGGAACGAACCGTATTCAATAGGAACCAACCGTATTCAATAGGAACCAACTGTATTCAATAGGAACCAACCGTATTCAATAGAAACCAACCGTATTCAATAGGAACCGACCGTATTCAATAGTAACCAACTGTATGCAATAGTAACCAACCGTATTCAATAGAAACCATCCGCTTTCAAAGGGAATCAATCGTATTCAATGGGAACAAATGGTAATGCACGGGAAACTTCCGTTTACAATAGGAACCAACCGTATTCAATAGGAATCAATCGTATTCAATGGGAACTAATGGTAACCCACACAACACTTAATATTGTATGAATATTCATTTTATGTGCCAGTGATAATATCTAGATGTTGACATCTTATACATGTTGTTACAACATTAGTCGTGATAATATGTCCATACAGTAATACCTATCAATGTGTATACAATATCACATAATTATATTTTGAATAATAAATAAATGAATATTGTATGAATATTCTTTTCAAATATTGTCTTCTAAATATTTTACGTACATATACACAATGTTTTTATAAACCTGTGTATTATTATATTGTCGCTGTGTGGCCGCGACTATTCTGCACCCTATTTGTGTTATTTTAGGGGGATGCGTGTCCACGATTAATTCCATACAGTCTCAATCCTTGCATTCGAATTAATTACTGAAAAAAATATTGGATAAACTTTCAGACGGGATTGCTGGTACCGCATCTATAGGAATCAAACCCGGGCCTCCTAAATCAGGTCTCATGCATCACGCTTGCGCTACAACCACCGACCGTTTGTACGTATTTATAAAATGTATTACATGAATTTAACGTAACAGCAAATTTAATTCTGTTAGAATTCCAAAACTAAATTTTCCACGTGTTGTACAATTTGGTATTGAATCGTATTGAAATTCGTCAATTCATTATTTATAACCATGCCACATACATCACAGTATATATACTTACTGGGGCCCTCTTAAGAATAATAGGCCACATAATGTATATGCTGTCAATTTTTTAATCTATGCAGACCCGGAAAACGTCATGATTTGAATTTCTCGATTTACGTTCGCATAGCATCGTGCTTTGAATCAACCGCGTGACGTCATACTGAATTTAAAACGAATAATCTCGGAAGCATCCGAACATTACCGAACTATTTGGACCACTCCAGTCAACGCACTACTCAACTGGAGAACAAAATATGTAAGAATTTAACACTTTATTGATCTTTAAATTGTATTTGATTATAACGTATCATTTTCATTTCAAAAACAGTATAATAAATATTTATTTTTCAATATTCTGCATCAAAACTTTTTTTGCAGATGATCATTTGACTTTTCCCCACCCGGCTTCCGGCCGGCAGTCAACAACTCAACTACAACATCCGGTTACGTTCTGTCTGTCGTGTTTCAAGCATGTTTTCAGTTCTCTTGGGTGAAAGCTTCGTAAATGTAGCCCCTTTCGCCGGTGAAATCATCCGTACATACTCACTGTATTTCAGGTAAGGTTAAGGATTGGCCTTCTTGTATTTTATGAAATACCGAAATAGTCTTAGCGTTTTTAATCCCGCTCAACAAAGACAGGCAGTCTAGGCTAGGCCTATCCTAGGGCCTAAGAGCCAAATTCCCGTTACCGTTAGTTTCGTTTGAGGGCTGAGGGGTTGAGTTGGGCTGAAACATCATAAGAATCGTAAGCCTAGGCCTAGGCTCTACCTTACTTCTTGCCTATCGTAGGCCTAGGCCCTAGCCTAGGCCTACGCATTCTTGGTTAAGTTTAAAAGTTAAAACCCTGTGACAAAGCCACTGACTTCTGGTTCCTGAAAGGCCCTGTGTGATAGGCCTACCTAGGCCTGGCCTATGATAATTAAATTCTGTTAAGACCCAGAGCCTATATAATTTGCAGACATGTAGGCCTGGGTAGGCTAGGCCTAGGCCTAGACCAAGGGGTAAGTTTGTAGGCTATCCTAGGCCTAGGGCCTAGGCCCTACATTTTGTACACCATCCATAGCGTAGGCCTAGGCCTAGGCCTCATGTTACGATCAGTGTTGTCTTAAACGTCATATAGGCTAGGCCTAGGCCTAGCCTTCGTGCCTAGGGCATGTTTTTATAGGGGGTGTGTGCCGTAAAGCGCCCGGTCTGACCAATGACAATAAGATTGAACAGAGCGAGGGTTCCGGTCGCTTTACGGTATGTGCCCAGGTTACAACAATGAAATTGATGAAATGAAATTTTGAAATCGTCTATTATAGTTTGCAGCTATGACATTAGTTGTGCGAACCCTACCGACGCGTTCACTATTGTGGTTGATTTGATTTATGAATTTAGGGTGCTACAATAGCTAGGATTATTTACAATGATTTAAGATACTAATATACAGTAGTGGATTTAACTGTAAAACTGAACACATGTCATAAAGTCTCAACTGTACACTTAAGGTGGAGCATTAAGATGCCTCCTTTAAGTGTTGCTCTATTTTCAATAATGTAATATTTTATTTTTGTTATTGGTGCTAGGGCCTAGACGTAACAACAGATCTACCCACTTTCCAATGGACTAGGCAGCTCAAACAGTAATGTTGCCCTAGCTGGACATTGCATGTATGCTAATAGGACGTTTTAACTAAATCTGGCTACATAGGGTAGCCTAGATTAAAGTAGGCACCGACAGTTAAAAATGCCTAAAGTAAAACGAAAGTCCCTTCGTGATTTATCAGCACGCCATTTAACAGATTATTAAATAATCAGACCATAAGTGTTGAAGCACAATTGAACTCTTCATCAACTTCATACTCGGACATGCCCGGGTGTTCCAGGGCTAGCTCTACGTGTGGGTCTAATATGTTAGTACCATCTAGGGCTACTAGCCCTGTTCCAAGAATATATCTATCTGGTGCAACTAGTTCTGCCAATATGTGTGGTATGGTGGTGGTAAAGAGGGGCGATATTTTGCAATACTCAACCAATCTTTTATCACTGCCACTTTAGGCCCATATGAGCATACTTGGGGAAAGGAACTTTTAAAATAAACATGTGAACGCATTCGTATTATGACGAACTTTTGAACAAACTCATTCCCGTTTAGATTGATTACTTTTCTAGACCTTTAAAACATGTGCATGCAGACATCTCAGCAGTGACATGCCCATGCTTGTGAAAAATGTATATGTATGGAACAAAAAATAAATAAAAATAAATAAATTTGAAAGGTTAGGTGTTTCTACGTATTGTGCAGCACATATAATCTGCGACCAACAGCTTATCTCCTTATACACACTCTTGAAACTCTTGCAGCTGATAGTATCTACCAACATAAGCTATTTTAAACCCATAGCCACCAAATGTTTGCCAAGACGCTACTGTTTCTCAGTGTCCAAAAAGAAACACGGAATTGATAGTTTTATATTTAATTTTAAATTAAGGTGGGTGTTACAATGCATTGCCAACTGAATATTGCTATACTTGGCACAAGACTACCTTACACTGCTTTCGTCACAGGCGAGGCTCTCGTAGCCAACCAGCGAACCGCTGGAGACACACCCGTGCAAAAACCGATCACTGATTGGCTACGAACCCGTCGCCTGTGACGAAAGCATGTGTAAGGTAGTCCTGGTACAACTATATTGTACGTAATGTGTACACAAAATACAAAAATATAATTTACTTTTTAAAATTAACTTCTTTTTCGAAGTGAACTTGTACGTTTATTTAGTCCAACTGGGCCTCCAAAAGTAGTCCAGCTTAAGTGCCAAGTAATTTATTTTCCAGGCAAGCCCACTTTGGTGTCTTTTTATTGGTCCTTGTCATGGTGAAAACAACTTCAACTGGACATTGAAATACCAGCCCAAACTAGTGTTGGAACAAAATTTTATACAAACAGTGTAAACTGATGGTAACTTGTCATATGGACAAATCTCAATACTTCCGTGTTGCCATATTTCACTGTAATTTTTTTTATTTATTTGTGAATTGAATTTTTGAATTACTACCTGACCTAAATTATCATGGAGCATATTTTATCTAATGCAAACTTGAAATTATAAATAACAATATGTTAGAACTTAGAAGGCAGATATGAAAATCCTACACATCTGCATTAACTGCTACTGAACAGTACACTTAGCAAACACAGCTTTGGCATCATACCTTTATAGGCATTAATACTGTTTCAGAATGTTTGAAGCACTGGCTTGTTTCAAGGGGAACCTCCGAATGCCGGCTTCAAGAAGAACTGGACAAGGTTCCCAAATACATTGCCCAGCGGATTACCGACCTTAACCGGGAAGGAAAATCCAGTGTTGGAAAACCATCACAAAAAGACAAACCGAGGCGTCAGCTCATAGATGACTCGTTTGGTGCCTCTACGTCTCAACACACGCCGAATTTTTCTCCAGAGACATGTTTCTCTCCAGTTTGTTGGACTTGTCTCCAATAAAACATGTCTCTGGAGAAGTAGTGGATAGCGACGCTACTCCATAGTGCAGGGTTGATTGATGGTCTGCCCATTTGAGGTGATTGCAAACCATTATTGTACGTTTCTACAATACTTTTTACAAGTTTTAGGCGGAAGGCAAGTTGGTCGATTTTTATGTTCGAAGCATTATTATAAATGATCTGTGCATTGAGAATTGACACATTGAGTAGACGTTTGAAAAGTTTTATGTACCACTTCCTCCCCGCTTGCGTTCCAATAGATAGGGCTGTAGTTTTTGGTCTTTGAGATCCACTCCCCCCATGGCTTTATTGTAGTCTAGGATGCATTGTGGTTTTTCAGTGTCCACCCCCCGTTTTGTGATAACAGCCATATCACTGTTGTGAAAGGTCAAAATAAAGGAAACATCCTTCTTGTCTTTCCACTTGAGGACCATTACCCCATTGGATGCTTCGGCAATGTGCTCCCCTTTTTTCAACTTGTCTGTTTTTACTCTAGCAGGGACATTTTTACGATTTATGCGAAGGGTACCTGCTACATTTACACCGTTATCATTGAGGAAAATGCACAGGTCTGGAGAGTTGTCCACAGAGTATGGCCTAAGTTGTACAAGGGCTCCATTAGTTTTGTGACAATCCCAGCTGTTTTGGACTTGCTAAGGTCTGCATTTTGGATTGCGTTTCCGGCGTTTGCAATACCATTAGCCACATTCACACCATCTGCACCTACGTACACAATGAAGTTCCACAAATATCCCGATTGTGATTCACATAGTTCAAAGGTTTTTATTCCAAATTTGGAAGACTTGAGGGGAATATATTGCTTGAAACTGAGGCGCCCTTTCCACAGTGTCAACGATTCATCTATGGCAATATTTTTTGACAGTTGCGCGGCCATGTTTCTATCTTTGAAGTTTGTTTACGTTTCGTGTCGACTAAAGCTGTGTTGCCAGATGGATAACGGTGTCGCCATAGTTACAAAAACAAACTTTTATGTTGTGTTAAGTGTTATTTTGGCATAAAATGATACATTTTCAATCGTATACGTAATTGTATCACACATATTATTTTGTTGTAACGACACAATACAATTGAGTGTATAAATAACAAATAATTATTGATATTGTAGGCCCACTTCTTTTAGATTATTCAGTTTCACACTGTTGGCTATTCTGTTTATTAAAATAACACTACTAGAGTCAATTGAGCCACACTTTAAATGGCTACGAAGATGTATTGATTTTAGTATTTTTAACCGTAGATAAATCCTATGCACTTACATTTTTACCGAGAAATAATATGCCATTACATAATATCATAATACCAGATACAAATATCTAAAACATTAATATTGTTTCGAACCAATAAGATAGTTCAGTGGGGTGATTTGAATGGGCAGTTGACTCGCATGAGAGACTTTAAGGAACGTAAATTCAAAGTTTCAATGTAAAAGCTATTCGAATGCTAAATAAAATGTATTAGGATTAATGGGCATAATAGCCAATTATTATTGCAGGGTTGCCGCCAAAAATAATTTCAAATCCTTGTAATAGAGGTAAAATCTCCGCAAATAGGCCTATCCGTGAAAAGTAAGAAACCGTTAATGTTGTAGGTGTAAATGTGTTTTTTGTAGGCTAAGTTTTAGCCATCATAGCTCGAGGCTGTTTTTGTTAAGTTTAATTTATGGCATTATACACATACTACTGGTATGTATGTATGCTCTTTATTTTTAGCAGCTATTTTACATCCTAGTTATATTTATTTACCTTCTATCAACCATTCACATTTGAACATTCCAATATTTTTAATTTCTCTTATATTTCTAGGTACCGGTAATCAATTAAATTGTCTTAAACCAAAGTTAAAAAAAATAATCACTTATACTATGCAGATTTTAAGTACACATTCCTGTTTCTAGCACTTCATATTGTGTGATATTGTGTGTGATATTGTGAACCATATCTGCATAACCTGATAAATTACTAGGTAAGATACCATTATACTGGACCCAAGATTACTTTACCCCTGCTTTCGTCACATCCGGGGCAGTCGTAGCCAACCAGCGAACCGCTCGAGACACACCCGCGCCAACACCGATCGCTGATTGGCTACGAACCAGTCGCCTGTGACGAAAGCATGTGTAAGGTAGTCTTGGGACAACTATACATACTTCATAAATGAAAACCATAGATAGAAGTTGATAGTTATCTTCCACTGACAACCAATGAAGTGCATTTAGCATATTTCTAATAGGAACTGCTTTTTGCATTCAATTATACATCTCATTGCCTTGTTTTGTAGTTTTCATTCTATTAATAATAGATCAACTTGAATATGCCCTTGTTTTGCCTGAAAAATTATTATCCCAGAAAATTCAAAATATATTTCAACAATTGTGTTATACTATAAGTCTTGTCGATAATGAGAGATGTTCACTTATCTCTTATCTTATGGTATCTAGATCTTTGTTCAGTTTAAATGACTATCTATATCAACTGGTGTTTTGTTTTGTTTTTTAAGACAAGTTTGGCATTATGCTCTAAAAACGTTTTACTTTCTATGTATTATTAAGGATAGTACGTCATTTAGCTAGATTTGTATCTACATTCTACATAGCCTGTTTTTGTTTGTTATGTTTATTTTATGGTAGTGCACTATCTACGTCATTTTTATGTTATGTTCAATGAATTCTAGGTTATGGAGCATTGTTTTTATCCACATTCACTAGTCAAAAACAGCTGTTTTTGTTTGTTTTTAAGTTTATTTTATGATATTAGACTGTGCTTCAAAACTGAGATGAGACAATGTGATTAATGTCAATGACTAGTAAGTCATGCTGTGCTTCTAGCCTAATTTACATTTTTTTTACAGGGTGCTCTATGATATAAGTGACAATTATTTTCTGTATCTATACAATCCATATTATCATTGGGCTTCTTATTTTTATGACTGTAAGCTCATGCATATTTGTGTTACTAGTACCTATGTATCACAACTGATTTTTAGTACTGTTTGATGTATGACAAGTTGGTCTATCTACAA
Source organism: Isoperla grammatica (assembly GCA_945910005.1). NCBI lineage: Eukaryota > Metazoa > Arthropoda > Insecta > Plecoptera > Perlodidae > Isoperla > Isoperla grammatica. Next base: position 16,537,415 of record OX246747.1, read on the forward strand.
CCCACATTTTTGTACCTAACTTAGTTACATTCTCTTTGAAGCCATTGTTGGTCATACTTTAGATACTCATGTATAAACCTATAATATAAATAAATATCCGTATTTTTTAACTATAAATATGAATTATTTCACATGTACTGGGAAGACTCCTACTGACTACGGTTGGTTCCTATTAAATACGCTTGGTTCCCATTGAATACCGTTGGTTCCTATTGAATATACGGTTGGTTTCTATTGAATACAGTTGGTTACTATTGAATACGGTTGGTTCCTATTGAATACGGTTGGTTCCTGTTGAATACGATTGATTCCCATCCATTACGGTTGGTTCCTATTGAATACAGTTGATTACTATTGAATACGGTTGGTTCCTATTGAATACGGTTGGTTCCTGTTGAATACGATTGATTCCCATCCATTACGGTTGGTTCCTATTGAATACAGTTGGTTCCTATTGATTACGGTTGGTTCCTTTGCATTACGATTGATTCCCATTGAATACGGTTGGTTCCTATTTTGTACGGGCTATTCCTATTGAATACAGTTGGTTCCCATTGAATACGGACCCAGTTGGATACGGTTGATTCCCTTTGAATACGGTTTTTTCTCATTCCTATTGAATACAGTTGATTCCTATTGAGTACGGATCCAGTTGTATACTATTGGTTACGTTTCCAGTCGGATACGGTTGATTCCCTTTGAATACGGGTTTTTCTCATTCCTATTGAATACAGTTGATTCCTGTTGAGTACGGATCCAGTTGTATACTATTGGTTACGTTTCCAGTTGGATACGGTTGATTCCCTTTGAATACGGGTTTTACTCATTCCTATTGAATACAGTTGATTCCCATTGCGTACGGATCCAGTTGAATACTATTGGTTACGTTTCCAGTTGGATACGGTTGATTCCCTTTGAATACGGGTTTTACTCATTCCTATTGAATACAGTTGATTCCCATTGCGTACGGATCCAGTTGAATACTATTGGTTACGTTTCCTATCCACTCCCATTGATTACGTTGCCAGTTGGATACGTCCAAAGTGGCACTAATACTATTGGTTCCCATTAAGTTTAACATGTATTGGATTCAAACAACATCCAATGGTATTCAACTGCAATATTTCCAATAGTATCCAACCGTATTTTTAAGCAGGGCTGTCAAAGGTCGGTCAAGTATGAAGCAATACAACCCTGCTAAGCCACACAAGTGGGGGTACAAAATATTCATTCTATGTGACCTCAAGGGTGTGGTTCACAACTTTGAGATTTATACCGGTAAGATTGAACCGCTACCTAACCACAGAGACATAGGTGCCAGCACTAACATTGTTTTACAATTAGTAAGTGTGATTCCTGACAACAAAGGTTATTTGTTATATTTTGACAATTGGTTTTCCTCTCCGCTGCTAATGGTAGAATTACATAAGAGGGATATTGGTGCTAAATAGGTACGATTCACTTTAATCGATTTCCTTATTGTAATTTACCTAATGAAAGTGAGTTGAAAAAGGCTGGTCGGGGAACATTTCAAGAGGTGGAAAGAGAAGTGGAAGATGTGTCGATTCGGGTAATTAGGTGGTTAGACAACAATCCCGTCTCTTTAGCTTCTTCCTTTACCAGTGTACACTTTGGAGTGTCAAAGACAAGGTACATGTAGAAGTACCTAGACCACATGCGATTGCTATCTACAATCAATTCATGAGAGGGGTTGATCTTCTAGATGGTCAAATTGCGTACCATCGTATTGGGTTACGATCAAAGAAGTACTACATGAGATTTTTTTTCATTTCCTGGATATGGCCGAGGTGAACGCCTGGCTATTATACTGCAGAGATTTAGAAGGTTTACACCTTTATAAAAAGAAAGATATCATGAATAAATTCGATTTCAAGCTTGAACTGGCGGCTTCTCTTACCAAATGTGGTAAAGATATGTCAAGAAAGAAAAGGGGAAGACCAAGCAGCGCGGGCGATCAAATCGATGATGATGATGATATTTGGGGTTTTACGTCTCATATTTTTGCAACGAGGCTAATCGAGACGGTGAGTGGGTGATTATGAAGATGAATAAACGCCACATGACATCCATGCCCAAGCCAGGATTCGAACCTGGGACGCAGAGACCGTGGTTTACTAGACCAACGCCTTATCAACCTCGGCCAACTGCGCCGGCGATCAAATCGATGCTGAGCATGAAAGATTGAAGAAACGTGGGCCAACGCTTCCCATTCCAGAGTTCAACGTAATAACCACATTACACAGTTCAATTTATTGTCAAATAAATTGAATTCAAGAGTTGAATTCAATAAATTGGACCGTTCGAATGAAAGTGTTGAATGGAAGTCATTGAGTTCAATTCGTTGTTCAACGTTTTCGTTCAATACATTTTATTTAGAGCTTGTCCTATTTTTCATTCAATATTTGACGAAACCAACCAATCAGAATCAGGCTGTACAGCACGTGACTCCTACGTCACGCGGCAGTCATGATGGTCATGATGAAATAAACATCAACAATAACAATGTCAGCTGGGCTGTGGACTCGTGATGCTAGCACGTATTTGATTGAAATGTTCTCGGGGTACCCTTGTCTGTTTGACATTACCTCGAAAGATTACCACAATAGGTATAAAAGGCAGTTTGCTTTGGAAGAAATTGCCAAACGGATGTGCGTATATCGCTCGAATGTGACTGGTAAGTAGCCCTCTTGCTCTAACCTACAAATTGTTTAGGCCTAGCCTAGGCCTATTCATTCCATACATTTGGTGAAACCTCACCCAAAGACATTATTATTACATTATTATATAAATATACGGGTATTCTAGGCCTAGTCAGGAGTTGGTCGTACAGGCCTAGGGCTATGTAGGCATAGGCCCATGTAGGCCCTACCACCTTGCCGTGAATAAAGCCCAGCCTAGGCCTATCCCTACCCCTAGGTCCATGCACAATGGCATAGACTAGGAAAACGCTCCGCGTTGACAGATGAGCGGTTTTTTTCAAAGTATCAAATCAAATAAATCATTTGCATATCATATTACTCTTTAAAAAATAAAAAATACCTTTATATAATAATCATATTATTTTTTTACAAGATGGCGGATCAAGTTACAACATTATAACTTAAGTATATTATTTCTTGATATGTTGCTAATAAATGCACGAAATATAATTTAAATCCGTTAAGAAGTTTTCTTTAAAGAAATTAAAACCTTCAAGTTGATGGATTTCCGCATAATTTCATTCGACCGTGGTCTACTCAATAGGCTCTAATTCATAAACTATTAAACCTATCAGTGTATGGAAAGTTCCATAATGTAGATACAGACTATATCTAAAATTTAATATTAAAAAATCATACAAAAATCCGCTTTTAAATCATAATAAAAGCTTTTTAATTTGTCGACCAAGTTCGTTGTTAACATTTGCATGTTTGCCGTGAAGGTCATTAAATATAACACGTCATTGTAGCCATTCTATGATAGCTATCAAAAATCCAAATACATAGTGAGAAAGGTCTGACTGCGTTAGCCATTTCGGCAGCATACTATGTGCATCTAACTTCAATGGTCCGCAAATGCGAATCATATCGGTGGAACACTGTGAAAACGAAGAAAATTACTTCCGTAAATAAACAATATTTGTTTATAAAATGGCGGTTGAAGCTACAATTTTGAAACTGTTGTCGTGTGTTAGTACTATTGATGTGGACTCACATAAAAAAATTTATTAATATCAGTGTGTAAGTTTTAATTTAATAAAATAAATAACAAAACATGTGTTTCAGTTGTTAATTTTTTGTAGGTTGGCATCTTACGTCATTGTAGCCATTTTATGACAGCTATTGAAATTCCAAATAATATTGCATAGGTATTGTTACGAACGCTATGTTTCGTGTATACTATGTGCATCTAACTTCAATAGTCCGCAAATGCAAGTCATATCGGTGGAACACTGTAAAAATGAAGAAATTATTGTAGTAAATAAACAATATTTTTTTATAACATGGCGGATAAACGTACAATTTTGAAATTATTGTCAATTGTTGGTACTGTTGATATGAACCTACATGTGAAACATTATTTAAATCCGTTTGTAAGTTTTCATTTAATTAAATAAATAAACAAATTTTATTTTTCAGTTATTAATTTTTTGTAGGTTGGCATCTTGACAAATTTTGCTGGTTATGTTAACAGTATCGAGTTTAGTAGTCAAAAATGTTGACAGAAATTTTCAGCCAAATACGTCAAGCCGTTTGACCTGTGCGCGACGAACAAAATGTAGCGCACATACATACAGACATACATACATACATACAGACATACATACACATAGACAAAGCGCCGATCGAGTTGTATGGAGAGATTCACTCCGCTTCGCTACGCTCATCTAATTATTTATCCCAATTATAGGCATTGTTTGCCTAGATCAAACTTGTCGTTCCTGGAGTTTACCGGAACAAATCGGAATGTAGGCCTAGGCCCTAGGCCTAAAGAATGACAGTCCGATGGGCTAGCCCTACTAGAACCAGGAAACATAGGTATGTGCATGCCCAGGCCCTATTGCATACACAAATATTTGCCCTAGTAGGCACAGGTCTACAATTTACGGATCCTACAATGTATCCGCAATTACCGTTTCTTATAGGTAGGGTCTACGGCCATTCATCATCTGGAAAAAAATACCTAGATGCTACTTGGAGGTACCAGTGATGGATATCCTCTGCACAAATTAAAGTTGTACAAGCGGGGATAGGTTATCTTACGTTAACACCCAAGATCGTAAAACAACCGGGCAAGTAGGCCTACTATGAATTATCAGGACGGCCATCATGGTGCAAATAGACCGATACCTAGTATATATGGGTGGATGCTTAAAATAAATATGGAAACATTGTTGATTTCATGTATTGAATGGTTTCGTTATTTGTTACAGCATCTGAAGTTCAGGCAAAAATTAATGGTTTGAGAACACAGTTTCTGGCAGCCCTCCACAAAGTGCGAGACTCAAAAAAGAGTGGATGCTCACGAGACGACGTGTATGTGCCCACATTGTGGTGTTTTAAACAGCTGCAGTTTTTGGAACCATATACAGTGCACCACAAAGGCCAGTCTAACTTGGAGACCGATGACACACAGTCACAATATCAACACCCTGATGAAGAAGTAGGTTTCTATTATTGATTCTTCTTTCTCATAAGCATGAAGCTATTAACACTTAGCCTAATTCACACATTCACATGCAATTCACATTAGGCCTATATACCACCCAATAATCGCCTTCATAATGTACCGACGCCAACGTTTTGTGGTTTGAATGAAGGGGTACAATTTACCCCAATGCAAAGATGATAGGCCTAGGCCTATCATCTTTGCATTGGGGGCCTACCAGTTCTTGGCCTAGCTAGGCCTAGGTCTAGCCTAGCCTACATAGGCCCTAACTGTAGGCCCTAACTTGAAGAACGATAAAGTGTGGATCACTAGATTACTAGAGTGAACGATAAACAATTTATATTGTTGCTATTAATTTTGCAAGACCAAATTATAACAAAAATCCCACAGAAGACAGCTCGTGATGATGTAGCAACACCAGCGAGCGTTATATCTGAAGTCTTAATTAATTATCTCGAGGCCACACGAAAACCGGCTCAAAGAGCCCCGTCTCAGAAAAAAAGCAACTGCATGTTGTTGCTGGTCGCTACGTCACTAACACAGCACAAGCTGACGAAGTGGAACCTGACGAAGTAGAAACGCAAGATCCAAATAACCATACACCCTTGACAAGCCATGGAATTGGAAGAAATACAACTAAACGAGCAAAGAAAACAATAAACCCTAAGACCACGTCGCATTGTAAACTGCAGAATGATAGGCCTGCGACTCAACGTGTCCTAAACCAAGGCACAATGGTGCTTGTTAAAAAAAGTACGAAGGGATCGTACAAAAGTTTTCAGGAAAATGTCAAATGCACTTAAGAAGTTGGCTAAAGCTGACCAAGCAGTGAATAAATACAAACAAAAGTACTATCGGCTTTAACGCATAGAAGATGAAATAAGAAATGTGCCATCCCTCGAAGTTCAGTACGGAAACTTTTGAGGGGTCATCGTTTTGTAAATCCCGCAATTAGGAGAAAATTGTTTGAAAGGGTTGTTATGGGCGAGCAAATGAAGAAATCATAGATGGATTAATGGGGCTTAACGTCTCATATTTATGCAACGATGGCTAATCGAGACGATGAGCGGGTGATAATGAAGATGAGAAAGATGATAATGAAGAATAAAGCCACATCCGAATCAGATCCATTGTACGTCGCGTGAGTCGTCATACGGGAGTCCAGCAAGGGAGGGCAGGGCCAAGTGGGAGGAGAAATATTCAATGGGACAGTGGGGGGGAAAGGGGATTAAGGTGTGGACTGCACTTCGTCTGACTTCTCCTCCTCGACCAGTCCGGCTTGGGTGGCCCTACCAGAAGCATACGCTTCCGCCGGCATAGCTCTCAGATTGAGATTGATTAATGGGGCTTAACGTCTCATATTTATGCAACGATGGCTAATCGAGCAATGAGCGGGTGATAATGAAGATGAGAAAGATGATAATGAAGAAAAAAGCCACATCCGAATCAGATCCATTGTACGTCGCGTGAATCGTCATACGGGAGTCCAGCAAGGGAGGGCAGGGCCAAGTGGGAGGAGAAATATTCAATGGGACAGTGGGGGGGAAAAGGGGATTGGGGTGTGGACTGCACTTCGTCTGACTTCTCCTCCTCGACCAGTCCGGCTAGGGTGGCCCTACCAGAAGCATACGCTCCCGCCGGCATAGCTCTCGGGATCAACAAAGCACGCAAACCTGCCCACCACGATAAGGTGGCAGTCCCTGGGCAGGAAGAAATCATACAGCACCTTACGTTCAAACAAGGATAAGCAAATCTTCTACAAGATTTTTCGAGGAGGTCAAGTTTTTCGGAAGTACATAACTTTGACTCTACGACCCACTTCTTGAAATATTAAGGCTTAATGGCCAACAAAGAGGCCAAAACTCTCGTGTATGAACATAAAAGTTCAAGTAAAGCCAACGATGATACCTGCCGAAAAGTCCAAAGATTTCTCGAAAGAGATGAATGTAGTAGGATGTGTCCTGGGAAAAAAGACACCAACACCAAAAGAAAAATCAAGCAGCAGAAAAGATATCTTAACGATTCACTTCTCAATCTTCACAAATGTTTTTGCACTGAATACAAAGCTTATGAACATTTAAGTTATTCTAGATTTTGTGTTCTTAAACCGTTTTGGATTGTCACTCCCAAAGTGGACAATCGAGAAACATGCGCATGCACAGTTCATTCTAATATAGCATTACTTGCACAGGCTTTCATTCATTCAATACAACCCTTCCAAAAGAGCCAGATTTGGAATAAAGTTTTATAAACTTTGTGACTTGGACCATGGTTATATGTCAAATTTTAAAATATACATTGGCCAAGACAAAGTCGATGACACCCCTGCGAGTCACAAAGTCGTGATTGATCTGTGCGAGTCCATTGGTCGTCTAAATAGTGGCTATAATCTCTATTTAGACGACTGGTATAGCTCCCCAATACTGTACCAAACACTGTTTGATGCTGGGACAAATGTCTGTGGCACGGTACAAGCCAACCGTAAAAATGTGCCCAAAGACTTGATGGCCCAAAAACTTAGGAAGGGAGAGATGTCTTTCCGAACATGCAAAAATGTGATGGCACTGAAGTGGGCAGACAAAAAGGACGTAAAGATGCTGTCGACAATGCATGGCCCTCAGTTCGGAGAGACATCTAAAAAAGATAGGGCAACTGGGGTTATAATATTGAAGCCTCTTTGCATACTTGATTACAATCATGGAATGGGTGGTGTTGATCAAGGCGATCAACTACTAAGTGGGTTCCACATCATGCACCGCTCCAAGAAGGCCTACAAGAAGATTTTCTTCCATTTTGTTGACATGGCTATACTCAACAGCCACATTGTACATAGGGCTGTCAATGGAAAGGTTGACAGATCTTTCAACGAGTTTTGAACGGAAATTGGCTGGAGACATTCTCCTTGCAACAAATGTACCAGATTACCGAAGAAGGTCAACCATTCCTGGACCATCCCCCTTAAGACTTTCGGGCAGACACTTCCTTGTCAAGATGGCTCCAACTGCAGACAAGGGTGCAGTAACCAAAAAGAGGTGTCGTGTCTGTCTTGACAAGAAGACGAGAAAAGAAACCATTTATGAATGTGATACTTGTAAATTACCTTTGTGCATTGAACACTTTAAGCCTTACCACACCCTTAAAGACTACCAAAGAGGTAAACAATTCTCTTAGAAATATTCATTACTTTCTTGTGAGCATTTTGATGTATATAGCTTTCTTCTAGGTCTACTAGATCCCGATTGATTGATTGATTAATGGGGTTTAACGTCGAGATATCAGAAAACACAACTTATTATGTGTTTTATGATTTGTTTTCTAAAACTACCTGGATTCCTAGGGTTTTCCAGGCGCCTAGCTCCTGGATGCGAGAGGGTTAATGATAATAAGTCTGAATAAAAATAACTTTGAATTTGTACAAATTCAAATAACCACTTAAATTCACTTCCAAGTCAATAACCACTGTACTCTCAATTATTTAAATACATATATGCTCACATGAGAACTACAAGCTGTATTTTAAGTCATTATCCTGGTTCCTTGTCATTATCCTGATAGCACAACAATTAAAATATTTAATAAAGCATTGTTAAGTTGAGAAACTATGTTGCTGACTAGAAAACCTAGCAGATAAACACCTTAGCTATATTCGAGAATTTTTTCAAATTTTTTAATTCATACTTAATGTTAATAAATTTGAAAGCCTCATATTCCCTTTTTGCCAAGAATCACCCATGTGGCAGCCGCGGATGCAATTTCCACTTCCAATATGGGTTGCAACAAAACAGTGAATGAAAACATGACTGGTGTTGGACTTCTCTTCCCCTGGTGTTGTTACAGCATCGCTTACAACAATGCGAAAGGAGAGACGGTGCGTTAAGCCAACTGGAAAAGTGTAGTGGGCGAGTTGGGGGGGGGGGGGGAGTGGGAGAGAGTGAAAATAAAATAAATTGGCAGCTCGTAGAAGAGACGGGTCCGAGTACACAGCCCAGAGCTAGGGCTGACCATTCGGCTACCGAAGTAGCTTACTATAGATAGGCTGGTACCCTAGACCCGCCCTTTCGTCAAAAATTACTTCTGAAAGACAAAAAAGAAAACTTAGAAAGTGACGCATGCATAATAAGCGGCGATTTTTCAGAAAACTTCACGTTCGTTGTACAGGATGAAAGACAAATGTATCACTGGTTAATACTCAAGAAAGAACCCATTTGATTTGGCACCAAATCAGATAACCTGCAACATGGACCGCCAGCTATATGGATGCACCTTGAGCCTGTTCTCCAATTAATTCGAACTGAACATCCTGAAGTTAGTCAAATCCATTTTTATAGTGATGGTCCAACATCGCAATATAAGCAAAAATGGAATTTCTACCTTCTGTCTAAAAATATATATGAATATGGTTTTTTAAAAGCCTCCTGCCATATGGGCCCACATGAGACCAATATTTGATCAAATTAAGAAAAAATCACCAGCAGTTAAGGTACTGCATTTCTTCTCCTATGGGCCTTCATCCCAGTACCGTCAGAAGAAAAATGTCTTTCTTTTCTGTACACTCACTTATCAGATAGGGTTTTCGGCAGCAACCTGGTCTTTCTTTGAGGCAGGTCATGGCAAGGGGGCTGCAGATGGGATAGGGGGTGCAGTCAAACGCCAAGCCGATAAGATAGTATCCTACGGCAATGACATAGCAAATGCTCGAGTTTTGTATGAAACTCTTAAGGAGGCTGGCCCATCTAAAATACATTTGTTTTTGTAGACAATGAGTCAATCGAAAAGATCCCTAAGACGATTCCAAACAATTTAGCAACAATCAAAGGTACCCGTCAGATTCACCAACTGTGTAAGTTCTCACAAGGAAGCATGTGTTATTGCACCATTTCTTGTTTCTGTGAACAGAATGATCTATTGAAGGCCAGCTCTGTACCTGCCATTTGCCTGTGCAAAAAATAACCTTTGTAAGGGAAAGGTATGGGCAAGGTATCTACACGTCAGATGAAGACGATGATCTGCCCCTAGTAAATTTTGCTGCACAACATGTGAGCGTCGATAGTACACCGCCGGTGTTGGCAGGATCCAGCTCACCTATTCCACCTACAACTCTTCACTGCAAAAACATAAGCCATGGGACTAACGTTCTGGTTGAGCTACCTACTGCAATGCGTTCACGCAACACAGAGTATCGCTATGTGGCAGTTTGCCAAAGTGGTGTGGAAGAGGATGGTGATATCAAGGTATTATACCTCAAACACCAGTCCTTGGGAACATGCTTCACAATCAACGACATTGAAATACCCTCATTTATTTCTTTCGATCAAGTGCTGGAAATATTGCCGGAGCCAACACTACGTATGAAAGAGCGGCGTGAACTGTATGTGTTTCCGATGGAAATTAATTTGTATGAAAGGAAATAAGCCTTTGAATATCTTAAAAGAAATGGCGATGGCCCACAAGAATAAGATTTAAACTTATTATTGCCATGAATGGTACTTTATGTCATGAATGTTACTTAACGTCATGAATGTTACTTCATGTCATGAATGTTACTTCATGTCATGAATGTTACTTCATGTCATGAATGTTACTTAACGTCATGAATGTTACTTCATGTCATGAATGTTACTTCATGTCATGAATGTTACCCAGCCATCTTATCTAAATATTTAACTAAGTATTTAAAAACATGAAGTACTTTCAATTATACTTTTATTGTTAGTTATACTTGAACCTATACTACTTAATTTAATTTAATCAGATATCTAAAGCCAATCCTCATTAACAAGGTTCGAAAGTAAGTGAAATGTTAGCACTGGTAACACTCATGACAGTATTGAATTGATAAAACAACTTAAATTAAATATCTAATGGTTAATGATTGTATGTTCCTTATGATGGAACAAAATAAAGGGTATTCAAAAGATTAAACTAACGTGTTTTATTTTTGTTCTCCTTAGTTAGTCATTGTATTGTATTGCACGGTAACACTCATGACATCCCGAGACACATTTGAGTACGCAAGTGCATATTTAAACTACTAAATATTAAAAAATAGGCAAACCCATTTACAGCATAGGAGATACATTTGTTGTACCCTATTATTCTGATAATCGTAGGTAAACATTTTTTAAATCTGCATTGCATTTGTCAGAGTCAATTTTTTTGAGAATGACCAATGTAAGACTAAATCAGTGAGTGGTATGTTAAATTATGCATGTTATATGCATTTACAGTTGAAGTAACTGCAATTGTCAGTAGTGTTACCAATACACTCACTCACTGGTGTTACGCAGCAACCATTTTCAATGTCAGTGGTATTAGGTAGTATGAAAATATTTAATTACCTTTTATAAATAAATAAACAGCATTTTAGCTCTGCCAAAACTGTAGTATCATTTTATTATGTATTATGATCCCCCAAAAAAAATGTCATAAAATTTTTATTTTTAATCCCAATATTTTGTTCATCTAAATGTGTCAGGTTTGAGAAAATGACCCATATAATACTGAATTTATTTATATTTATATTTTAATTTATACCTAGTCTGTAAGTATGTACATTGTACATGTGCATTTCAGCAATTTATTTCAGCAGTTCAGAAGTAGGCTAATTAGTCTAGTAGCCTGTATATAGGCCTACTTGTTTTGTGACAAATTAAATTAAAAAATGACAAATTGTGCATCAATATCACTATATTGTAGGATCATGACAGCTAAAGGGACCAAATCAAGTGGCTAAGATTAATAATCTTGAACAGGTCATCATATTTCATCATATTTCATAACATCCATCATATTTATGCAACGATGGCTAATCGAGACGATGAGCGGGTGATAATGAAGATGGGAATGATGATAATGAAGAATAAAGCTACATCCGAATCAGATCCATTGTACGTCGCGTGAGTTGTCATACGGGAGTCCAGCAAGGGAGGGCAGGGCCAAGTGGGAGGAGAAATACTCAATGGGACAGTGGGGGGTAAAGGGGATTGGGGTGTAGACTGCACTTCGTCTGACTTCTCCTCCTCGACCAGTCCGGCTTGGGTGGCCCTACCAGAAGCATAAGCTTCCGCCGGCATAGCTCTCGGGATCAACAAAGCTCGCAAACCTGCCTGCTGCCTTTAATACAAGATTTTGATGCAACAACCAAGAATGAGCAACAGAAGCAGTTTTTTCTTCAAGTAGTTGAACTGCACCAAAACAGTTTACCACATGCAACCGTGACGAACTAGTTCTCTTCTCATGTAGCCTGGCCTTGGCACAACAAATATGTGTCATATATCTAAACAAAAGTCAATAAATTATATTCCGGTTTTTTAAATGTATAAACTTCTAACCCAGCTAATAAATGACCTTGTTAATTACGTACGGTTCACGAACCATCTTGTCCAAATGAAGCCATTTTGAAAGCCCTTGGGGGACCTCTAAATGTTAATCAAATCAGCTTAAATTTGACAAGAGTTATTCTGATGGCATTAGTAAACTTTTTGAGTGGTGAGACTTTTATATTTTAACATTTGTTTTTTTGGGACACCCTAATATACGCAAGCAAGAATTCTTGCGTATCAGTATGCTGTGAAGTTAACTAAAATAATGCCAGCGCAAAGGGTAGCTAATCAACAAGCGGGCATCGACTGGTTGAAGGGTTATATGAGGCAACATCCGACACTCTCTCTGCAAAAGCCTGAAAATACCAGCCTTGGGCGATCTACCGGATTTAATAAGCATAATGTCGGTGAGTTTTTCGATAACTTGGACCGTGTCATGGAACGTTACGCATTCACACCTGACAGAATATATAACGTTGACAAATCGGGTATTTCAACCGTCCAACCAAGCCCTAAAATAATAGCCAAATGCGGGAAAAAACAGGTGGGGCAGGCTGAGTTGGCAGAAAGAGGCGAGCTAGTGACATTTGTGACGTGCCAAAATAAGCAGGTGCACACCACTCGGCAGGCCTGACGCACTTACCGGGCCGGACCGACTCAGTGGAGATGGGGGGTGGGCTAAGTTGCGGCTCGTCTTCAGATGGTGGGCGCCACTTCGTTCCGAGTAGATGACCTGTAGGGGATAGTGTAGAAGGAACGAAGAAATTCTACGTTGAAAAATAACCCCAGTTCATGAGAGAGCAAAGATAGAAATTTATTATGAGAGAACGACTGACGACAAATGGACAATGGTGGACAAGACACAGCTTGAGAGACTTCAGTCGATAAACATGAGAAAACAACACAAATGGTTCATTGACAAAAATACAATATAAGAAAAATAGAAAATACTTGTTTAGTTAAATACGCTACCCTTGATGGGCGTACGGTACATTTAGTTTACACGTTCGCTCTTCTTGAGCCTATTGTGACAATACACAAATACTTAATAATAGTAAGGTAGAAAAACATGGAATAATCGGTAGGCCTTACAATGTAACTGTAGGTTAAAGCTTTTAAGCTCGGGCCTTCATGGGCACTGGGAGACTCTAAGCGACTAACCCTACGTCATGTAATTCCCTATCTCGGTCAGCCACGGACACTTTGAGATTCTAAGTACCCGTCAGTAACTTCTCGCCCTCACATTCGCCACGGAATAGGTTGAGGTTCAAAGCTACTACGGTACGTTAGTTAGTACATACAGAAGAGGCTACATGCCTACCTAGCAAGACGAGTTGCCAGCAAATCCATCGGCTCTACCGGCCGTGACTATTGCTATCTTAAGACTAACAAGTTACTAAGGTTACGCTACAACTAAACATGGGTTATGATACGGACTTAAATTTAAACACAAAATGGTGATCACCTTACACTGGTTGTTAAGATGCATGAGAATTATTACTAGTTAAACGCTGAATGCTAGTCTGTACGTCAGGCTTAAATCCGCTACAAGCGTGTGGGTATCAGACCCGGATGCTTTGATCGTACAGACCTTAACGGCTTAAATTATAATTACATTAACAGGGTTATACAAGGTTACTATACACTTAGCCTAGGGGATTTTCCCCCTGCTCCGGCTTCTAGTTACAGGATAATGAATAACGCTCTACCTTGGTAGGCTTGTACACTGGTTCACTAAGTTAGCATATGGCCTAACTGAAATGTAAGCATGTAGGCTTCACGCCAGACACGTAAGTCTACATATGGTATGACTGAATAGTAAAGTTAAAGTTCCTCCACATGCTGGATAAAAGTTGACCAGGCTTTATGCACATGGGTAATTAGTGATTTCGAATTCGGGTATCTAAATGGTCAGCGAGGCCCTGCCTCTAGTGGCTCAATTACAGTACCGACATATCGGGGTTCTCGTGGACCGAACCTGGCTGGGGAAGTCTACGACGGAAATTCCCACGTGGTTGTCCGTGAAAATCCACCTCGCCGAGGAGCTTCCTAGATTAGGCCTAGGCTAGACTGACAGTCGCCTCGGATCGGATGCTGCTAGCCTAGAGGTCCGCTGCGTCGCACGCTCGCCCATCGGGAAAACTTCGACATGCCGGAAAATGTAGGCTAGACCCTCCGGAAAAATCCTATTTTCAAAGAGAAAATGGCCAATGTAATAAAACTATTTTCAACAAACGATACGTTAAGCCTAGAGACACATTCTCAGCTTCAACGCCAGATTAGATGGATGAACAAGGACTTACTACTGAATGGATTTACGAAATACAGGTTATTAAACCATGCTGCACGTAGAACGCCTCTGGTAGCTTACATGCTCGAGCATGTAAGCTACCAGAGGCGTTCTACGTGCAGCATGGTTTAATAACCTGTATTTCGTAAATCCATTCAGTAGTAAGTCCTTGTTCATCCATCTAATCTGGCGTTGAAGCTGAGAATGTGTCTCTAGGCTTAACGTATCGTTTGTTGCCCCACGTTGGGCGCCAATTACTGTGACGTGCCAAAATAAGCAGGTGCACACCACTCGGCAGGCCTGACGCACTTACCGGGCCGGACCGACTCAGTGGAGATGGGGGGTGGGCTAAGTTGCGGCTCGTCTTCAGATGGTGGGCGCCACTTCGTTCCGAGTAGATGACCTGTAGGGGATAGTGTAGAAGGAACGAAGAAATTCTACGTTGAAAAATAACCCCAGTTCATGAGAGAGCAAAGATAGAAATTTATTATGAGAGAACGACTGACGACAAATGGACAATGGTGGACAAGACACAGCTTGAGAGACTTCAGTCGATAAACATGAGAAAACAACACAAATGGTTCATTGACAAAAATACAATATAAGAAAAATAGAAAATACTTGTTTAGTTAAATACGCTACCCTTGATGGGCGTACGGTACATTTAGTTTACACGTTCGCTCTTCTTGAGCCTATTGTGACAATACACAAATACTTAATAATAGTAAGGTAGAAAAACATGGAATAATCGGTAGGCCTTACAATGTAACTGTAGGTTAAAGCTTTTAAGCTCGGGCCTTCATGGGCACTGGGAGACTCTAAGCGACTAACCCTACGTCATGTAATTCCCTATCTCGGTCAGCCACGGACACTTTGAGATTCTAAGTACCCGTCAGTAACTTCTCGCCCTCACATTCGCCACGGAATAGGTTGAGGTTCAAAGCTACTACGGTACGTTAGTTAGTACATACAGAAGAGGCTACATGCCTACCTAGCAAGACGAGTTGCCAGCAAATCCATCGGCTCTACCGGCCGTGACTATTGCTATCTTAAGACTAACAAGTTACTAAGGTTACGCTACAACTAAACATGGGTTATGATACGGACTTAAATTTAAACACAAAATGGTGATCACCTTACACTGGTTGTTAAGATGCATGAGAATTATTACTAGTTAAACGCTGAATGCTAGTCTGTACGTCAGGCTTAAATCCGCTACAAGCGTGTGGGTATCAGACCCGGATGCTTTGATCGTACAGACCTTAACGGCTTAAATTATAATTACATTAACAGGGTTATACAAGGTTACTATACACTTAGCCTAGGGGATTTTCCCCCTGCTCCGGCTTCTAGTTACAGGATAATGAATAACGCTCTACCTTGGTAGGCTTGTACACTGGTTCACTAAGTTAGCATATGGCCTAACTGAAATGTAAGCATGTAGGCTTCACGCCAGACACGTAAGTCTACATATGGTATGACTGAATAGTAAAGTTAAAGTTCCTCCACATGCTGGATAAAAGTTGACCAGGCTTTATGCACATGGGTAATTAGTGATTTCGAATTCGGGTATCTAAATGGTCAGCGAGGCCCTGCCTCTAGTGGCTCAATTACAGTACCGACATATCGGGGTTCTCGTGGACCGAACCTGGCTGGGGAAGTCTACGACGGAAATTCCCACGTGGTTGTCCGTGAAAATCCACCTCGCCGAGGAGCTTCCTAGATTAGGCCTAGGCTAGACTGACAGTCGCCTCGGATCGGATGCTGCTAGCCTAGAGGTCCGCTGCGTCGCACGCTCGCCCATCGGGAAAACTTCGACATGCCGGAAAATGTAGGCTAGACCCTCCGGAAAAATCCTATTTTCAAAGAGAAAATGGCCAATGCAATAAAACTATTTTCAACAAACGATACGTTAAGCCTAGAGACACATTCTCAGCTTCAACGCCAGATTAGATGGATGAACAAGGACTTACTACTGAATGGATTTACGAAATACAGGTTATTAAACCATGCTGCACGTAGAACGCCTCTGGTAGCTTACATGCTCGAGCAAAATGTAGCTCCGAAACACAAAGTTCTCTCAGGACTTCTCTCACGAAACAGACCAAGTCTAACCTTCCTGCTGTGGCTCCTCAGCTATCGTCGTGCGATAGAGTCGAACGAAACTAGTGCTGCGCGGCGACACTTGGAACTTGCTCGGCTGCGTTAGGCTCTCACCGGCGGTGGAATGCGCGGGATTTCAAACGCCGTGCGGGACGTTCAAAACACTCGATCATCCGATGCTATGGAGAGGGGTCCCGTTGGCTCTGGCCAGCCTTCAGAACATGTGAGACGACTGGAATATCACTAGGGGCCAGCCCAGTGGATTCCCAGCCGTCACACATTCTGTGGCATAATTAATGCCATCGGGAATACCATTCCACCCTGCTACGTGTTCCATGTAAAAACTATAAGGACCATTTCGTTAAAGGTGCCCGCGAAGGTATAGACGGAGAGCCAGCAACATAAAAGCTCCCCTCATAAGGTACATATGTTTTGACTTTTGAAATAGGAGCGGAAAAACTACTCTACTTACAAAACGCGCGTCTTACTCCTCAACGTGGGGGCTTTTAGGCCCCACAGGGGGCCAAAAAAGCCGAAAAAAGGCCCAAGGTTCCCCTCATAAGGTACATGGATGGAGTAAACGCCATTTTGTAGAGATAAGTGTCCCAAATAGGAATTCAAAGAGTAAGACGGGATATTAGGGGGCGTTTACCGATCAGACGCCATTTTACCCAAAAAGGGCCATTTTTTATTTTCACACATGCATGCGCTTAAACACTCAAAACATATCCGGAAATGTCTCGAGACGTAGAAAAACATACATTTTAAAGAAATTTTAGGTTATTGTCCTCGCCAGACGCCCTCAAAAGGGGCCCAAAAAGGCCAAGGTTCCCCTCATAAGGTACATGAATGGAGTAAACGCCATTTTGTAGAGATAAGTGTCCCAAATAGGAATTCGAAGAGTAAGACGGGATATTAGGGGGCGTTTACCGATCAGACGTCATTTTACCCAATTGGGCCATTTTTTATTTTCGCACATGCATGCGCTTAAACACTCAAAACATATCCGGAAATGTCTCGAGACGTAGAAAAACATACATTTTAAAGAAATTTTGGGTTATTGTCCTCGCCAGACGCCCTCAAAAGGGGCCCAAAAAGGCCAAGGTTCCCCTCATAAGGTACATGAATGAAGTAAACGCTATTTTGTAGAGATAAGTGTCCCAAATAGGAATTTGAAGAGTAAGACGGGATATTAGGGGGCGTTTACCGATCAGACGCCATTTTGTCCAAAAAGGGCCGCTTTTTATTTTCACACATGCACGCACTTAACACCCAAAACATATCCTTAAATCCTGACATTAATAATAATAAATACTGGTATATTAAAGTTAGGGGTGGGCGGAGCTTCAAAACTATCGCATCCGGATCGAGGCTTTGGGGGGGGGGGGGGGGCTGGCGAGGACATCACACAATATCTTAGAAATGTATTCACCTCTAGGGGCATTTAAGGATATGTTTTGGGTGTTAAAGCGCGTGCACGTGTGAAAATAAAAAGTGGCCTTTTTGGACAAAATGGCGTCTGATCGGTAAACGCCCCCTAATATCCCGTCTTACTCTTCGAATTCGTATTTGGGACACTTATCTCTACAAAATGGCGTTTACTCCACTCATGTACCTTATGAGGGGAACCTTGACCTTTTTTCGGCTTTTTTGGCCCCCTGTGGGGCCTAAAAGCCCCCACGTTGAGGAGTAAGACGCGCGTTTTGTTAGTAGAGTAGTTTTTCCGCTCCTATTCCAATAGTCAAAACATATGTACCTTATGAGGGGAGCTTTTATGTTGCTGGCTCTTGGACTAGTAGTTTGGGGCTAGCTACTCCAAGCGGATGGATGACATCCGAGTTGTTCCTTGAGATCCTGTGCCATATCCAAAAGCATTCTTCCAGCAGCAAAGAGCGACCAATCTTGTTGTTGTTAGACAATCATGCCAGTCATGTTGCTCTCGATTGCATTGTATTTGCAAAAGATAATGGTATAGTGTTACTTTCATTCCCTCCACACTGTTCACATAAGTTACAGCCTCTTGATGTAGCCGTCTACGGACCTTTCAAAGGTGAATTGAAATATGCCTTCAACGATTGGATGGCCAACCATCCATCCAAAACTATTTCAATTTACGATGTGGCAGAGCTCTCTAACCTTGCTTACTTAACATCTTTTACCCCTTCAAACATAACGAAAGCATTTTCTACGGCCGGGATTTGTCCCAAAAATAGGCTAGTCTTCTCTGAAGATGACTTTCTGGGATCATACGTGACCGATCGCCCTGATCCAAACTCTTCCACTGCCAATCAAGAGTGTCCAATGACCCCTACAACGTCCAATGCATCGTTGGTTCAAAACGATAATGAAGGAACAAATGTACAAGAAAAAGCTACAACAGTCTGTACGACCGTATCCAAAAGCTAAAGAAAGAAAGGTCCAAGGAGGAGGGAACCGCAAGGGTAAGTCCCGGGTTTTCACCGACACACCAGAGAAAAACCGAATTGAGCAGCTGAAAATTGCAAAAGATCAGAAGCAAGTCAAGAAGAAAGTTCCACGCGCAGCTAAGAAGCTAAAATGCAGTCGAAACCACCCCTTGCATCCAGTAGCGAGTCTGATGTCGAAGATCTCTCCAGTGTTGATGGTCCCTCCAGTGTTGATGGTCCCTCCAGTGATGATGGTCCCTCCAGTGTTGATGGTCCCTCCAGTGATGATGGTCCCTCCAGTGATGATGGTCCCTCCAGTGATGATGGTCCCTCCAGTGTTTATGGTCCCTCCAGTGATGATGGTCCCTCCAGTGTTGATGGTCCCTCCAGTGTTGATGGTCCCTCCAGTGTTGATGGTCCCTCCAGTGTTGATAGTCCCTCCAGTGATGATGGTCCCTCCAGTGATGATGGTCCCTCCAGTGTTGATGGCCCCTCCAGTGATGATGGTCCCTCCAGTGATGATGGTCCCTCCAGTGTTGCAGTGTTGATGGCCCCTCCAGTGATGATGGTCTCTCCAGTGATGATGGTCCCTCCAGTGTTGATGGTCCCTCCATTGGAATACTTCATGCAGTTTTCATGCAGTTTTTTACCTAGACGAGTATTGTGTTGCTCTTGTTGCATTCCTGCGGGGATATGAAGCCAAGAACCCTAGCATTGACTTGATTTTGGAACTTTCCGATGACCCACAAAGTTCAGCAGAGAGGCGTCCAAATGAAGTTTGTGTTGGAAGCGTGCCAAAAGTTCATTTCACTGATTAACGTTTTGGAAGGGTCCAAGTACCCATACACCCACTTACTGTGGGATGACCTTCAAGCATTAGCCGCAAGCTTGAAACGTCTTGCTGACGGTGCTTTCCCTGCCCAAACGGTCACAAAGTTGGGAGCAATAAGGTATACAGTCACTCGAAGTGACATAAAAAGAAGCCTTCAAGAATGTGCCCAGAAGAGTGCAACAAAACTTGCGTCGCACATGATGCCAACGCCTACAACAAGGTTTTATGGAAGGCAGTGTTGCCAGACGTACCATAATTATGGAAAACGTACCATAAAGTGATCTACTGTACCTTAGTAAATAGTGACCGTACCATAGTGCTAAAATGTACCATATTTTATCTTTTGTACCATAGTTTTGGTTAAATCGTACAATAAATTAAAATTTGAACAAATTGGCAATATTTAAAAATCGAACTTCCGTTTCCGGTGTTTTTTGACTGATAATCGCACTTCCGCCTGCCTGTGGTTGTCATTGGAATGTATGTATTCGAACGGTCGAACCTGACCCGCGGAGACTTGACAGTGGACGTTCATTGTTCACCGGCTGGCTGTTCTAAGGAGTGGAGTGATAAAGAGAGAGCGAGCTGGTGTTTTAAGGAGTGAGCAGGATAGCGCTCATCATACCATGTACGTTTTGAACTTTTGCTGCTTGCACTAGCAGGCTTGTGTGACGCAACTCGCAATTGCCATGCGCAAGTGCGGCGTGCCGGGTTATGCTAGGTTAGGTTATTCGACATGTGTTGAGTGCTGTCACAACGTGAGCCGGTGAATTATTTTCAATTACAGGTTAGATTATTGTGGTTTGGATTTGCATATTGTTATGGATGGTGTAGAAGGTAATAAGAAAGTGGCAGCATCTACGTCTGCGGTAATATTAAGTGAAGATGATGATGACGAAGAAGCCAGATACGAAAAGGGAACCCCCGAAAAAAAAAAAAAAAGAAGAGGAGAATCGTCTGCTCGTCCGGCACCAAAAACTCGAGTTCAACACTACCGTAAAGAGTGGGAACAGGAATTTAAAATTTGGCTGAAACCAGTTCCAGGTAAGTTTGTGTAAATAACATTTCATGTTGTCTATAGTGCATACTAAAGACGGTTGCGTACATTCAGTGAAGTGTACTTATTTATTACAGGCGACACAACTCGGGCCAAGTGCGTAGCTTGCATTAACACTGAATTCAAAGCTGATATTTCAGTAATACGAAATCATGGCAAGGGAGTAAAGCATATGCGCCACGTTAAAGACTATGTAGGTAGATCGTCCCAAAAAACGATAGGCCAAGTGATTACATTAGCCCCACGTACCTCAGATACCGTCTTAAATGCGGAAGTAAAATTAACAGCATTTTTAGCTGAGCACAACATTGCGATGCGAACTGCAGATCATTTAACACCACTGCTCAAGGAATGTTTTCCAGATTCACAAATCGCAAAACAAATCTCTCTGGGGCGTACGAAATGTACCAATATTGCTACAAACGTTATAGGGAAATGTCACGCCGAAGATTTAACGAACTACCTAAAAACACATAAATTCCGTATTTTGGCTGACGAGTCAACTGACGTGGGCACAATTAAAACAATGGCCATATGTGTACGATTTTTTGATGAGGGTAGCGGGCAGGTAGAAACTCGCTTTTGGAAACTCGTCCAAATATTTTGCAAGCAAGATGCTGACGGTGCAAACGAAGGCGCGACCGCTGAAAAACTTTACAATCTAATGATGCAAACTTTTGCCGCAGCCGAGATACCAAAAGATAATATTGTAGGGTTTGCATCCGATGGATGCAACACGATGATGGGGGCCCATAATTCTGTTGCGACTCGCCTGAGGGCAGACTATCCGGGCATTGTGATACAAAAATGTATATGCCATTCTTTACATTTGTGTGCAAGTGCTGCTTGCAAACATTTGCCACGTCGGTGCGAAGACTTGTCACGTAATATTTATGGGTTTTTTAAATCCAGTGCAAAACGACAATCACAGTTTGCAGAGTTTCAAGCATTCTGCAACACAGAACCCCACGCAATCCTACGCCCATCACAAACTAGATGGTTGTCGTTGCTAAGTGTTGTTACACGTATCAACCAACAGTGGGAGCCCCTCGCGTTGTTTTTCTCTGGGCAATGGTTAGAGCATAGAACAGAAGCCTCCGAACAAATATATATAGCTATAAACGACCCAACTACACGCATATTTTATACATTTTTAGAGTGGATCCTGCCGAAATTTGTTAAGCTAAATGAATACTTTCAGAGTGAATGCGTAGTTGTTACAGATATGCACAGTAAAATGTGTGAGACATACAAAGAGCTGTTAAATTGCTATATGCAGCAGAACTATGTATGCCAAACTGATTTGGAAAATATTGATCCAGCAGATTCTTCCAAATTCGTTCTCCCCGAGCAAATGTACTTGGGTATAGGAGTCATGAGAATGAAGGATCGATTAACACGTGAGCAAGTGCAAGATTTTTATGCCCGTGTACGAATGTTTTTAATAACTGGTTGTACGGAAATAAAAAAAAAGATACCAATTTAATGATCCTGTCCTATCACAGCTACCGTGTCTCAATCCGAAGTGCCTCAACAAACCTGCCTCGATATACACTTTGATCGCCGCTTTACCAAGAATAATCAAGCCCGATGCCTTTACGCTAGCTCAGAAGGTAGACGATCAATGGAGGGAGTACTGTATTTGCCCTGTGGAGAAGCTCCCACAACACGCGGACGTACACAGATTGAAAATAGATTATTTCTGGAAAGAGATGCGGAATCTAACAGATTTATCTGGAAAACAACCCTTCAAAGAACTGGGGACATTTGTACTAGACTCGTTAGTATTCCCTCATTCCAATGCGTCATGTGAACGAGTATTTTCAAAAGTTAATCTGGTGAAAACAAAAACCAGAAACCGCCTGTACACAAACACAGTAAATGGTCTTTTATTGACGTCACAAGCAGTAAAAATTGAAGGAGGTTGTGTTGACTTCAAGCCATCAAAAGTGATGCTACAGTCAATGACGTCCACAAACCTCTACAACAAACAAAAAGATGCACCAGTACAAGACATGCCCATCGAACACGATGAAGATTGTGACGATATTGTATTTGATTGTGACATGTCATAAACATACGGGCAATGTCAATGCGTACAATGCGTCAAAAGACTCACAAAACATGTATACTATTTAGCACATATCATAATGTACAGTACCTTTAATTATTTTAGTGCTATCAAGATCTCATTATATAATCATGTATTATTTTGTTCTATATTTACAATCATTAGATTGCCTATATTATATGTGTTTTATAAGCTATAAGAGTGATGCAACAATTTGCATCTAGAAACGCATCCATGATGTATTATTAATGTGTATTAAAAATGTTCCCGCGATCAGTAAAATCATTAATCAGTATATTATGTTTCTACTTTCTGCCATAGGCATGGTTAGTAATCTGGCCAATTAAGATGGTTTGTTTCCGCGTTGTCTATACAAATCTGGTTCGACAACGTTCTGTATATAAAAATACGATGTAAATACAAGTAAATAAATACCATAATTTGTGTCATATTTCAGAATTACTATGTACCATAATTTTATTAAAAGTACAATAATTTTGACTCTAGTGTAAATAATTTCACTTTGAAAATCTGGCAACACTGATGAAAGGGCAGGTCAGCAATGTGCCCAAGATGGCGGATGATGAAGATACAGTGTTGGTGACAAATGAATCAATTAATTAGTGTCAAAGGTAAATAGATAAGATGGACATTAAAGAAGTGCGAAAGGAACTGGAATATATAGGTATGAGCAGTGTAGGAACAAAAAAAGATCTTATAAAACGGTTAAAGGACGCAATTGCAGTTAATATTAACACGTGTGGAAACCTAAGCCTAGGGCCTAGACCTAAACCCTGATAAATGTAAATGCGTCGAGTTGTCAAGAGAAGTTGAACTACTTGCAGCACTTAATAGCGAGAAAGATAAAAGGCTGAAGGTCCAAGAAGAACTCATTGCTATAATGAAGTAAAAGCTAGAAACAAGGCGTCAAAATGATACTGAAAGTGAGGTTATGGACGACCGCGAATATGCCGGTAGGCCTAAAGTGTCTGTCGTATAACATGTAGTCCTAGGGACTTTTGTAATACATCAGTTTGCACGACTGTGCCTGCCCAAGGAGGCCGGGTCGCACACGTCACGTCAGCAGACAGTTGATACTGGGTAATGGCCGTGTAAGGTTGTGGTAGCTAATAAAGCCTTATCTATGGAGTTTGGACATAGGCCTATTTATTGTACAACCTAACCCAAACCAATAACGGTATAAGACAGTGTCAAGGCCTAATTTTAACTATGCAGATGCGGTTAGGCCTAAAAATGGAACTAGGCCTACAAACGTGGGTCTGTATATTGAAAGCAAAGAACCAACAAATGGCTATAAGATGGTAAAGGAGAATATTATGGCTCAAGTGGATCCAACTAAACTTGGGGTAGGAATAGTAGGTGTCAAACCCGCTAAGAATGGAATCATAATTGAATGCGACAACAATGCATCTAGAGAACTCCTCAAGGCTGAAACAATGAAGCTGGGTGATAAATTTACTGATAGTGATGAAAAAAAGGTGTTAAACCCAAGAATAATGGTTCTGAATGTGTTTCAACAGTTTGTACCAAAGGAAGAAGCTGTACTGGTTAATAGCATTATAATTCAAAATAAGTTGCAAGTTGATAATAGTAATGTGATTGTCAAATTAATTAAAATCATAACTGACCGTAATGATAGCCGTAAAATGAAGATCATATTAGAGGTGGACCCAATATCAAGAGTGAGGCTAACTGCCAACAAGATAAGGTTGGATTGGGCTATGTATACAGTGGTGGATTATATTTATGTGAAGCGCTGCTATAAATGTGCAGGGTATGGACATTTACAAAAAGACTGCAGAAATGAAGTGAGGTGCTCATATTGTGCGGGGTCTCATGATAGGAGGGACTGTATGGCGCAATCAAATAAAGTGAACTGTGTGAATTGCAAGGGTGCAAATAATAGACTGAACTTGAACTTACGGGTTGATCATGATGCGTTGAGCTGGGACTGTGAATGTTTTAAGAGGCAATACAGGCAAGTTGAAAGGTTGATTAATTACGATGTTGGTAGAAGTATATAGCAGCACTAAGGATTTGTCAGGCCTACAATTCCTGTACCTTAATGCCCAAAGCCTGGTGGCAAATATCGATGAGATAAGAAATGTGTTATTGGAAAAGCTACCAATGGTAGTGGGTGTGTCCGAAACTCATGTAACAGAGGATATAATAGAAAAAGAAATCAGTATTTCAGGATATAATAATATTAGATGCCATTCTATGAGTCGTCATACTGGTGGTGTGAGTAAATATATTAGAAAAAATGTTAAATATGAGGTGATACTAAATGTGTATGTAGACAGAAACTACTGGATGCTTTATGTTAAAATATATTTAAAGAAAAAAATGATGTATTTTGGAGTAATATATAGATACCAAATGCAGAGCGTACTGAGTTCTATGATTGTTGTCTTAAGCTTATGGATGGTATTGTAGCGCACCCACCCTATTCACTATTCCTTTTTTCGTAATTAATATTATTATCATATGTTTTTCTTATTATTTCATTATTTCATTTACTTTTATACTTGTGTCAGTTGTGTGTACCACAAACATTGCCCAACATTACCAAAGTGAAATCTATATCTCACACGTGCACATTCGACATAATAACGCACTATTCTCCAAAAACTGTATGCGTAGGCGCTCTAGTGGATGTGCGTAAACCGATATAACAAAGAGTGGCCTTGACAAGACTCGACCACGAGCGAGTGCGCGCGCAACCCAGTAACTTTCCACTGCACGCGTTTTCCGGACACACGTGCGACAAACAAAGAAGAGGCATCGCCACTCGAACACTATTCCTCGACCGGAGTGGACGTACTCGTCTTCGGTTCCTCAGGGAACAAAGGGAGTGGCTGGGTTCATTACATCCATCGGCGAGACCTAAGCCTCCCTTCCCGACAACAACAACGTAACTACAACAGCTTCACCTGATCGCCCATCAACAAGTCTTCGAACCAACTACTAAGTACCTACCGAGACAATGGGAGACGCTTCATTGTTCCGGGACTTCTAATCGCCAACCATCAGCCGTCAACCGTCAGTCGTCAACCGTCAACGTCAACAATGTCAAAACCTTAACGTATTACTTGCGTGTGCACATAAACTCGCTAAAGGCCTAAAAACTTATCAAAAAGAGCTCTCGAACATTTATTTACATAATCACATTTCAATACTTTGCATATTTTGTTCATTGTTTATGTCATTGTTTCTGTACAATATACAAGTGCATTTAACCTAATATGATGTGTTAAATTTAACCTTAGTTCCTGAAGGTCACCCTCTTTTCAACTTTTTAGATTTTTATTTCACCTTTTTGGTTACATTAATTAATAAATTCACTCTGCTGACTTGAGCTAGTCAAATTACTTCAAGTATGGGTTGGCGCCTGTGGTGTATTGCTATAAAGGACAACAACAACAACAACTACTATTTAAGTGTGTGTTGGCCATACTGTATAGGCTATGTGTATTTATCCTTGTAGTTGTGGTAACACTGTAATAAATATGGTTACTGATCAAGTGAGCCTATGTTTCATTGGCGACGAGGAAAAGAAGTGGAATTACTCGTGTTAATAGTTATGTACCTTTCTCGTTTGCGTCGAACTGTAATTTGGTTGTGTTAAATCACTTTTATTCATTGTATTCAATTACGGATTGCCATGTCAGATCACCCCAAGGATATCTTCATTATCGACACCGATAGCGCGTCGGTTGGGCAACGCTGGCAAAGGTGGCTGCAACGGTTTGAGATATATGCCGACAGCAAAGGCAAACTGGTGTTCAGGCTAGGCTTAAGGAGCTAAATAAATACCTGCATGTGTCAAGATGTTTGTGTCACAGTTTCCACCTTTGTGCCTCGGAAGCTTCGAGAAAACTTCCATGTTACGTTGAAGACTTGTGTAGAGATATCTACAACTTCATACAACATAGCCCAAAGAGAATTAGAGAATTCAGACAGATTCAAACACTGTATGAAATGAAACCGCACCGGCTGTTGCGTTTAAGTCAGACACGTTGGTTGTCCCTGCATGAAGTCATAAAAAGAATCAACGAGCAGTGGCCAATTTTGATTCTGTACTTTAGATTGTGTTCTGTAGAAGACAAGAACTCCGCTGCAACAGCAATCCTTAACGGGCTAGAAAAGATGGAACCAAAAGCTTTCTTTGCATTTCTAATTTTTTTTCTTCCCATGGTTGTTTCATTAAACCTCGAATACCAGTCGGCCAGCTACAGAATGCACTCTTTAGTTTCTAACATCGGTGGCATGTTGAAAACTATTTTCAAGTTTTTTATGAAGCCTGAGTATGTAGACAAAACAGATGTGCATCTAATTAATCCAAAAGATCCACAAAACTACATGAGAGAAAATCAAATTTACGTGGGTGGCAGAGTAGCAGGCCTTATCGAACAAAATATGCTGAGCACTGATCAGGTAAGAAACTTGCGGCTCAAGTGTTTGGCATTTTATGTCGAATTTTGTTGCCAGGTTTTACAACGTATCAACTTGAACGACCCTGTTCTCATAAAGTTATCTATGCTTTCACCTAGTGTTGCCACTTTGGGTAATATTCCAAGTATAGTTCCTCTTGCTGCACACTTTCCGAATATTGTTGAAGAAGATGATTTGGAATCTCTGGATTTAGAATGGAGACTCATCCCAAATGTGGAATTGCAATATGATAAAGAGGCTGCAAGCACAGTTGAGTAGTAACTTTTTGAAAGTAACGCGTTACTTGTAACGCGTTACTTTTTCGGTAACTTTTAGGCTAACCAGTTACTTTTTCCTCGACAGTAACTTTTAACGTTGAAAGTTACTATTGATAAGGAACTTTTAAAAAAAATGAAAAGTTACTTTTGAAACAGCCTATGGTTTTTTAAATGTACCAACAGCAAAACACTCGTATTGCGGCTGTTTCAGGTCAAAAATCTTCGACCCCCCCCCCCCCCCCCCCATTCCTAGAATTCATACATAACTGTATCCTTTGGAAACCATTCCAGCAGCAGCCGGCTAAATAGGTTGAATGGGAACTGAGTGACAACCAATAAACATAAGTGGATGTTATTTCTTTGTGTGAGCAACACTGCTTTGGGTATATATCAATATTCAATATTAAGATTCATATTTTACTAAGTAAAGTAGGTTAGTAAATGCTTTGTACGCCATTATACGAGACCGTACGTCTGACGATGTTTCAATAAATCTTTTCAGGTAAGAAGTGGTATTTTGTAATTTTTTTAAACTGCCACTTACAATCAAAATTTCCTAAAAGTAACTTTTAAAGTAACTTTTAATTTTCAAAGTAACTTTTAGTTACTTTTTCCAACAAGGAACTTTTAACGTTTAAAAGTTACTTTTAAAGGCAAGTAACTTAACTTTTTAAAAGTTCCTTTTTAAAAGTAACTTACGCAACTCTGGCTGCAAGTGCCAAAATAGAGATATTGTGGAACAAGGTTTTTGAAGCCAAAAATCCTGTTGGGGATCTGATGTTTCCAAAGCTGACTGTCTTCATAAAAGCTATGTTTGCACTTCAACATTCATCCGCAGCTGCACAGCGTATCTTTTCAACAGTAACTCTCAACAAAACTAAAACTAGGAACAGGCTTGAAACGCAACAAATGCAAGCAATACTGCATACAAAGGAAAGTTTAAAATATTGCTCCAGTGTCACTTTGCCAATTTCGAAAGAACTTCGAGAAAGGGCAGCAACTGCAACTCATGCCCGCAGAGAGTAGTTTTCTACTTTACAACAGGTGATAGCTGCATGCAGTGTTGATAAATAATGTTTACAGTTTCAATGATGTTTGTTTTTCTGTGTCATATTTGTTCTTACTACTACAGCAACAAAATTAATGATTAAAAATATACTTTGCAAATTGATTAGGTCTACCCAACCAAAGATGTAAAACTTAAAAAAATAAATAATGATTTCTCTTTACAATTAAGCAAGCATCTTTATTATTTACTATTCTATTATTTCCTTTTTATCCTTCCTATATTTGTGTCTCATAATTATAAATCATAATTAGAATACTTGTGTGTCAAAAGTCTATCAACAGAATCAGCAGTAGATGTATTGTAGAAAAAGTGGGCGGGGGGTACAAATATTGAAGACTCCTCCCTCTATTAAGGCGGGCCAAGTACACTGATTGTCCGGTAGGTAGAGCGCAAAGGCTCTTCATTACTCAGACAACTTGTTTGCTTGCACGGCCTAGCGCCTGCACTCGGTTGATTGATTAATGGGGCTTAACGTCTCATATTTATGCAACGATGGCTAATCGAGACGATGAGCGGGTGATAATGAAGATGAGAAAGATGATAATGAAGAATAAAGCCACATCCGAATCAGATCCATTGTACGTCGCGTGAGTCGTCATACGGGAGTCCAGCAAGGGAGGGCAGGGCCAAGTGGGAGGAAAAATATTCAATGGTACAGTGGGGGGGGAAAGGGGATTGGGGTGTGGACTGCACTTCGTCTGACTTCTCCTCCTCGACCAGTCCGGCTTAGGTGGCCCTACCAGAAGCATACGCTTCCGCCGGCATAGCTCTCGGGATCAACAAAGCACGCAAACCTGCCCACCACGATAAGGTTGGAAAGTGTAGTGTTGGGTAGTACCAACTGCTACACAGAGACACTGTGTGGAGTTACATTATTAATTATTAAATTAATTGATGTATGATGTATAATCTGAGTTTCAAAGTGTAATCATCAATGTTAGTGATTTTGCCAGTTTTATAGTGATAATCTTTAGTGAGCTCTTAAAAAGTGATTTTTTGCAGTTAAGTAAGCGATTTTTAAATTTTTCATGTGGAGACACTGCGCCCGCATAAGGTGACACAAGTTAGGCGCAGGAGGTCCATGTGTCCAGCTGACGTCTGACGAGAGTAAACAGTAGACAACACACCTTGACAAAGGAATGTGGACCAGGCGGGATTCTAGTATTAATAGAGTCACTCTATTAGAGTGTTGCTAGAACATTTATTTGAGATTTAGTTTATTTGATTTAGATATAGATTTTATAGTTATTTGGACTGAATAATTTTAAGAATTTTAGGATTTAAATAAATAAAAAAAATAAATTCACATTTAGAGTCTACCCACTCAGTAACTAAACTGATTTGCAGTGGGGGACTTTAATTGAAAGTGACTGAACCAACCCTGTAGGCTTCGAACACCATCGACGAGTGAGCGATAACCAATCAAAGATCGATATTTCAAATACGAAACATATGAATCAGTGATTGGACAGTGCGAACACCTGCGGACAAATGCCAGAATCAACAAGGCCGATTCAGAACAACTTTGAATTTATTGAGTGCTTCGTTGCTAGGACGGCTCTAAAGTCACCGTTTACTTATATCTAAGAATTTTACTTTATCTTATTTTATATTGATTATAATTTAGACTAATTACCGTATTGATTGTAAATTGCACACCCTAGTATGACTACTAATCACATTACGTAAGTTCCTATTTGTTATGTATTGCTAGTTATCACATTCAAATAGTGCGCCTTATCTTAATGCTCATGTATGCACTCTGGTGGCGGGGATAATAAACGTTGTCTTGTAATGGCGTCCAGCTAAATGTGTCGTTGTATTTCGTCCCTCCGATTATCCTTGCAGAAATAGTCATGTGTGTGTAAAAACATAACAGTTTGGCGACGAGTAGTCTTTAAAAAACCCACAGTGCTCGTGAATACATTTTTGTCCGTCGGCGAGGTTCAATGTCAGTACTCAGTTGTGTCCAGTGAAATGATGCAACAGGTAGGCCCAAGCCACGGGGGCGTCATCGCGTCGGTTCGAGATTGTTCCAAGGGCAGTAACCTTAGGCCTAGCCTGTCCGATCGTGTTTCGGCCTAGGACCAAGTACAAGTTATACCGTCTTGGAAAGTGTCTGTCTGAGGTTGTCTGTCTACATTGTCCAGTGCCAAGATGGGTTTTATCGGAAAAGTTGACGAGTTCGATCCCCAGTTGGAAGATTTTCAGTCATACGCGGAACGCCTAGAAGAGTTTTTCAAGGCAAACGAAGTTTCCACTGAGGTAAAGAAAGCTTCTATATTTTTAACGCTTATGGGAGCTAAACTCTATTCGACGTTAAAGTCCATTTTAAGTCCAGATACCCCCCAAGGGAAGTCGTACACGGCACTAGTGTCCGCTCTACAGGCACATTTTGCGCCAGCCAAGTCTGTCATTGCTGAGGTTTTCAAATTCGGAAAGCGCAACCAATTGGAGGGCGAATCAGTCGACAACTACATAGTTGAATTAAAGCGCCTCGCCATCACTTGCAATTTCGGTTCCTATCTTGATCGGGCACTCCGTGATAGATTTGTGTGTGGGATCAAGGACGAGGAAACTCAGCGACAGCTATTGAACTGTGAGGATGAGCTATCTTTTGAAAAAGCATGCAAAATCGCTCGCGGTTTAGAACTGGCAATGAGTCATGCCAAGCTCCTTCACCCTAGTCAGGAGGAGGTAAAGAAAGTGTCTAAGAGCCGTGGACAGTATTCCAAGGGAGAAAAGTCCCGCTCCAAGCAAGGAAAAGCCAAGGCTAAGGAGACGAAGTCGGCCCAGTCGCAATCCAACTCAAGTAAGGAAGAGTCCAGTTCCAAGTCAAATCTTCAATGTCGAAGGTGTGGACGTTTCCATTCGGAGGACAAGTGTCCAGCCAAGGAGTGGACATGTTACAAGTGCAACGCGATTGGTCATACATCACGCATGTGCCACCGTCGAAAGAACGTCAAGAACGTCAAAAATGAATCATGTCAAGATCGGTCTGCAGAGTCGTCAACCACCGAGTGTGAAAGTGACGATTCGTGTGCCATTAAGAATGTCTCTGTTGTGACAAGTCAAAGTGAAAGTGTCAATGTCATGTCAAGTCAAAGTGAAAGTGTCAATGTTATGTCAAGCGATAGTGTCAATGTCGTGTCAAGTCAAAGTGATATTGATGTCAAGTCAAGCGATAGTGTCAATGTCATGTCAAGTCGAAGTGAAAGTGTCAATGTCATGTCAAGTCAAAGTGAAAGTGTCAATGTCATGTCAAGTCAAAGTGAAAGTGTCAATGTTATGTCAAGCGATAATGTCAATGTCGTGTCAAGTCAAAGTGATATTGATGTCAAGTCAAGCGATAGTGTCAATGTCATGTCAAGTCAAAGTGAAAGTGTCAATGTCATGTCAAGTCAAAGTGATGTTGATGTCAAATCAAGTGATAGTAATGTCGAAAATGTCAATATTGTGTCAAAACATAATGTCAAGTGTTCCTCAAACACAGTTGATAAGGTAAGGGAAGAACCGTTGTTGATTCCAGTGTCTGTCAATAATAAGATTGTCAAAATGGAGGTAGACAGTGGTTCTGCAAAATCGATAATCTCAGATGAGATGTATCATGAGTTTTTCTCTGATGTGCCATGTACGCAGTCTGAGTTGAAACTGAAATCAGTTCTTGGTGAAAACCTAAAAATCTATGGTGAGATACAAGTGTCGGTAGCAAACTCTCATAGTTCCAATCAGGTAGTTCATAGTTTACCCTTAATCGTTGCGCAGGTGCACGATTTTACACCCCTGATGGGAAGATCTTGGTTGAATGTTCTATATCCCGATTGGAGGAAACAGTTGTCAGGAAGTTGTACTGCGGTAAATTCTTTGCAATGTCTCGATAGTTTTGAGGATGTTAGTCAGCTTCAGAAGAAGTTTTCAAACGTTTTCAAGGGGAGTGAGGCGTCGTCCATTAAAGAATTTGTGGCTGATGTTGTCCTTAAAGATGATGCAATTCCAATTTTTCACAAAGCGTACAATGTTCCCTATGCCCTGAGAGAAAAGGTTAACGATGAAATTGAGCGGCTAGTGGAAACCGGTACCCTTAGACCTGTCAAACGGAGCGAATGGGCTTCTCCTGTAGTAGTTGTCCCCAAGAAAGATTCGGATAAAATTCGCTTATGTGTTGACTACAAGGTCACGGTGAACAGGTGCATAGACACGGAACATTACCCACTGCCACGCGTGGATGATATTCTGGCCTCACTGGCAAAAGCAAAGGTGTTCACCGTGTTAGACCTTTCAAGTGCTTATCTTCAATTGAAGTTAACAAAACGGTCTCAACACATTCTTACCATCAATACCCATTTGGGCTTGTACCAGTTTACAAGGTTACCTTTTGGAGTAACGAGTGCCCCAGCCATATTCCAATCAGTGATCGATCAGGTGTTAAAGGGCATACCCAATGTCCTCGCTTATTTAGATGATATACTAATTCTGGGAGAGACTTTGGAAGAAAACAAAAGAATCTTGTTGTTAGTTCTCCAAAGGTTGGAAAGGTATTCCATCAGAGTTAACGCTTCTAAATGTCGGTTCTTCAAATCTAGTATCGAATTCCTAGGTCATCTAATTGATCAGTGTGGTATCCATCCCACCCCTGAGAAAATTAGAGCTATTTCGCAAGCCCCTGAACCATCAAATGTCACACAGCTACAGTCTTTTCTAGGGTTGTTAAATTTTTACAACAGATTTTTGCCAAACCTGTCGATGAAAATCAAACCATTACACCGGCTACTGGAAAAGGGTGAAACTTGGCATTGGTCCAAGGATTGTAAAGAAGCTTTTGAGCTTAGCAAGCAATTGCTGCTAGAGAATCAGGTTCTTGTGCCATATGATCCCCAAAAACCCATTGTAGTATCGAGTGATGCTTCACAATATGGAGTAGGCGCTGTCCTGTCGCACCTTGTGGATGGTGAAGAGCGACCTGTAATGTTTGCGTCCTCAACCTTAAACCATGCAGAGCAGGGATATGCACAGGTGGAGAAGGAGGCTTTGAGTATTATCTTCGCTGTCAAGCGTTTCCATAAGTATCTTTATGGGCGTAAGTTCCGTCTAGTAACGGATCACCAGCCTTTAAAGGCGATACTTGGCAGTAAAAAGGGAATTCCAACCCTCGCAGCTGCACGTCTCCAAAGGTGGGCGATTATATTGTCTTCTTACCAGTACGATATTGAGTACAGGAGAGGCAAAGAGCTTTCCTCAGCTGATGCTATGTCCCGCTTACCAATGCAAAGTGACGGCGTAGAAGAGTTCAAAAGTATTTCTTGTCCAGTGAAGTTGATTTGTGAATCCTTAACCTCAACATTCCAGCAGCGTCCCTGTAGTGCAAAAGATATTGCAAATGCTACTAGGCAAGATCCCATGTTGTCCCGTGTGTATACACTCACTCAACAAGGCTGGCCGATGCATGTTGAGATTCCAGGCTTAAAACCCTACTTTATTCGAAGACATGAACTGTCACTAGACGGAAACTGTGTGTTGTGGGGAAATAGGGTAATCATTCCTGTAAAGTTGCGTGATCATGTACTCTCCTTGTTACATGAAAATCACCCTGGTGTGGTTCGATCTAAAATGTTGGCAAGAAGCCATGTGTGGTGGCCGGGCTTAGACGCGGATATTGAACGAAATATATCCGAATGCGAAGCTTGTGTAGTCACTCGTTCCACAAACACAGCTGTCCCTTTGACAAACTGGCCAACACCTGTCAAACACTGGCAGCGAATCCATTTGGATTTTGCTCAAAAGGATAATGTGACGTTTCTAGTGTTAGTTGACAGCTATTCTAAGTGGATTGAAGTATGGATAATGAAGTCAACTAATGCAGCTCAGGTTATAAGTAAGCTTAGGAAGGTGATTTCTGTCTTCGGGTTCCCGGAAACCATTGTCACTGACAATGGTCCACCCTTTACTTCATCAGAATTCAATGATTTTTGTGGAAGGAATGGTATCAGTGTGCTGCATAGTCCGCCTTACCACCCAGCTTCGAACGGTGCTGCAGAACGAGGTGTGCAAACCCTTAAACATGTCCTGAACAAGTTTAATGTAAATGTTGACAAATTTGATCAAGGGCGTGACATGTCACTCCAACATAAAATTGACAATTTCCTATTCAGTTTCAGGAACACCCCTAATACTGCCACAAATCTATCACCTGTAGATATCATGTTAAAGTATAAACCCCGAACCAAGTTGGATATGCTCAAACCCAATCTAAGTGTTACGTTGCAAAAACATAGTACCAACATAATGACCCAGAGCAATGGTTCACATAAACAGATGTTTAAACCAACAGAATTTGAGGAAGGTGAACAAGTCCTAGTAAAGTCGGTAGGACCAACTAAGGAAAGAGGATTGAATTGGTTGGTAGGTGAGGTGAAACAGAGAATCAGCTCTGTAACGTACCTAGTGTGGGTGCGGGATAAAATCAGATTGGTACATGCCGATCATCTGAGGCGCTCACAATTACCCTTGGTGGATCAAACACTGAAACCTGGGTTACCCAAGAGTGTACTTAATTCACCCTGTGTTTTTAATAAACCAAGTCCGGTAGGTTCAAGTGTGAATCCGGAGCCGGAAAACACATCTGTGAATCCGAATCTAGTGAGTGAGTCTCCTACGGACACATATGTAAGTCCTACGGAACCGGACATAAGAAGGTCTGGGCGGAACCGCAAGGCTCCTCAAAGATTAGATTTGTAAATATAAAACAAAAAAAAGTAACCTGTGTTTCAAATCTGTAGTAGTCTAGTTATTCATTACATGAAGAAATGTATGTCAACACTCTTTTGAAGGGAAAGGAGTGTTATGTATTGCTAGTTATCACATTCAAATAGTGCGCCTTATCTTAATGCTCATGTATGCACTCTGGTGGCGGGGATAATAAACGTTGTCTTGTAATGGCGTCCAGCTAAATGTGTCGTTGTATTTCGTCCCTCCGATTATCCTTGCAGAAATAGTCATGTGTGTGTAAAAACATAACACTATTCTGTCTCTTCACAACAATATTTTATATATTCTATTATATTATCCTTCATATTAAAGAACTAGATTTGTTTAGATATAAGTATGAACCCAATAGATGATGTAAATCTAGACTACAATGATGTTGACCCACCACTAGCAGTTAGCAGCACATTCGACATAATATGCAAAGACACTTTAGGGATACAGCAACTATTTGAGAATAATAAAGAACCAAAACTACTGCACATTAACATAAGAGGGATAAACAAACATTTTGACGAAATGATAGTACTAATGCAGGCATGCGCCATCAACTTTGACGTGATCATCCTAACAGAAACTCAACTGCAGCATGATACATCTAAATACCAAATAAGTGGCTACGAAACTTTTCATCTACTACCTAAACTATCGACTCATGACGGAATCACATTACTGATCAGGACATGTACATTTGACGCGTATACTGTAAACCACCTTAATGGAATAACATCTGCCAATAACGCTTTACTTCAACTAACAACAAAGGCGGCAACTGCTCAATCCTAATCCTAACAGTGTACAGATCTCCCTCAGGAAATGCCAACCTATTTTTTTTAAGAAATCGGTATAGAAGCCAATAAAATGAAAAGTAAATATAACGTCATCGTAGGAGATACAAATATTAATATTGAAGGAAATCTATGGAGGCCTAATGAAACAATAGCGACGGAATACCTTAATTACATGTACATGAATGGCTTCCTGCCAGGCATAAGCAAACCAACCAGAGTGACCCCTAAAGTGAGTTCCTGCATAGACCACATTTTTATTAAATCAAAATATGATAACAATATAACAGCAATTCTTGAATCATGCTTAACAGACCACTATCCTATTATACTTGGTTGGAATAATCTGAATAAAAATAACTTTGAATTTGTATAAATTCAAATAACCACTTAAATTCACTTCCAAGTCAATAACCACTGTACTCTCAATTATTTAAATACATAATATATGCTCACATGAGAACTACAAGCTGTATTTTAAGTCATTATCCTGGTTCCTTGTCATTATCCTG
This sequence comes from Isoperla grammatica, assembly GCA_945910005.1. Lineage (NCBI taxonomy): Eukaryota > Metazoa > Arthropoda > Insecta > Plecoptera > Perlodidae > Isoperla > Isoperla grammatica. Next base: position 16,574,528 of record OX246747.1, read on the forward strand.
ATAGCACAACAATTAAAATATTTAATAAAGCATTGTTAAGTTGAGAAACTATGTTGCTGACTAGAAAACCTAGCAGATAAACACCTTAGCTATATTCGAGAATTTTTTTCAAACTTTTAAATTCATACTTAATGTTAATAAATTTGAAAGCCTCATATTCCCTTTTTGCCAACAATCACCCATGTGGCAGCAGCGGATGCAATTTCCACTTCCAATATGGGTTGCAACAAAACAGTGAATGAAAACATGTCTGGTGTGAGACTTTCCCCTGGCGCTGTTACAGCATCGCTTACAATGCGAAAAGACAGACGGTGTGTTAGGCCTACTGGAGAAGTGTAGTGGGCGAGTGGGTGTGGGGGAGTGGGAGAGAGAGTGATTATAAAATAAATTGACAGCTCGTAGAAGAGACGGGTCCGAGTACACAGCCCAGAGCTAGGGCTGGCCATTCGGCTACCGAAGTAGCTTACTATAGAACTATAGATAGGCTGGTACCCTAGACCCGCCCCATTTTCGTCAAAATTACTTCTGAAAGACAAAAAAGAAAACTTAGAAAGTGACGCATGCATAATAAGCGGTGATTTTTCAGAAAACTTCACGTTCGTTGTACAGGATGAAATACAAACGTATCACTGGTTAATACTCAAGAAAGAACCCATTTGTTTTGGCACCATATCAGATAACCTGCAACATGGACCGCCAGCTATATGGATGCACCTTGAGCCTGTTCTCCAATTAATTCGAACTGAACATCCTGAAGTTAGTCAAATCCATTTTTATAGTGATGGTCCAACATCGCAATATAAGCAAAAATGGAATTTCTACCTTCTGTCTAAAAATATATATGAATATGGTTTTTTAAAAGCCTCCTGCCATATGGGCCCACATGAGACCAATATTTGATCAAATTAAGAAAAAATCACCAGCAGTTAAGGTACTGCATTTCTTCTCCTATGGGCCTTCATCCCAGTACCGTCAGAAGAAAAATTTCTTTCTTTTCTGTACACTCACTTATCAGATAGGGTTTTCGGCAGCAACCTGGTCTTTCTTTGAGGCAGGTCATGGCAAGGGGGCTGCAGATGGGATAGGGGGTGCAGTCAAACGCCAAGCCGATAAGATAGTATCCTACGGCAATGACATAGCAAATGCTCGAGTTTTGTATGAAACTCTTAAGGAGGCTGGCCCATCTAAAATACATTTGTTTTTGTAGACAATGAGTCAATCGAAAAGATCCCTAAGACGATTCCAAACAATTTAGCAACAATCAAAGGTACCCGTCAGATTCACCAACTGTGTAAGTTCTCACAAGGAAGCATGTGTTATTGCACCATTTCTTGTTTCTGTGAACAGAATGATCTATTGAAGGCCAGCTCTGTACCTGCCATTTGCCTGTGCAAAAAATAACCTTTGTAAGGGAAAGGTATGGGCAAGGTATCTACACGTCAGATGAAGACGATGATCTGCCCCTAGTAAATTTTGCTGCACAACATGTGAGCGTCGATAGTACACCGCCGGTGTTGGCAGGATCCAGCTCACCTATTCCACCTACAACTCTTCACTGCAAAAACATAAGCCATGGGACTAACGTTCTGGTTGAGCTACCTACTGCAATGCGTTCACGCAACACAGAGTATCGCTATGTGGCAGTTTGCCAAAGTGGTGTGGAAGAGGATGGTGATATCAAGGTATTATACCTCAAACACCAGTCCTTGGGAACATGCTTCACAATCAACGACATTGAAATACCCTCATTTATTTCTTTCGATCAAGTGCTGGAAATATTGCCGGAGCCAACACTACGTATGAAAGAGCGGCGTGAACTGTATGTGTTTCCGATGGAAATTAATTTGTATGAAAGGAAATAAGCCTTTGAATATCTTAAAAGAAATGGCGATGGCCCACAAGAATAAGATTTAAACTTATTATTGCCATGAATGGTACTTTATGTCATGAATGTTACTTAACGTCATGAATGTTACTTCATGTCATGAATGTTAGCTAGGCTACCCAGCCATCTTATCTAAATATTTAACTATTTAAAAACATGAAGTACTTCCAATTATACTTTTATTGTTAGTTATACTTTAACCTATACTACTTAATTTAATTTAATCAGATATCTAAAGCCAATCCTCATTAACAAGGTTCGAAAGTAAGTGAAATGTTAGCACTGGTAACACTCATGACAGTATTGAATTGATAAAACAACTTAAATTAAATATCTAATGGATAATGATTGTATGTTCCTTATGATGGAACAAAATAAAGGGTATTCAAAAGATTAAACTAACGTGTTTTATTTTTGTTCTCCTTAGTTAGTCATTGTATTGTATTGCACGGTAACACTCATGACATCCCGAGACACATTTGAGTACGCAAGTGCATATTTAAACTACTAAATATTAAAAAATAGGCAAACCCATTTACAGCATGGTAGGAGATACATTAATTGTTGTACCCTATTATTCTGATAATCGTAGGTAAACATTTTTTAAATCTGCATTGCATTTGTCAAAGAGTCAATTTTTTTGAGAATGACCCATGTAAGACTGAATCAGTGAGTGTTATGTTAAATTATGCATGTTATATGCATTTACAGTTGAAGTAACTGCAATTGTCAGTAGTGTTACCAATACACTCACTCACTGGTGTTACGCAGCAACCATTTTCAATGTCAGTGGTATTAGCCCTACTATGAAAATATTTAATTACCTTTTATAAATAAATAAACAGCATTTTAGCTCTGCCAAAACTGTAGTATCATTTCATTATGTATTATGATCCCCCAAAAAAATTTCATAAAATTTTTATTTTTAATCCCAATATTTTGTTCATCTAAATGTGTCAGGTTTGAGAAAATGACCCATATAATACTGAATTTATTTATATTTATATTTTAATTTATACCTAGTCCGTAAGTATGTACATTGTACATGTGCATTTCAGCAGTTTATTTCAGCAGTTCAGAAGTAATTAGTGTAGTAGCCTGTATATACCTGATAACCTTGAACAGGATCTTATCCGCAGAATTGACGATCTCGAGCAATACCAAAGACGCGAAAATCTGAGAATCTTCGGCATTCCGGAAACACGGGGGGAAGATACTGAACAGCTCGTCCTCAATGGTAGAATAGGCGACGGTGGCCTAGAGCTAGGTATGCGGGAATGTGACATATCGAGATTACATAGAATTGGTCCCCCTCCTGCCCATGATAAAACTGGACCCCCAAGGCCCATCATAGTAAAGCTGGCGAGCTACAGGCAGAGGGACGTGATATACCGAAACAAAAGATACCTACGAGGAACAAGGATTGTGATAAGAGAAGACCTCATGGCTGCAAGGAGACAAGTGTTACAGGAAGCAATTGAGAAGGTGGGAATGCGGAATGTCTGGACCCAAGACGGAGTAATCTTCTGGTCTGTCAACAAGCGGCGAGAGACGGCAACAACGCTTGCTGGCCTCAGAAGCAAACTCGAGGGGTGTGGAGAGCAGAGCGCGCCACCCACTGACAGAGAGTGACCTCATGCCAACCCTCCACCTGTCTTCAAGGCCGCAGCTAGCAACAACCCAGAACACCGATAGAGCGCGGACCGATTTAACTTCTCAACACGGAACTCGGAACAACTCATGCCGGGAGTACTTACCTCTACACAAAGGCCTGTACCACACAACAATAAAATAAAATATAGTATAGTAGATTAGAGTATAGTATAGTAGATTTAAATCTTCCTTCTGCGCGTTACCAACCGTATGTACTTCTAGACTATTCTATCAAGTAGATGATAAGACTAGAACCATTAGAGCACTGCTTCTCTAAAAGAATGTGCACAGTTAAGTTCTGTGAAGTTGAACACTCACATGTCAGCCAACAACACTAACACCTATTATCGTGCTGCCCACACATGTTTCAACCCCGCCATGTTACGCCAGGTTTTGCGTCTCGAATTATCAACGTCTTCAACATGCATATGAACAAAGTGCAAAACGATATAACCGATACAACATCTGTGCGTACGTAGAATGACAAGAACAACCCGGGCCAGTCTCTGTCGAACCCTGACGAGAACAGGATGCTGTGGGGTTGCGGTAACCTACGAGAAGGAATATACGAGGACTCATACAGACCTGTGTATCGGACTTCCTGAAGACACAGGGTTTACAACCGCTCTGTTGGTTCCGGTTCATCGACGACATCTACGCTATTTGGACCCATGGTGAAGAATCTTTCGCGACCTTCTTAGAGGAACTAAACACCTTTACCTCGCTACGCTTCACGTGGGAAATCTCCAAACACCACGTCAACTTTTTAGACGTCGATGTCTGGATCCGGGATGGACACCTGGAAACCAGCGTCCATTTCAAACCAACCAACAGTCAGCAATATCTGCATTATGACAGCTGCCACCCCAACTATACGAAACAAGCCTTACCACACGCACTCGCCATACGAGGACGCAGGATTTGTTCCAACGAAGAGGACTTAGCAAAGTATTGCCACCGCATTGCGAATGCCTTTGTGGCTCGGGGATACCCCCGCCAGAAAGTCCTAAACCAAATCCATCGGCCAAACAAACCACGCACTCCACCCAACAACAGCATTATCCCACTAGTCACCCAGTGGCACCCAGGCTTACACGTACTAAATGGCATTATGAAGCGAGGAGCCCACATCCTCAAATCCTCAGGTCTCACCAACGACCTGGCGAAAAACCTACCGCGGGTGTACTTCCGGCGCCCACCTAACATCAGCGACCGCATCGTTAGGCACACCCCAGACAGGAAGAAGGAGAAGCTGCCCCTACCCCGGGGATCACACCCATGCCACAGATCACGCTGTAAGACCTGCGCCATCCACCCTTCCACTACTTCTTTCACTGCTCGAGCCACCGGAAAAACATACCCCATCAGGCAACACTACAACTGCACCACAACCAACCTGATCTACCAACTACAGTGCCAACTATGCCCGGCCGAGTACATAGGCCTAACGACCAACTCACTAAGTACTCGAATGAATGGGCATAGGCAGGACACTGTACAGAAACTTGACCTTAAACCCGTGGCCCAACATGCAGGCACCCACAACAAGGGGTTTAATGATTGCTACACTACCAGGGTAGTAAGATCATTACCCCCTTCCTGCAACGAGGAGCACCTGAGGCAATGGGAACTGGCGCATCAAATAGTTACCAACTCGCGCCAAAAGCCCAACCTCAACCTAAGGTAGGCCTAGGCCACCTACCCCTAGGCCCCTCCCTCCTCCCACACCGCCACCACAACCAACAGCGCCTTGTAAATATCGTGTAAATAGTATTTTTAAATTGAAATAGCTTTAGTCTTCTTCAACGGTCGGTGACCAAGGCCACGTAGGCCGAAACGTTCGACAATAATGTGTAAATATCTGTGTTAATCTTCACCTCAAGCAGCCACCCACAACCTTTCAGGTAAGCTGTTGGTCTCCTTTCTTCTTTCCCCAATATACATCTGTGTAAATTATAAGTTATTTCAAACCGTTTGAATTCTATATTTAGGCCTACAAAGTGAACGATATTATTATCGGATTAATTAATGAGATTTTCCACGTTGATGCAGCCGCCGATTACCTCACCGGTCAATTAAAGAAGGTAAGACCTGTCACAGTGTCAATACGGTCAAGTTTGGTGTGTATGGCACATTGGCCTACACTGAAAGCAAATCATTCTGATTGTTACAGTGCTAACATCAGAATACCAGCACTTCTTTGGGACGACCAATTAGCCCCCTGGTACTGTAAAGAACTACCGCGTCACTACGTGAAACAAAACAAAAATAATACGATACGTCACGTCACGGTCGCCTTTCAATTGCAGTTATAATAGCGAGAGATATTATATTAACTTTGTTTGCATTAATATAAAGAAACAACCTAGCATTACGTATGTAGTTTGTAAGAAAAGTAGGAGACTATAATATTGTTATCTTTGTTTTCATGTTGTGGCACTTACTATGTTCATTATTAGTTTTGGTACCTACTATGTAGATCTGACAGCTGCAGAATATATTACTATTATCATTCATATACTAAGTCGGATTTCTTTCGAAATTGGTTTCCCGACAACAAACTCAATTACGCCACGTAATTGAGAGCCCATCCTACTCAATCTTCACACTGCAACAAATCTACCCACGCCCACCCCGACTGGATGCTAAGCCCGGCCATGCAGGTTCACCTAGATTGTTCCCGCTAATCAGGGGTGTAACAGCCATTGCTGGGCAGCAACCAACCCCAAACGTGGATATAATTAAAAAGTTAAAAAACAAGATGCCTGCTTTCCACAACATCTCTGAAGATAGTTTCATTGAAGGCTATCTGTATTTTCTTGTCAATTAATAAATGGAGTCAAAGACGGCAATTTGAACATCCTTCAGCAGCTCTTGGCGATGAGAGAGAAAAAAAAAGTTTGCTGATGCTTCCCTACAAACAATTTGGGCTCCTGTGAATAGTGTGGAGGATGCAGAGCGCTTTTCAGTTAATATAACCTCGTCCTCACAGACCCTCGTACTCGCATGAAACAGAGCACCATTGAAACGTGTGCTATGCTCTCATTCAACCTTGCCATTAAGCCATTAATTGAGATCATTGTACTGTGTATATATTAAATTAATACATGTATGCACTCGGCTATACTCCATTTCAATGAAAATGATTTTTGTAGTGATTTTCCTGTTTTTGGTGTATTTTTCCCTTTTTTGCTATATAGACGCTATAAAGCAGGGGTCGGCAACAGGCGGCCCACGGGCCATGTACGTGGGCCATGTGGGGCTAATTTTTGTGGCCCTCCACTAATTTATTTATTTATAAGGAAATCGCAATTATTATTCCTAGTTTCCACCACTGCTAGAAAAATTCAAGTTAATATTTTAAACATCAACCATTACCGTGATTAGACATACAAGTAGACACATGTGTGGATGTGTTGGTCAAATTAATCAATTTTATAAAAGCGCTCGTCTCTACAATACCGATTACTGAGAGTTCAGAGAATTCTTGGATAACATTAACGCGAAAATTATGATTTGCTGCTCGCCACTGAAGTCTGCTGCTGGACACGCCCACACATGTTTTAGGCAAAATATGTATCAAAAGATTCAAAACAGAACTATCGAGGATTAAGTCAAGTTGCGATCCACATGTGTGTTATGATGGGATCTACGTACATTTGAACAATATCAGGTAAAAACCTAGATTAACAAATCACCGATAACCACTTACAGGACGTTCTAAGCATATCTTGTACAAGACGCGAGCCCAACAAATTGGCCCAAGAACAGGGGTGTAATTTCTCGCACTAGAAGTGGCCCGGACCTGTGGCCCCATGTACTAATAATACGCAGCACTGGTAGGTGGCACTATACACATGGGTCATTTCATTGAATATGGTCCAAGGGTGGTTGCTGACCCATCTCAGATATTTTTTTAACTTTTACCATTTGTTCCTATATGTGTTTGGACTCTAGTCCCAAAGTTTTAGATTTTTTTTATGACTCACTAAAAAGTGACAGGCTTTAGAAGCCAGGCGGTCGCGGCAAAAATCACCATTTGGACTTCTTCGTTACATCGTGTAACTCGTAAACTATTCGTCCAATCAGAACAGAGCACTGGACATATTTTGTTTAAAAGAGTCAGAATATTCCAAATGTGTTCCTAAAATATAGTATATGTCAGCCATATTGGTTCTATCCAAGGTCAAACATCGATTTCGGAAATCATTTTTTCATCAAGTTTGAAGCTGTATTACTTGATAAGGGTTGAAGATAAATGATAACTGTTTTTTTCTCCTTGCACATCGGAAACATATTTACCAGGAAAAAAATAATAACCTTTGTTTTTCTATCCCTAAATGGGTGAAAAAAAATCCCCAAAATGGGAAAAACTCAAATTTTGACATGTTCAAGGTCATGTATCTCCAATGGGGGTAAAGATAAAAAATTGAAAATAAGGGAATATTTTGCCCTTATGTAGGTCTGTCAGTGACTAAAAAGTTTGGGTTGTTATTCAACACGGTTTAGAAAATACAGCATTTAGAAAATCGGTCAAAACAACGTTACGCACATGTATTCTTATCGTAAGAAGTGTACTTACAATAGCTCATGATTGTCTGAAATACAACAGAAAACAATAATATTGTTACCTGGTTATAATTGATGGTTCTTCAACATTTCTTTTGAACTTCGATTTCATTAACGTGTCTACTTCTTCTTTCAAACGCTCGCTGATGTTAGGCGTTCGACTGGTCGCAGTTGAAAGTTCCAGGGCGGACAGTATTCATAACATATTTGTATAAGGCACCAATGTCTTGTCATTTCTTGTTAATTGGAATGATGTCATAGGTCCGGGAGGGCTGAAGGAATGAACGTAGGCCTAATAGTCGTCGTCTGCTTCCTAATGTTTTAGCACTTTCCCTAAATACCAACGGTCATTATATAAACACGCGACGTTATCGTACATTTTTATGTCCATGGGGATAGCTTTACACACAGTTTCTTCCACATAATTAATTGGAGCAGATGTGTTGCAAACTAGCATCATACACTCATCTTTTGGGATAAAACAGTGTGCTTTTCTCTAGTGCGAGATATGGCGAGAGCATGTTTAGTCTTATTGTAAGCGCAACTTTGTTAGTTTCAATTTCTTGTATCAATGTAGTTGTTCAATTTCTTCTTAATTTCTGCAACAGATGAACTGTTAAGATACCAATGTAACCTATAGGCCTACTCAGCAGGTTACAACTGACAGGTGTGACTGTGAAATTGTTGCTCCTAATGTAAACAAGATTCCCTACTTTTCGGACGGGGCTGCCGGACAGTACAAGAACCGCAAAAACTACATAAATATTTTAAAACATAAAATCAATTTTGGAATGGAAGTAGAGTGGCATTTTAGCAAAGGAGGTACAGTGAAAAGGCTTGTTACAAAAGCAAGTCTTCAGTGTAGTACATCCAACCACATCATGAAACCACAAGGCATGTTCAGCTTCGGCAATAACAAAATTATAGGAATAACATTTCTCTACGTAGATTCTAAAGAAAACGAAACTAACAAAGTTGCGCTTACAATAAGATTTAACATGCTCTCGCCATATCTCGCACTAGAGAAAATCACACTATTTTATCCCAAAAGATGAGTGTACAATGCTAGTTTGCAACACATCTGCTCCAATTAATTATGTGGAAGAAACTGTATGTAAAGTTATCCCCATGGACATAATTTTTGACATAATTTTTTATTTTATTTCATTTCTCAATTATTTTTTCTTGTACTTGATTTTTATTTTATACAGTTAAGTAGTTTGTTTTGTTTTTGTTGTTTGTTATTTATGATTTCATTATTATTAATTGTTTTGCATAGCCTAGTTTTATTTAAGGTCCTCCTTTGTAAATCGTTTTATAACTGAATAGGATTGACATTAAATAAATAAATAAATGACCGTTGGTATTTAGGGAAAGTGCTAAAACATTAGGAAGCAGACGACGACTATTAGGCCTACGTTCATTCCATCAGCCCTCCCGGACCTATGACATCATTCCAATTAACAAGAAATGACAAGACATTGGTGCCTTATACAAATATGTTATGAATACTGTCCGCCCTGGAACTTTCAACTGCGACCAGTCGAACGCCTAACATCAGCGAGCGTTTGAAAGAAGAAATAGACACGTTAATGAAATTGAAGTTCAAAAGAAATGTTGAAGAACCATCAATTATAACCAGGTAACAATATTATTGTTTTCTGCTGTATTTCAGACAATCATGAGCTATTGTAAGTACACTTCTTACGATAAGAATACATGTGCGTAACGTTGTTTTGACCGATTCTCTAAATGCTGTATTTTCTAAACCATGTTGAATAACAACCTAAACTTTTTAGTCACTGACAGACCTACATAAGGGCAAAATATTCCCTTATTTTCAATTTTTTATCTTCTCCCCCATTGAGGATACATGACCTTGAACATGTCAAAATTTGAGTTTTTCCCATTTTGGGGATTTTTTTTCACCCATTTAGGGATAGAAAAACACGGGTTATTATTTTTTTCCTGGTAAATATGTTCCCAATGTGCAAGGAGAAAAAAACAGTTATTATTTATCTTCAACCCTTATCAAGTAATATAGCTTCAAACTTGATGAAAAAATGATTTCCGAAATCGGTGTGTGACCTTGGATAGAACCAATATGGCTGACATATACTTTATTTTAGGAACACATTTGGAATATTCTGACTCTTTTAAACAAAATATGTCCTATGCTCTGTTCTGATTGGGGGAATAGTTTACGAGTTACACGATGTAACGAAGAAGTCCAAAATGGTGATTTTTGCCTCGACCGCCTGGCTTCTAAAGCCTGTAACTTTTTAGTAAATCATAAAAAAAATCTAAAAATTTGGGACTAGAGTCCAAACACATATAGGAACAAATGGTAAAAGTTAAAAAAATATCTGAGATGGGTCAGCAACCAATTAATTCAAAATTGGACCATTTTCAATGAAATGACCCACAATTTAGTTAACGACCCCTGCTATAAAGTGTTATTTTGGATTTTATTTTTGCTATGAAATGAAAAAATTACTGCTATTTTCCCAGAACTCTAATTATGCGTAATAGGCCTGACAATCCCATCATCGAGCGCTGCGTGCGAGAGAACTTTTTCATGTTTACGCCGACTCAAAACTTATTTACGTAACAGAATGAGCAATGACAGACTGAGTAGCTTAGCTACTCATTTCATTTTATTTCTTAGCTGTATAACCACAATACGAGATTGTATGTACATTGTCAAGATGAGTTAAATATTACATCATAAGGTCGTATAGGCCTTGAAGTCATTGTATGGGTCATAGCTTGGTTCCTTGACCAGTGAACTCGGCTACATCATAATACTGCTCCGTTTTCAGAAACATGGTTATTTTGCGTTTGAATGTTCGTATATCTGGGGAGTCTTTGATCTCGTCTGGAAGCTTGTTTTAGAGTCTACGACCTGACTGTAGAATCCCATGATAAGCCAAGCTCAGCTTGCAGTATTTGTGCTGTAATTCGGAGGATCCTCGACTGTTGTAGTGGTGGCTAGCCGCTTGGAACAGGTGAAGGTTTTCCCTGGTGAACATGCACACTTGTCGGATGTATAAGCACGGCAACGGCAGTATATTTAGGTCCTTGAAGTGGGGTCTGCAAGATGTTCTTCTACACACGCCCACCATGTACCGGATTACTCTCTTCTGAGCAACAAATACCCGCTTGGCCGAGGACGAGCTACCCCAAAACACTATAGGCCCTACCATATTGTAGAATGATTGATTTATTAATGGGGCTTAACGTCTCATATTTATGCAACGATGGCTAATCGAGACGATGGGCGGATGATAATGAAGATGAGAATGATGATGATGAAGAATAAAGCCACATCCGAGTCAGATCCATTGTACGTCGCGTGGGTCGTCATATGGGAGTCCAGCAAGGGAGGGCAGGGCCAAGTGGGAGGAGAAATATTCAATGGGACAGTGGGGGGGAAGGGACAGGGTCTCCTTTTGTCGCCTCTTACGACTAGCAGAGTCACTCTGGGCCTATTCTTCCCCGGGCCCAGACGGGTCTATTTAAACTGGTGTTTTCTTTTGCAGAGACTCAAGAGATGGTCCTGGAAATGATCCGCTTGAGGGGGGAATTTTCGGACGATTTTTCGGGCAAGCAAGGTACTGGGCAACAGGGATGGATGTAAGCCAATACTACTCTACTACTTACATTTATTCTTCATTTGTCGCCATCTCAATTATCAGATATCATGAGCTAAAAACAACAATACCATGTAAAAGACCAAGGCCTAGGGCTATTCCTAATTGCGAGCTTGGAATTTGTGTTGCTGTCAAATAACCATAGTAACACAGAGCTACCTGAGTAGGCTTAAAGGCCCAACCACAATTGCTGGCATCGCAATTGTATAAATATGAAATACCGTAACTATCAAGATTGCGACATTAAGACGTTACGATTTTGTTGTCAACGACATTCCATAACCCTTGATACCTAATTATTTTCATCTACTTTGTTTCAGGAAGGTGGCAAAGAAATTGGGTTATCCTAGTGAGTGGAAGGTCATTCAAAAGAAATGGTTCAACATGATTGTGAAATATAAGGTAAGCCAAGCATCACATGGATAATTCTACTCCCATTAATCCCATAACTACCATATACCATGGTCCAAACGGAATTGTTAAGGGAAGTTCATCAGTTTAAATTACCTAACTCTCCAGGTCTAGGCCTATATGCCACAAAAATAGCTTGTCGGCTACAGCATTAAGGCTATTATTAGGTTGGTTATTATTAATAACACTATTCAAACATTGTTAGTATTGTTAAGAATTGATAACTTTATATCACCAGCGTACTATACATGTTTGGGCTGTTTCCTATAGGAACACGTTTGATGTGTTTTGCATGTCCAATTGTGGTATACTTTAACCTCAAAAACAATGGCTGAAAGGTCATCATTGCATAAGAGGAAAAAAAAAATAATTAAAAAAAATTAGTTTTGACACGATGTATTCATTTCAGGAAATCAAAACGCCACGTTCCGGTGTTAGCACTGAAGATGGTAATATCGGCCCAATAAGCTGGCAATATTTTGAGCCAATGGATGCCATTCTTGGGGATCGCCACATCATCAATCCTCCATACCTAATAGATTCTAGCCGTTCATCACTATCTAACAATACCTCACCCTCTCCACCGGCCACTAGCTCTTCTTCATTCTCACCCTCTCCCCCACTTGATTTTTCAAACTACGTTTTCCTCAGTTCCCCTACAAACTTGCCACCGATCGCCACTCCCACAACCCCCAAATTTTCGTTATATAAGAGCAACTATTTGGGCAGTAAGTCAACTCCGGAATCGGCTTCTGGTGCTTCCGAAAAAAAAAAGAAAAAAAACGACCGAAGATGGTGCCCCTGCAGAGCCCAAAAAGGCAAAAGAAGACCCGTACTTGAAATTTCTTCTTGAAGAAAGAGAGCTGGCAGCAGCAGAGAGGGAAGAGGAGAAGAAAAGGCGTCAAGCTGAATTGGAATCGAGAGAAAAATTCCAAACCAGCATGTTAGCAATGTTGGGTAAATTTTTTGAGAAACCCTAGTCTCACAATAAAAACTCATCTGAACACAAAGTATATTTTCTCTTTTATTTCAATTTCCATAGTAGACAACCATAGTATGACTTCATTCTTGAGTGACTACTCATATAAGTGGTGATTTTTCTTGTAGGGGAATGTGGTAAATAGGCCTTCGACAATTGACTTCCCAAGTAGGTACCTTAATCACCTAGTACTTTTTAAAATCACAAAATGTTTAAAATAAAATATTTGCGACTTGCTTTGATGCTTTCACAAGAAAACTATGTATCACTTTCCCCTAGGTTAATTAAAAGGAAATTGGAATGCATGTTTGCCACTCTAGGCCTAATCGGAACTTGTTCTTTGTTTAGGTGCTGGGGATTTGCCTAATGCGGACACTATGCGGTCGTCCTATGTCCCTAAAGTCCGCGAGCAAGAAGAAGCTTCCCTAAAAAATGCTGTGCGGGGCAAGTTTGTGGGCGTCATGTGTGACGAAACCACGGACCGAAAAGGCCAGTGCGTGTTCATGGTTTTGTTAAAAGAGCTTGAGTGCAAGGATCAGTATGTATGTTGGTGGCGTCAAAATCCTGCAGACTGCTGACCACAAGGAGTGTTCGCGGGCAATCTTGGAGGTATTAAACAAATATGAAATACCATATGACAGTTGTTTGTTTAGTTATTCTTTATGGGCATGAATAAAGACATTAGAGAGAAAGTGGCTACATGTGAAGCATGCAATGAAGATGCCACAGCCCAACAAAAAGAGCCAATGATTACGCACGAAACACCAAGTAGAAGTAAGACGCGCGTTTTGTTAGTAGAGTAGTTTTTCCGCTCCTATTTCAAAAGTCAAAACATATGTACCTTATGAGGGGAGCTTTTATGTTGCTGGCTCTCCGTCTATTATAATTTAGACCTTGTAACAACAGTGTTATTTTTATGGCATCTGACTCGGCGAGCTACATGGGGAAATGTTTCAGGAGTTTAAAAGATGGTTTTCTTAGTGATCAACTAATTTATATTGAATGTTGGGCACATAAACTAAATTTAGTCGGAAACATCTGGCAAATAGAACTCTCTGAATTAAACGAGTGCGTGACTCACATCAAAAATGTTTTTAACAACGCACGTAAGCGGAAAAACCACTACATCTTCCACTTGAAAAATAATTATCACCACATGGCACCTAAGCAATTTCCACTACCCGTCATGACACGATGGAACTCGTGGCACAATTCCGTAGAGAATGTGTGCGAGTACCTTTCCCCGATGGTGGAGTTCTTCAAGGATGAGAATGGTGGAGCTTCAATTCAATATTTCAAGCAATTGAAAATAGATGAAAAAACTGACAGGCAGCATTTGTCGTCGAACATTGCAAGTCTACAATTGACTTGATAGTAGTCTTAGAAGGCTCGTCTTACCCATATGCCCACAAGCTGCATGGCAAGTTGACAGATCTACAAAGAAGTCTTGCCATCGTTAGTGAAGGGAACTTCAACTTTCAAACAACTGGCATGCTTCAAGAGGTACAACCCAAACACAGACCAGCCCTTTCTCAAAAACTAAAGAACGTTGCTGTAAAATCATCCACAAAACTTTCATCTCTTCTAACTCTCAATCCCGCTAAAGGTTTCTTGACCTCAATTGCCCAACTATTTGATCCCAGAAACATGGTTACCGTCATGAATGTAGCAGTGAAACTCAATGTTAAAAACATACCATTCCTTGCCGGTCTAGCTACCAATGTTCTTCTGGAGGGTTACTGTGCGTTTAAATCCAAAGTGTGCAGTGAAGTGTCTGAAGGAAAGGAGGTGGATGTACTAACCACATTGCTAGTCCTGAAGGCAGACCGCGGAGAGTTTGTTGAGAGCGCAGTTAAGGCAATGTGGGTGCCAGTCTCAAATGTAGACAGTGAGAGGGGGTTCTCTGCCTACAGTAACATTCTTACAGACAAGAGAACCACTTTAAGACTGAAGAATGTGGATGGAGTTAATGGTAGCATTGACCTTTGGAGACAAGTTGATTTAAATTCTAAAATCTTGATTTAAAATCTAAAATAAATCAAAACTTTTAAAAAATCCTTACGTTACTGTTAAGTTTTAAACTGACTGAAGGCTTCTATGTATGCAAAGACTGCTATATAGGTATATTTATTGTTTTACTTGAAAAACATGTGGCAATGTGTTCCATTCTTCTATTGTACACTATCTGTAGAATAAATTTTACTTGTTCCACTGAATAAACATTGCATTATCTAGATCTAAACCCATAGTGTCCTTCAGTTCCTGTGAATCCAAAATGCAAATTTATGCAACGTGGTTTGCATAGGTGTGCATATTCTTTTGACGTGCATTATTTGCAAAATAATGCCGTTTTTCAACACCGTTTTATGTACCGCTTTTGGAAAATTAATCCCGCTTTATACACCGCTATTGAAACTTAACTATATACCGTTATCCAGTAATTTTATTCACCATTAATCAGTGCCCCTACAGTCATTAGTGGCCTCGAAGTACACACATTTGACTAGAGTGCATCTAGAGGTCAATCAGGTTTGATTGCACTTCTTCCGGAAAATAAAGCTAACCCAGACGAGCAAAAGCCCATAAACCTAAAACAAATGGAAGATATTCGAAAGCTGATGCAGTACATTCCAGAAGAAGACATGGAGTTTTACAATGAGATACTGGCCTGGAAAACTACTGCCAGCGTTGAAGATGATTGAAGTAGTTGGAAGTAGAACCATGAAAAACATTCTTAAACAATGATTCGATCATTCTTTATTTCCTTTAATTTTACTTATTCCTGGCATGAATCTTAATTGTATCTATTATTTACTCAAGCCTTACTAATGTTAATGTAACATTTATATTATAAAAAAACAATACATTCATTAATTTTCCATTATTAATTTCAACTTGTACAATAAAGTAGGTATACAAAATTTCATTTGTTCAAGAAAGGGCATTAGTCCACAAGGTTTATGACCTCACATAAAGGTCTTTAAATTTTATTTAAAGGTCTTTGTCTTTGTCTTTTTAGGTCTTTGTATTTTACTTTTCATAATTATATGACAATTACTATGACTTAATTTTGTGTAAGCTTAAATTAATTTTTATATGATTTTTTTAAGATTGAGACAGTTTTCTGTGATTTACTCAAAACTCTTTTCTGTGAACTAATGCTCTTTCTTGAACAACTGATTCAGTTGGAGTCAGTTGTAAGAGAAGCTATGGCGGCTTAAATTAGCCCATTTCCTTCCATGAAATGAAGACATTATAATTATTATTATTAATTCCAATGAAAGCCTTCACAACATGATCTGGCAACTAAGGTGTAATAAAGATACATAAATTGTCTCTGAAACAAGAATCAACCTGCCCAACAACTGCCACCTTATCGTGGTGGGCAGGTTTGCGTGCTTTGTTGATCCCGAGAGCTATGCCGGCGGAAGCGTATGCTTCTGGTAGGGCCACCCTAGCCGGACTGGTTAAGGGGGAGAAGTCAGACGAAGTGCAGTCCACACCTCAATCCCCTTTCCTCCCCTTTCCCCTTTCCTCACGCGCCCTCCTACTTGCCCCTTTCGTCCAAAGAGCCCCCAATTTCATCTTCATATTTCACCCATTCATCGTCTCGATTAACCAAGTTGCAAAAATATGAGACGTTCAGCCCAAATACCAATCAATCAACAAGAATCGACATATGGTAGCAGCGGATGCAATTTCCACTTCTTATATGGGTTTCAACAAAACAGTGAATGAAAACATGACTGGTGTGGGACTTTCCCCTGGCGCTGTTACAGCATCGCTTACAATGCGAAAAGACAGATGGTGCGTTAGGCCTACTGGAGAAGTGAAGTGGGCGAGTGGAGGGAGAGAGTGAAAATAAAATAACTTGACAGCTCGTAGAAGAGACGGGTCCGAGTACACAGCCCAGAGCTAGGGCTGACCATTCGGCTACCGAAGTAGCTTACTATAGATAGGCTGGTACCCTAGACCCGCCCCATTTTGGTCAAAAATTACTTCTGAAAGACAAAAAAGAAAACTAAGAAAGTGACAAATGCATAATAAGCGGTGATTTTTCAGAAAACTTCACGTTCGTTGTAAAGGATGAAATACAAACGTATCACTGGGCTGCTCAAGCGACCCTCCATCCATTTGTATTATAATTTATACTCGAAAGATGATAACGGTGAACCAAAGTCAAAAAGTATGTGCATAAGGTGATTATCACTAACACTCCACAACAGCAGTGTACACTTTTCAACGAGTCATCTTAAATGAATTGTAATCCTTTGCCCCACACATTACGAAAGTCTTAGACGAAAGTCACAGACTATGGACTAGTTGCCGAGTGGCACTTTTTTGCCACCAGTCATGGCAAAGGACCTTGCGATGGGATTGGTGGGACCGTCAAGAGATTACTAGTAACAAAAGCATCTTTGCAGGATCAACTCATTCTTACACCACTTGCAATGTATGATTCCTGCACCACTAAAATCAAAGAGATGTTTTCTTTCTTATTGTGACATTCATAATGGTTGAAAAAGAAGAGAATTTTTTAATGTCTAGCTATGACAATGTTTCAACTATTCCGAACACCAGGGAAATTCACTACTTCAAACCAATAGACAAGAACTCCATCAAACTTTATAGACCATCCGCATCTGTTAACTTCCAGAGCGTTCTTCTAGCCAGAACAAAATGAGAGGGAAAAAAAGTTTGCTGATGCTTCCCTACAAACAATTTGGGCTCCTGTGAATAGTGTGGAGGATGCAGAGCGCTTTTCAGTTAATATAACCTCGTCCTCACAGACCGTCGTACTCGCATGAAACAAGAGCACCATTGAAACGTGTGCTATGCTCTCATTCAACCCTGCCATTAAGCCATTAATTAAAATCATTGTACTCTACATAATTATTATATAAAATTAACAAATGTATGCACTCGGCTATACTCCATAGTCCATTTCAATTGAAATGATTTTTGTAGTGATTTTCCTGTTTTTGGTGTATTTTGGATTTTTTTGCTACGAAATGAAAAAATTACTGCTATTTTCCCAGAACTCTAATTATGCGAAATAAGCCTGACCATCCCATCATCGAGCGCTGCGTGCGAGAGAACTTTTTCATGTTTATGCTGACTCAAAACTTATTTACGTAACAGAATGTGCAATGACAGACTGAGGAGCTTAGCTACTCATTATTTATTATTCATGGTATTCCTACTAATACTCATTACTCATGGTATTCCTACTATTACTCATTACTCATGGTATTCCTACTATTACTCATTATTCATGGTATTCCTTCTATTACTCATCATTCATGGTATTCCTGGAACGGATAAAGAGGATACAACCAAACTCGCAAGTGAAACAATAAACAATCACTTACGGCTAAACTTTACACTGTCTCCCCTGGATATTGATTGATCCCATCGAGTAGGATCTAGGGAGCCCAGCACAAACCACGGAGTCCGCCCCCTTAGACCAATAATTGTAAAATTCATCAGCTACTCCACCAGGAACGACATTTGGAGACAAAAAAGAACCCTCAAAGGAACTAGCATTGCAGTTACCGAATCCCTAACGAGTCAGAGAACAAGTCTTGTACAGAAATGTGTTGCTCTTGCAGGCAAAAAGCACGTTTGAACACAAGATGGTAAGATCTTTGTGTTATGTCCGAATAATAAAAAGTACAACCTCACGAATCAGGACGACTACCCTGGCCTGGTGACCGGATTCAGGTGAGGAGCCTACAATTGGTATGTCCCTCAAAGAACGCCTAGGCTTACAACCAGTAATAAACCGTACACTTATCCTGTGCGGCCGCACTTCACACTCTTCTACGCTATACATTGGAACTTATGCAGTATAACATCATTGTTCTCATCATGTCTCTCTTCTTAATTCATGAGCTGTTTCTATTGCCATTTAACTATCAACCATTTTAATCTTATTTGCAATTATTCCATTATATCATAAGACTGTACACTCACAAATAGACCATCCTACTCTTTGCTTTGTAACTCTCTATATGATTAATGTAATTTTATTTTAAACTTTATTCTTTATTATTACCATGTATATACTATATATTGTCAGTATATATAGTACTATATTATACATTAAGTTTCTTGTTTCTTTTTTACAGATCTTGAATTGCATGATTGTAGTCTATTCTTTCTATCGTTAACAAGATGATTACCGATGATTTATACGATCTGGATGAAGTCAACTCATCTCTCATGCTCGGGAGCATTGATGAACTACATGATACGTTTAAGCATGTATCAGGATTAAAGATAATACATTTTAATATAGGTAGTATTAGAAAACACTTTGATGAACTCATAATTACATTACAAACTTGTAAAGTTACATTTGATATAATAATCCTCACAGAAACACAGCTTATAAGAACGAATGAAACCAATTTTAAAATTAAAAACTACACAACCTATAACTATAGTAACAAGGTAACACAATTTGACGGCATTTCAATGTTTATTAGAAATGGAATCTACAACCAATTGCGTATTTCAATGGTAGAAGAAATATCTCAAGCTAACTATATTAACATTCAAATTGTAATTGGCAAAAAAATCATTTTCTATTCTTGCCATGTACAGATCACCATGAAGCAATATACAGACCTTCATAAACAAATTACAATACACAATATCCAAAGAAAAAAACATGCACGTTATACTGATAGAAGACATAAATATTAATATTAATACTAATCAAGAGAGGGAGAGTGAATCACAACATACACAACAATATTTAAATACTATGCTTGCTAACGGATTTTTACCGCTCATAGAAAATGCTACTAGAAGGCGGATTCACAATTGAAATAAGAGTTGAAATAGTGAAATAGCAATAAGGTTTAAGCGAAATGGAACATGCAATAACAATGCTATGGTTCACAACTGTCACAGTGGATTGAAATAGTCATAAGAAATTATTCAATTCCATTTCTTATTTCAACTTCTTATGACGAACCAATCAAAGCTCGAGAAGAGAAGGCCTACTCCAGTCGAACCGGATATTATCGTCGTTGTTGTTGTTGTTATTGTCGTCGTCGTCGTCCACGTTAGGTAGGCTTCTTGCAAGCTTGTTTTACAACAATGAAACAAATTAAATTAATCGATCGGCAAACATCAAGCTGTCAAACAATAAAATATCCTGATTTTGAAAACAAATCTTCAAAACAAACAAGAAACATACAAAACGTTTACAACTTGGTTGCCCATCATTAGTCGTTTTAACTGGTGAGCAGTTACTATTGCCATACCTCGTTTTCTTCATAATGTTGCAATTTTATTACTTTGACAGCTCGTTGTTTGTCGGTGCTGGCGCTGCGAGTGGAAAAAAGTCGCAGTGCAAAGCCACATTTGGCCACGGCCTGCTATAGGTTTGGAGTAGGCCGTGACTTTGGCGTCAGATCCGGTCGAACAGTGCTCGATTGAAACGCTCTCCTATGTTGAAATAAGGTACTACGGGTCTGTTGTGAACCAGTTCGTTGTTATTTCACTATTTCACGGATTCTTATTTCAACCCTTATTTCAATTGTGGATCGGCCTAGAGTAAACAATCAAACAAATACTTGCATTGAACACATATTTCTTAAGTCAAATCAAGTTAATAAGTTCCATACGGCAATTGTACAAACGAGTAAGTCATAATTGGGATGGAAAATGGAAATGCAGTCATTGAGCCTAGCGATACTAAGGGTAGCTATAAACAAATACACATTCTGAATTTCTTGCAACTTGATGACTTTCTAAAAAACTAAACATGGGAATCAGTGCTAAATGAACAAAACATCGACAAAGCCACAGAGACATTTATTGACAAAATTAAAACTTTTACGAAACTCAGCTCTTCGAATCAAAACAAATAATAAAACTAAAAAACTAAAACCAGGGATAACATTAGGACTTATACAGTCAATTAAGCACAGAGATCGAATATGTAAGCAAGTCCTAAAAAATCCTAACAATGTTGAATTACGATCTTCTTACAAACAATACAGGAATCACTTAAATAGGTTAATACAGTCAACTAAGAACGATTACTACAAAAAACAAAATAGCAGATGCAAATAAAGATATTAAAACAGTGTGGAAAATCATCAATGAGGCAACAAGCAATCAAAAAGCAAAATCTAATATTATAGACAAAATAATGATAAACAATAGCATAGGTCTGGGATAGCTGGTTCGTGACCTCACACAAAATATTGCCCAAGCAGACGCCGCTGTTTGACATTCAGACAAACACACCAGGGATGGAAACTATGGCGGTACCGATGTTTACATCGTAGTTTTAGATGAACATGAGGCACCCGGGGCAAGATTACCGTACGATGAAGTATCCCGTAGTTCAAATGAACAATTAAAAAGATGGTTGGAGTGCAGAGAATCACCCAAACGTGGTTTAAGACCAGATTTTATATTGAGGTTAGTACAGCTTGGCGATTGCATGCATATTGGTAGGCCTAGGGCCTATTCTAATAAAAGTTTAACCTCCATTGGGCTAGTTATGATGTTGTAAATAATTTGTTTTTTCAACAGAGTGACACAATCTTTAAAGGTTGGTAATATTCCAATAAGCCCAGCTGTGGACGGCGGAAAATGGTACAACGCCAAATTGGATGCAGCCAGCAACCAAAGAGCTGATACAACAACAGCTTCGTGGCTAAGGCTAGCAGATTTACAAGAAGATTTTTCCTCCAGAAAGATTTAATTATGGTAATGTGTACTACCACTAGGGATGTCAAAAAGCGTGTATTTCACTAAACGTGTACTCGCCGTCCACAAAAACGTGTACACGTTTACACGTTTACTTCTACAAGAAGTACAATCTGTGTTTACATTTTTATAGTATATATAGTAAACCTGATACTCAATGGTCATTACATGTTCACTGCATAATAATGTACCCCCTCCAAGGAAATCAAGAGGCCTTACGGAATCCCCATTGACTCTGATATGTAGGCCTACGTAAAAAAACACTGCACGTCCTGAATATGGTTATAGTGTTAGGGTGCCGAGCGCCGAGCGGTCAGCGTCACACGGCTGCCGTGCCGTGGGTCGCTCGCTTCAGGCTTGCAGGCCGGACGTACACTGCATAGAGCAATTAATTACGTGAATCCACAGAAGAAGAATTTGTATTGAACTTGAAGATTCGTTTTAAATGATTTATCATGGTACCTGTGCTTCCGGAATTGTGTTGAAGTTCTTTCCCGCACAGTCGGCATTTCACGATGTTTTCACTCTTGTCAAAGTATTTCCAGACTACACTATGACTAGACATCTTGAGAGCACGCGCAACGCAAATAACGTCTTTCTTAGGGTAGTGACTCGGACCTACTGTCGGTGTCGACTGTGATGTGACTGTCTGTGAGCCACTTGCGTTTTCGTTCTTTACTGATGTCCGATATTACAAATTTAGGATGACTCACGCTGCCGAGTTCAAGACGCGAGGGTGAAATAGGAGACCACAACCACATCGCTATACCCGCAAATGAATGAACAATAAAGAGTGAACGGCGGCAAATTGGCTCATATGATAAGAATTCAGCAGGTTGCACACTGGATAAAAATAGCATTACATAAGTTATAAATCGTTTACTTCTCAAGGAAAATCGGTAAACGTGTACACGCCTCACGGCGTGTACACGTTTACACGTTTACACGTACCATCCCTAACTACCACCTAATTGAATCTGTACAATCCATAAGCGAATTTGTTGTGCCACAAGCTAATGACAAGACAAGCTCTGACGAAAACTCTAGCCAGCTTCATGACAACAGTGAGAATGTTGATGCTCACACAGCTAAACCTTTAAAAAGAGGTGAAGGTAAAAAACGTAACATTTGTAATGTGTTCTTTATGATAATACCTAGAATCACTGTTGCACAACCCATAACAACAGTGCTTGGTAGCCGGCATGTTTGGTTTGTTTGTTTGACTCGAAATCAGTATCGATATAAGAAAGATGGCGGATGCACAATCGATATCTATTTTTAGAATTGAAACCTATGCTATTGCAAGTACAGAGAGTAATCCCCAAAAAGTTGCAGAAACATTCATAAACTACTTTAATAACATAGGAAAAGAATTAGCTCGTTCGTTTCCGTGTCCGGAACACCGTTCTAGACAACTAATTTCCAAAAATCCGCCACTTTTATGGCTTTGTCATTTGCTAAGATTAGATCCTCTATTGTACAAGTCTGCTCTAGATTTGGGCAGACTAGCAGGTTGGGCTGAAAACATACTACTAAAAAAGCAATCATCTTCCAACCGTCTAAACGCAGATGACTTTCCTGTACATCGTCAAAACGCGTCAATATTTCTCAGTCCAACAGTTGATGAAGAAATAATAAGAAATATCAATGAGCTAAAAACAGACTCTGCCCCAGTCGGCCCGACCTTATAAACACAAAAATAATCAAAGCAAAAAAATGTCACATAGTTCAACCTCTCAAATACATCATAGACTTAAGCTTTACCATAGGAATATTTCCAAACATCTTTCAAAAAATCAAGAAACTTTTAACAAAACTGGAAAAATATGGCATCCGAGGTGTAGCTCTACAACTAATAAAAAGTTACTTAAATAACAGAGAGCAAGTTGTGAAAATCAACGATACCTTCAGTAGCTCCTCAATCATTGAGTATGGCATTCCCCAAGGAACTGTTCTAGGAATACTTACTATTTACAGTATATATAAATAGTTTATGTAATTCTAAGTTAAAATGTAAAATTGTCACCTTTGCTGATGACACTGTCCTCATATTTTCTAGCGACAAAAGGAAAACTACTTACCAAATTGCAGATAATGAAATGAGGAAAATAAAACTATGGCTTGAATGTAAATCTACTTACACTCAACAAAGATAAAACCTTCCACATTGCATTCTCTTACAGAAACTGACCAACCTGTTCATGACTTCTACTTAAAAATACTGTACATACAAATACATGTAACGATATTACAGTTCCTTGTAACAGCAAAAAAATCGAGAAAGTATACCAAACTCAGTATCTTGGAGTGGTTGTGGACCAACACATGAAATTGGACTGCCATGTGTGTAACTATAAAAAAACTTAGAAACACTCTGTACAAATATTACACACTTAGAAACTTTCTTAATCTATCCGCACTTAAAATGCTCTACTATTCTTTAACACAATCTATACTTGAAAATGGAATACTAGCTTGGGGTGGAACTTACCTAAATCATCTTATACCCCTTATCACAATACAAAAACATATAGGCCCTACTGAAGGTAATAATGAAAAAACATTATATAAAACCTAGAAGTTGGACTATACACTGTTCCTTGTCAAGATCAAACAATTAAACCGCAATATTTCGAGCCCTGATCAGAGCTCTTCAACGGGCGAAATCAAACTGCTCGCAAACCTGACAGCTGACACAGACACACCCCCTTCACCGCCACCTCGATCCACGACACACCGCGCCTACCAACTCTAACAAGCGGTGCATCACAAAGCTCACAACAACCACAACCCGCCCAAACCTAACCTAACTGACACATCAAAACAACGACGGAACAAACTCCCTCCAGGTGTGCGGGAACGAAATACTAGGTGAACTAATAACCTCAGTGTTAACAGACATTAAAGCAGCTTCTTTTAACTTTCTAATATAAGGGTTCTGTTCATGCAACAACGCTTTTGCCTCATTCCACCTAATGTTGTGATGATTCTCAAATACATGCTCAGCTAACCTAGACACGTCTACTTTCCTCTGTCTCACGTTCGACATATGCTCCTTCAATCTAACCTCTAAAGGTCTTTTAGATTCACCGATATAAGCAGAGCCACACTCACAAGGTATCGAGTAAACGGAATGTTTGGAGGACTGGACCTCATTCTTAGGCTTAGTAACAGTAAGAACACTACGAAACGACCCTGGAGAATTAAAAACAATTCGTATCCCATGAGGGGCTAGTAACCGACGAATCTTCTCAGACAGGTTCGGATAATAATCTAGAGTAATAGTTCTCTTAACTGTCGTCACAGCCTGCCCTAGAGCCTCATCCCTCCTCGTACGATCCCCACTAACAACTCGTCGAAACAAATCATTAGGATATCCGTTCTTTATGAATGCCTGAGCTAGATGTTGTAACTCATCCTCTACCAAGATGTCACTTGAGCAATTAGTCGAGGCCCTATTGGCAAGACACTTCATAACACCATGTTTAACATGGGTCGGGTGATTCGAATCAGCTCTGATGTATTGATCAGTATGAGTAGGCTTTCTATAAACCTTAGTTATCAAACCCAACTCAGTTTTGGTAATAAACAAATCGAGAAAAGGAAGAGAAACCTCCTTTTCTTCTTCAATAGTAAACTTGATATTAGGGTGAAAACCATTTAGTTCATTTAGAAGTACAAGCAACTCATCATGAGAACCACGGTAGATGGCTAGAACATCGTCTACGTAACGGAGCCATAGATCAGGAGACAAAGAACTCACCTGTAAAACCTCTGTTTCCAGATGGTCCATATACAGGTCAGCCAATATCGGCGAGAGGCAGCTACCCATGGCTAGGCCATCAAGTTGCAGGAAGTGTTGTCCATTGAACTCGAAGTAACAGTTGTTGAGGCAGAGAGTTAGAAGTTCCATGATGCTGTCAACTGGCATGCAAGTTCGGTCTGGAAGAGAATTATCGGAGGAGAGTTTGCGTCTCACTATATCTAGAGTGTCCGCTATCGGAACCGATGGAAACAAGTTAACCACATCAAAGCTCACTAAATGAGAATCAGGGTGTACCTGTACATCCCTCAGAATATTGACAAGCTCTTGAGAGTTCTTAACCCATTGGAATATTAAAACGAGTATGACTCGTGGCACTTTGAAAATCCGCAGGAATACAATCACGAGTCCTACTCGTGACACTTTTAGTTCATGTTTTTCACACTAGATAGCACTACTAGGCAGGTCTGTTATTACCGACTTAAATCTTCCATATGTCGATAGCTTAGTTCGAAATCTTTTCGCTAGATTGGGACACGGGTATCGTTTTAACAATTAAATTACTATGTTCACGCGTCTGGCAGATGAAGGAAGCTTTCCGCTATGGCGTCCGTAAAGCGAAAGTTGTTTACGAAAGCGTGTGATATTGAAAACGAACTGTTTAATCTTAGTAGTGACGACGAGGATATTTTCTCTGATGAAGAACTATATGTTGGTGATTCTTCATCTTATGATAATGCAAGCGATTCGATCATGGAATCAGAAGACGAGGGTTTTACAAACGTAAATACCAGGATGATGACGCCTGTGCCTACCGCCTACTTATATTGCCAAAAGTAGAGGTCTATTTCTCATATGACTGTTCGTAAAAAAAAATAGTATGGGCCTTACCAGTATTTTTTTTTAACAAAACTATGGCTTCTTTACATGAAATAAAATTGTATACAATATTTTATCACTTTTGGTAATTATTTCAGGGGTGCCCAAATTACTATAACTAGGAAAACGCTCTGTTTGACGCGTTGATAAGCGAGCGCGTCCATATCTACGAACGTTCTGGCGAAAAGATCTCAAAGCTAATAAAAACAACAATTAACAACAATTCAAGAATGTGCATTTCAACATTTTTTCTAATTTCCCTAGCTATTATACTTCCCGATATTGTTGAATGCAGTGCAATTTGCGTTGCTAAGAATTTTCGTTGTCTGTCTAGTGTTTTCGCAGCGGTCCGCCACCGTTACTAACAGTTATTGAGTGTAACTTTGTAACTTTTCGAACGAATGTGCCTCAAAACTATACACCTTCAATCCACATCGAGGCTTGTGGATGGTCCAAATTTCAAGTTGATCGGACTTTCCGTTCGACCGCTATCGACAGACATAAAAACAAAACAAAAAACAAACAGCATGAAGTGCCATAAGAGTCTAGTACAAAAAAAAAAAAAAAAAAACAGAACGAAGTGCCATAAGAGTCTCGTGGAGACGCTCGCTTCGCTCGCTTAAATATTCATAAAACTTTGACTTTGAACAGACTATACCACTATAAAATGTGCTAGTTGAACCTTCCAGAATGCAGAATTTGCTTTACTTAGGTGTTTTCATTATATGCTGAAAGTTTTGTAGAGATTGCTTCATTAATGACTTTAATAAAAAATAAAACATTATTATTGGTGCTGAAAAACAAAACATGGAAATTAAATAGTATTTCAGGGGTGGTATTTTTGCAGAATAATGGTATTCCAATGGGTTAACGGATGATTTAATACCAACCCTCAAAGGTTTCAGAATATTCAATAAAAAAGATGACAATTTGCTAAACGGGGAGTTCCGTGCACTCACAATAGGGCGCAAAGGCAAAGCAGCTTTGTGTATCTCGGGTAAACCATAAATGTGTGGAGGTTTTGAAAAATGAGGTGTAAGCTGGGTTCTCACCTGTGGAGTCAAAATACCATCCAACTTCTTCACCGCTCGATACACCAAGTTGTCATAAGCATTAGTAGGGTCTTTCTTAAGAGTCTTATATTGATCCGTAGTGAGCAAATCTTGCATTTTTGAGATGTAACATTCTTTATCCAGCAACACCGTGCTTCTACCTTTATCAGCCGGAAGAATAATAATAGAATCATCTCCTTTAAGTTCTTTAAGGATAGACCGCTCTAGGCTAGTTAAATTTGACTTCACACCACCATGTTGTTTTAAAGTGTCTTTCACCTTAGCCCTGACACTATCCCTCTCACCTTCATCAACCAAATACATGCAAGACTCGACAACACAGGCCACATCGAACTTGTTCACCTGCTTCGGTGTAACAGCAAAACCCATACCCCGGGATAACACCACCTTCTCAACCTGAGTAAGAACTCTTGAGGAATGATTAACAACCACTTTCTCAACATACTCATTAGATGGGGTGAACCCACGCTGGACAAGCTCTGAGGTCTTCTTTTCATCCCACAATCTATCAAACTTCTTCCTCTGCACCTCCCTAACCCGACCACACTCAACATCATAGTTCCTCTGCATCGACACACACACCCTCTCCAACCTCTCATCCTCCAACCCCACAATCCGCCCCACTTCAAAATCAATCCTCCTATGCAACCGGTAAATCTTATGTCTGATAAAATTGATTTGTTCTTTGACCAACAAGATGGAAGCTGATCTAAGAGTGCCATGAGCCCTGGCAGTAGGAGCAAACGAGTTTTTAATCCTGAAACCCCTAGGAACAATCCCATGTTGTTTACATTTACACAAAAAAGTTAAATGATTTTTCAACCTAGCCAATGAAAGAAAACACCTCTCCAGCGACCTGCAAAAACGTTGAAAACAATCAACCACACCCTCACGAGGCCTAAGTCCACCAACAGGACGGTCTTCTCTAAGCCAGTCAGGAACAAACAAGTATGAATCTGAATATGAGTTTCCAGACAGGTCCATGCTGAATCGTTAATTAAAAGATGGAAACATAGTAGAACAGGTAAAAACGTTATATAAAACCTAGTAGTTGGACTATACACTGTTCCTTGTCAAGATCAAACAATTAAACCGCAATATTTCGAGCCCTGATCAGAGTTCTTCAACGGGCGAAATCAAACTGCTCGCAAACCTGACAGCTGACACAGACACACCCCCTTCACCGCCACCTCGATCCACGACACACCGCGCCTACCAACTCTAACAAGCGGTGCATCACAAAGCTCACAACAACCACAACCCGCCCAAACCTAACCTAACTGACACATCAAAACAACGACGGAACCAGTGTTGCCACGTGCAGTACAGTTGTACTAGATCTAGTACGAAAAAGTTAGTTCTAGTACGGCAGTACCACTTTCCCAAAAATCACCCAAATCTAGTACTATTTCCAACAGATTCAAAGAAAAATAAACAACACAATAATAATGCTTTTGAAATCGCGAACCAATCAGTTGGAAAAAATTAATTGGGAGAATACAACAAACACTACCAAAAATCAATACAAATTTAAACATATATTCCCGCGCGAACAGACGGAGTGAAGAGCGAGAGAAGACTACTGGTCGAGTTGGTCTTATCAGAAAGTCAGGTTCGTGTAAATCCCCAATCATTTAGATTGAGTCATCACCTCCCTCCCGTCCCGTCCTGTTCAGTTCAAGTCAATGTCAATATACCTTGACTTGTTTGGGACAACCGGGCAACTAGTTATTTGCCAACACGCACATGTACAGACTCTATTAGCTCTTCTGATCGGACTACAGCCAGGCGTAATATCACATGATCGCATTGCACTGTGCTGCGTTCTTATAAGTTCTATTTAAATTATAACGTTCGTATTGCACTCTATATGAGCGCTAACGGGGATTACCCAATTTGAGTGAACAGTAGCATTGGGTTTGAAGTTCAAACCCAATGACAGTAGTCACCAGTCACCAGACAGCAATTGATTCGTGTTTGATGTTTTATCTTGGAAGAACTCCTTTTCAATGGACAGGTAAGTCTATAAATATTTGCCTACTTTCAAATGTCCTGTAAAATCATACCTGGCATAGACCGACATTGATATATTATTAGATGATCGTAGCGAAATCTTTCCATTCAACTCGATCAGCGCTCTGTCTGTGTGTGTGTGTGTGTGTGTGGTTGATTGTATAGTGTTTATGGCGGTAATTTTTAAAACTGTTGTGCAAACGTATACATGCTTGCTTATCAACGCGTCACACAGATTCACTCTCATTCATTCACGCTCATCTGTCAATGTGAAGCGTTTTCCTAGTAATGCTACATTCAATTTTACCTAGCCTTTTTAACTTTTACTACCAATTTAGATATCAAACATACACATTTTGACAATTCAATATTTTTCTTTCAAGATTTATTTTGAGAGGAAATAGTGGTAAACAAACCCCCAATCAAGACCCCCAACCGTCCACATCAACAAGTGGCGTTGATGTTGATGTTATTGCGAACTCGACGCCTAGTCCTACTCGGAAGCATACTCTTTCATCTGAATCTGAGACTGAGAGAGAGGATGATCGTCCTTGGAGGCGTACTCAAGTTTCATCTGAATCCGAGAGAGAGGATGATCCAGAACCTATTGAAATTGACGGTGGTACGTAGGTCTATATAATGAGATAATAATTTTGAGTTAATTTTTGACAATGCAGTTACGTAGATTGAAAGGACTTATACTTTATTACTTATACTTTATTTCATTTATATAGATTCTGGTGGCGAAGGAGCTAAGCTCAGACAAAAAGCAAAGCTGACATCGAAACGAAACTACAAGCAAAAATTTAGACTAGATTGGGAACATAAATATAAAGATTGGCTACTTAAATCATCGAACAACGAAGCTTTTTGCAAAGTATGCCATAAGTCTCTTCAAGGGGGCGTATTTCATCTTAATCGTCATGCAGCGACCCAGGCGCACCAAAGTAGAATAGCAGCACTGAAATCCACTGTCAAGATAACAGAGCCTAAATTTCACGGTGAAGGAGAAAAGAAGAAACGATTGAAGAGGCTAATCCAAGAAGGTGAGCTAAAAATGGTTATGCACCTGGCAGAACATAATTTACCATTCCGTTTAATGGAACACATGCCCCAGTTCATAAAATCGGTATGCCCTGACTCAGAAATTGCGAAGGGTATCAAGTGTAGCCGAACGAAGGCTACCCAAATAGCTATGGATGTATTAGCGCCAGCGAGCTTAGAAGTCATAGGAAACATGTTGCAAAAATATGCTTACTCCCTTATAATTGACGAAACAACTGACATAAGCACAAAGAAGAGCCTTGCTATTGTAGCAAGGCACTTTGATGAGGAAGCAGAAGAAGTTAAAGACAGGTTTTTGGGTCTTGTTGAAGTTGAACGCGCTACTGCTGACGGCCTGGTTGAAACAATCAAAACTGCACTGTTAAAAAATAAAATCCCAATTCAAAACATGATTGGCTTTGCGGCCGATAATGCGGCTGTCATGATGGGAAATAAAAATGGAGTACAAACACAGTTAAAAAGAGATGTGCCAAACCTTTTTGTGCTTGGATGTGTATGCCATTCTTTCCACTTATGCGCTTCTGCCGCATGCCTAAAGCTTCCAAGAACTATTGAAGATTTGGCTAAAGACATCTACTCTTACTTTTCAAACAGTTCAAAGAGAAGGGATGAACTAGGTGAATGCCAAGAATTTGCCAGAACAAAGCCACATGAAATGCTGAGGCCCAGTCAAACGAGATGGTTGTCTTTACAGGTATTGAAATTATATTACTTAAAATTAGCTGTCATAGAAAAATAATTTTATTTCACAACTAGTACGGTATAATCCTCACTTTACCATTTTGATGTTTTTAGGCTGTTGTCAACCGAATATTAGAGCAATGGCCAGCTCTAATCCTGTTTTTCACGAATGCTGCTGTGAATGATAAACTTCAAGCTCCACAGACCATATTACAAGCTCTCAACACTCCAGTCTTCAAGCTGTACTTCACGTTTCTGTCGTATGTACTTGATCTAGTTAACAGGCTAAATCTAGAGTTCCAAAGCGAATCCCCTAAGATCCACACTCTTTCATCCCGAGTATCTCAACTGTACAGAAGTCTCCTCAGGAACTTTGTCAAACAAGAGTTCATCGAAAACGAGGGCTTGGATTCTTTAAATCCCTCCGACCCACATAAATTTCTCTCCCTTGAAAGCACATATTTTGGCGCTAAGACTGAACTTCTAATTGCGAACTCCCCACAAATACCTCATGACCAATTACATAACTTCAGACTGCGAGCACTTGATTTTTATGTCGAACTATGCCGACAAATCAAGCAACGATTTAAATTTAATGATCCAACACTTGTTGCCCTAGAAAACATTGGCCCAGAAGTAGCTCTTTCTGGGCAAGTGGCATCCATTATTCAATTGGCTTCACTGTTCCCCAATTTCGTTCCCAATAATGACATAGAAACTCTTAATACTGAATGGCGACTACTGCCTGAAATAAGACGAGACCCAATTTTCGAAAAACAAATGGAGTTAGTGGAATTTTGGTGTAAAGTGGGAAAAATTAAAAATGGAATTGGGGAACCAATGTTCCAACACCTCTCGAGCTTCATTAAAAGCATCTTGTGTTTGCCACACAGCAGTGCATCTGCCGAGAGAGTTTTTTCACAACTGAGTCTCATCAAGACAAAAACACGAAACAGATTAATGGTGGAAACTTGCAGTGCATTGCTCCACACGAAAGCACTCCTTAAAAATGATACTTGTTTTACATGGCAACCTACACAAAATATGCTAAACAGAAAAATAGATGAGAATGAAATAGTTCCTGATGAAGATATCACCTTTTAGTTTCACACAAAGAAGTGTTTTCTTTCTATTATATTTCCGAATGCATTCATTGTTGGAGTTTAATAATATAATATGATATTGTTAGGCAAATCCGAACGCCTGTCTATCGTTGCTAATTCCAGCCTATGTCATCAACAATGGGCGACTTCCGGTCACAGATTATTGATGACGTCAAATCTAAACTTGGACCTAGAATAATTAGCAACGATAGGACAGGCGTTCGGAGTTCGGACACGTCCTTAGTCTTATAAAATTAAGAATGTTGCTAGCGCAGGTATTTTGATATTGTGTAATTATTTAATGTTTCAAATGTATATTAAGTAAAAATGTAATCTAATGTAAGCTAACCCATGTCCTTATTTTAATATATTTTTTGTCTTGAATGAACATCGAAGTTAAAAATCTCTTGATGCATTGTAAATAAGTCGTAACGTTATCAGATCTCTATTGTTAAAAACATCAAGAAATATTATTGTATCAATAACAATAAATGCACACATAATTTAGGAAATGTTATTTTATTTATTAATGGTTCCCAAGTCCAACCGTCCTTGCTGGCTGGATAGACTAGAAATTAATTTAATTTAAATAAGTTATCCCAAGATCCACTGATGCGCTGCAATCAACTGTGTTTATGCACAAAAAATGCAAAAAAAACATCAGAAACGTAAATCACGGAAAAAGATATGGAAAATGTAGGGAGTGTATAACATGTGATACATTTCGGTATCAAAGACGCGCAATGGAAGTTAGTACTTTTTTTGTTAAACTAGTACGTTTTTTGTGCTGCGGTTGGTACGATTTGAAATTTCATTCTGGCAACACTGGACGGAACAAACTCCCTC
Source organism: Isoperla grammatica (assembly GCA_945910005.1). Taxonomy (NCBI): domain Eukaryota; kingdom Metazoa; phylum Arthropoda; class Insecta; order Plecoptera; family Perlodidae; genus Isoperla; species Isoperla grammatica. Next base: position 16,607,837 of record OX246747.1, read on the forward strand.
CAGGTGTGCGGGAACGAAATACTAGGTGAACTAATAACCTCAGTGTTAACAGACATTAAAGCAGCTTCTTTTAACTTTCTAATATAAGGGTTCTGTTCATGCAACAACGCTTTCGCCTAATTCCACCTAATGTTGTGATGATTCTCAAATACATGCTCAGCTAACCTAGACACGTCTACTTTCCTCTGTCTCACGTTCGACATATGCTCCTTCAATCTAACCTCTAAAAGTCTTTTAGATTCACCGATATAAGCAGAGCCACACTCACAAGGTATCGAGTAAACGGAATGTTTGGAGGACTGGACCTCATTCTTAGGCTTAGTAACAGTAAGAACACTACGAAACGACCCTGGAGAATTAAAAACAATTCGTATCCCATGAGGGGCTAGTAACCGACGAATCTTCTCAGACAGGTTCGGATAATAATCTAGAGTAATAGTTCTCTTAACTGTCGTCACAGCCTGCCCTAGAGCCTCATCCCTCCTCGTACGATCCCCACTAACAACTCGTCGAAACAAATCATTAGGATATCCGTTCTTTATGAATGCCTGAGCTAGATGTTGTAACTCATCCTCTACCAAGATGTCACTTGAGCAATTAGTCGAGGCCCTATTGGCAAGACACTTCATAACACCATGTTTAACATGGGTCGGGTGATTCGAATCAGCTCTGATGTATTGATCAGTATGAGTAGGCTTTCTATAAACCTTAGTTATCAAACCCAACTCAGTTTTGGTAATAAACAAATCGAGAAAAGGAAGAGAAGCCTCCTTTTCTTCTTCAATAGTAAACTTGATATTAGGGTGAAAACCATTTAGTTCATTTAGAAGTACAAGCAACTCATCATGAGAACCACAGTAGATGGCTAGAACATCGTCTACGTAACGGAGCCATAGATCAGGAGACAAAGAACTGGAGAAAGAACTGTTTTACAGGTGAGTTCTTTGTCTCCTGATCTATGGCTCCGTTACGTAGACGATGTTCTAGCCATCTACCGTGGTTTTCATGATGAGTTGCTTGTACTTCTAAATGAACTAAATGGTTTTCACCCTAATATCAAGTTTACTATTGAAGAAGAAAAGGAGGCTTCTCTTCCTTTTCTCGATTTGTTTATTACCAAAACTGAGTTGGGTTTGATAACTAAGGTTTATAGAAAGCCTACTCATACTGATCAATACATCAGAGCTGATTCGAATCACCCGACCCATGTTAAACATGGTGTTATGAAGTGTCTTGCCAATAGGGCCTCGACTAATTGCTCAAGTGACATCTTGGTAGAGGATGAGTTACAACATCTAGCTCAGGCATTCATAAAGAACGGATATCCTAATGATTTGTTTCGACGAGTTGTTAGTGGGGATCGTACGAGGAGGGATGAGGCTCTAGGGCAGGCTGTGACGACAGTTAAGAGAACTATTACTCTAGATTATTATCCGAACCTGTCTGAGAAGATTCGTCGGTTACTAGCCCCTCATGGGATACGAATTGTTTTTAATTCTCCAGGGTCGTTTCGTAGTGTTCTTACTGTTACTAAGCCTAAGAATGAGGTCCAGTCCTCCAAACATTCCGTTTACTCGATACCTTGTGAGTGTGGCTCTGCTTATATCGGTGAATCTAAAAGACTTTTAGAGGTTAGATTGAAGGAGCATATGTCGAACGTGAGACAGAGGAAAGTAGACGTGTCTAGGTTAGCTGAGCATGTATTTGAGAATCATCACAACATTAGGTGGAATGAGGCAAAAGCGTTGTTGCATGAACAGAACCCTTATATTAGAAAGTTAAAAGAAGCTGCTTTAATGTCTGTTAACACTGAGGTTATTAGTTCACCTAGTATTTCGTTCCCGCACACCTGGAGGGAGTTTGTTCCGTCGTTGTTTTGATGTGTCAGTTAGGTTAGGTTTGGGCGGGTTGTGGTTGTTGTGAGCTTTGTGATGCACCGCTTGTTAGAGTTGGTAGGCGCGGTGTGTCGTGGATCGAGGTGGCGGTGAAGGGGGTGTGTCTGTGTCAGCTGTCAGGTTTGCGAGCAGTTTGATTTCGCCCGTTGAAGAGCTCTGATCAGGGCTCGAAATATTGCGGTTTAATTGTTTGATCTTGACAAGGAACAGTGTATAGTCCAACTACTAGGTTTTATATAACGTTTTTACCTGTTCTACTATGTTTCCATCTTTTAATTAATGAAAAAACACTTTCTATATCCCACAACACTAGTGTATAGTGAAAGCAACATTTTTAACATTCACAAGCTGTATGCCAAAACTCTCCTAAAATTTGTACGTACAAATCTCAACAGATTTTTAAAAAATATCTCACCATTCGAAAACACGAGGAAATCTCAAACATAATCTTATAATTCCTAGAGTAAACAAAACTCTAGCACAAAAACAAGTTGCATACCTAGGGCCAAAATTGTACAACCAAGTCCCACAAGAATTACGAAATTGTTCAACATCTATTTTTAGTTACTGAACGCATAAATGGATTTGCTCATTATCAGTTAATAAATTAGAAAACATTTTAACTCTCAAACCTCAACGCTGTAACGAAAAAAAGTTAAATAGGATAACCGCTTACTCAAAAACCATCTTACGATTAAAAACCCGTGCCAATTATTTCTCGTTTCTTACCAAACACAATTCTGCTTTCGAGTTTTTTCTTTTTCTTTTCTCGAGTTGTTAGATGAGTTGAATTGAATACGTCCAGATGAGTTGAAGGTAACTTTTGAAATTTATAAAAGTGTTCGTTTTAGTTTGTTATTCGTAGTCATTAGATTTTATTAGTTTAGAATTTAGATCACATTTGGAGTTTATTTTTAAACGAATTTCAAAGTACAGACTTATTTTATAATTTATAATAGTTTTTTGTCAGTTGTATCTTTATTTTACTTTAACATTATATGAATGAAAATTATGTCAGCACAAATTGGTATCCATAGCAATGTTTTTATACCATAGCGCTGTCAGAGCTAACATTGTCAATAAAATAACATTGCTTCTAGTCGTTTAAGTAGGATTAGTTTTATGTATAAATTGTCTATTTTCTTATCAATTAAAATATATTAAAGACTAAACTTGTAACAGGGCAACCACAAACAAGGATTCTTTACTTATGTGGTTGCCTTGATTAAATGATAAAATATCTGGAAATAATATGTACCTGTAAATGTCTAATAAATTGAAATTGAAATTGAATTGAAATTGTTCTAACAGAAGAAAAAACAATTTCCAAAGTTCTGGACATAGATTGCGTAGTTTATAGATTTGGAGAGCAGCACAAAAAACTCAGGATTATTCTACATTAAGGTTTAAGTTGCATCTGCACATAATTACAACAAATTAAATTATTAATCCCTTATCATTATTATTACTAGGTGAAAGTAAAACTAACTCGGCATGTTTTGATGATATCTGAATGTGCCCCCCTAGAAAAAGAGTGACCCTACCTTGGCCCCTCCACTCAAAGAATCCTAGCGTCGTCCCTGATAGCGGGCCATACAAACATCTACGCCCCCCCCCAAATAATGTGTTATTTCATTTTTTGTTATCTTAATGTTACTATAGAATACTGCAGGTCATACTTTGCAACAAATCTAATCAGTCACTATTTCAGTCCCTTCATTATTGATGTTACTGGTACCCCAAAGAGTATTTTTACTTCAAACACCCATAAATCAGTTACCTTCCTAATAGGGATGAGGCGTTTAAACGTGGAATTGAGTATCAACGTTTATAAATTTTAATGCGCAGTTCAGGGCTCGAATTTAACGCTCGCCCGGTTGCCCGAGGAGAGTAAATTGTTACTCGGGCGAGCAAAGTTTTCAATTCACTCGCCCGACGGGTGACTTTTGTTAAACAAACATAAATCCTTAAAAAATGCGACACTTCATTACCACAAGCTACAAAATTCAGACATTGTCCTTGATGCCAATAATTCTTCCCAATAATTTCAGCAACTAGTTCAAAACAGTGTTCTTGGCAAGTTATAAAGTGAGATGTTGATACAAATTAGAAGATAAGGAAATGGTAGGACTAGTGTTTTTATTTTCGGACTAGTAAATTAGAAACCCCACTCGCCCGATGGGCGAGTGAAAAATAATTTAAAATTCGAGGCCTGGCGCAGTTAAACGTTCTTGATACAGTGTGCGCCTGGCCGCGGTCGGCCGGAAGAAATCGAGCGCGCTGATGTTTGTCGCGGGGGGTGGGGGGGTGTTCTCACCGCTGATAAGTCACTTCTTTTGTGGGGCAGTCTTGTGCCTTATCTAATTGAATTAATTTTAATTAATTAATTTCACCCTACCCCTAAGTTTCGGAACATTTCGGTGATATTTACTGCATTGGTCGTTCTTCTCGCCTCCTTTGGGGGGGGGGGGGGGGGGGGCGCAAAGGTTTAAACGTGAATTTAAAAAAAGGTTAAACGTTTAGGTTACTAAACGTGTTTGCCCATCCATACTTCCTAAGTTAATTTGATACACTGTCTTGCTTGATATAACGTCGAAAATCAATAGTCCCTTCAGCGAGGTTATATCAAGGTTGTACTGTACTTGAATGCAATTAAAACCCGTACAAATAACATTGTTGGAATGAAAACTGCAATATTTGCCACTTTGCATCACTGTAGGGCAATGGTTCCCAACCGGGGTGCCGCAAACCTCTCCTAGGGGTGCCGTGAAATTTTCATTGAAATTGAAAAAATCTTGTTTCTGAATATTTTGAAAATAAAACAATAATTAATATACCAAAAACGAAAACATATTTATTTAAGTATAATAGCCTGCCCACAATTGAATTTTCACTGAAACATATTACATCGAGGATGCAACGTTTTACCCACTCACCAGTCACCCTCCTATTGGTGGATAGAAACGTCGATCCAAAGCGCATTGCATTACTCCATCACGAAACACAGTTCAGAAACAACATGTAGTAAATGGAAATGATTAATAAATAATAAATAAAATAAATAAAATTTCTTATGCAGTTTTCACTTTCATGTGTGTGAGTTAGGAGATTGAAAAACCAAAGAAAAGCAAAACACTTCTGTAATGTATTCTTGAATTGCCGCCTTTGCGCGTTCTAGTTTAGTTGGCAGTGCCGCTTCGCGCATTGCATTACTTATTATTATGACATCCTGTCACTTACTTCTGCTATGCTAGCCTATGCCTAGCGTGATGTACGTATCACATTTCTTTGTAAGCATCTGTTAAGATTATAGTTAATAAACCTATCATGAATAATCTGAACATGTATTCATTCATTATTATAATGTTATAATAAATAACAACTTCTATCAGTTGAAGGGGAAATTACTCAAATTAGAGTATATTTTTCCACTATATCCAGCCACAAATCAAAGACATTTGCAAAAAAAAATGGCAAAACTAGATTTCCCACTGAGCTGATAATGCATGTTAACTATAGGCTATCCAACTTTAAACTATAAGTAAATGGTTTTATAATAATTAAATCATTTAATTCCCTAAATATAGTAGGCCTAAATGCTTTTTTACAATTTGTAGGCCTATATATTTTGAAAATTGTTGACTTTAAGCGGGGGCGTGGAAAGGTGGTGAGGAGGGGGGGGGGTGCCGCGTGTAGGCTTGGGGTGCCTTGAGTCGAAAAAGGTTGGGAACCACTGCTTTTGTAGGGTATGTCCATATGTCCTAGGGCTGGGAGAATGCGTTTAATTTTGTAAACGTTTAGTATCCCTAAATTTTCGCGTTTAAACGTTTAAACGTAACACCTGTCCACGTCCACAAAACAACGTTCCCTTCTTATCAAAATACTTCCACACGATCGAGGTCATTCTTTTCTTACAAAAACACAATACACCCGGCGCGAGAACAACACTAAACAAGAGCAAGCAACGGAAGTCGAAGTGCACGTTCGAAATCACAAGGTTTTGGCATTCGACGTGGGGGAGGGGGTTGAGGGGGGATTCCATCTCGTGTGCATTAACCAATGCGTGCTTTGTTCTTTTGGCTCAAAAACAAGGGAGGGGACAGGGAAAAATTTGCGCGTTTGGGTTGGTCGTGTTACGTGTACGCGGTGTTGTGCGTGGGGCGGGGGGCAATTTATTACTCACCATGAAATTGTCCAACTGTCTACAGTTATTTGGACCCCACACACTAAGCAATGCCTCGTTGCTCGTCGCCCGGTCTCTGAACTCGCCCCATCGGAAAAATCTGCGAGTTTGGGTTTTGGGGGAGGAGGATTGGTCGGCAGAGTATAGGATGACGGTTAAACACGTATGAATATTTGAACACGTATATTTTCGCGCGGGCGTTTACACGTTTAAACGACTCAGCCCTAATATGTCCACAGATAGAAAACCACAACACCACAAATGCCCCCCTGGACAAAGTTCGTGATGTTTCTGTCTAGCTGGCAATGTGCTACCAGGTTCCCACGTTGATAACATACGAACTCCTTTCGACTAAACAAGTGGTTCAAAAGCATATGCCAATAAACCGGCATTTAGGGGGGAACGAACTACCATACTAGAACGTTGTCTCCCCTGAAGAACGCAAAACGCAAATTAAAGTTTACATGGTCGCATATAGCTTCGATGCCCGAAACACACATTTGCATCCAGGTGTCGAATAGAGACTGGGGTCCAAAATCCAATCGTTGAGTTTAATGAAGCAAAGTGAAAGCTGTGAATTTGTCAAACATCAAGCTTCACATATCAGCGAGTCAACAATGACGACGCATCTGGCGAAACGTAGCGAAACCCTGCTCACTGAAAATTATCACCCTGTGTAGGCCTATGCAAAATTTAGACCTACAAAAAACCAAAATTGCATTGGAGAACATTCCGATTTGCTACAAGCCTGTTAATCATCAAACGAAGATTCTATTCAGGTGCGAAAGCAAATCGTGTGTTTATTATACACAGCTTGGTTGAGGAGCAGACTCTTATAAAGCTGCTGTAATGCGTCTTACCTTGTACAGGACAGCATAACAACGATGTGGTCATTGGCTGTACTTGCCCGCAAGCCCCAAGCTCTAGCGAGGTGGCAACGAGTATCCCATCCATTTGACGCGTGCTTGAAACCAAAAATCATATTTTAGAATCAGCGAAACTAGAAACATTCATATTCGAGTAGATAGTAATTTAATGTAAATTTTTAAAACCTAGGTGTCTATCTCAATTCTCAATAGAAGACAATATCAGGCAATTCCATAAACCATCAGCTTTGTAAAATAGATAACACATTCGCGACGACTGAACAATCAATACAGTGCAGTCTGGAATGTGACACATGGCCTAAAACGTTTCGTTGTGACCGGAGTCATTATTAAAACTTGGCTGTTGGGTATCGCCGCGTCCATGGATGGAAATTATCTGACGTTTCGGGCTGATTGTATGGCCCACCTTCAGAGTTCAGAGTAGGCCTACATAGTATACGCAACCCAAGACAACCTTTTGTCACAGGTGAGGTTTTCGTAGCCAATCAGCGATCATTATTTGTGAGCGCTTGTCTCGGGCAGTTCGCTAGTTGGCTACGAGTGCCTCGCCTGTGACGAAAGCGTACGTAAGGTAGTCTTGGGTGGCCTTACTAAAATGCAATTTATTGTAGGCCTATAATAAGGAGTTATATTCTATTCTATTCTAAACGGCAACGAAGTTGGATCCTGTGTTAACTTACAACACGATGCACATTTGAGCTTGCCGTTCCAGTATCCCGGTAGGCTAATAATAAAAGTAAGTTCGCCAATGTTTGACTCGGCGTTCGCGTTCCCGCTGTCTTCATCGTTGTGCACCGACTTTACGTCTCCTAGACATAGGACTAGGCCTTTGCCCTGAGCCTGAGCCATGACTTGCCCACCAGTAGGCCTAGGCCAGGTAAGTTACTAGACTAGGCCTAGGCGTAGACCTACACTTGTAGTCGGTTCAAAATTCATATCTACCTAGGGCTAGGGCTGGGCCATCGGTGCACAGTCAAGACATATAGGCCTACGTAGGATAGGCCAGCCACCACAACTGCGGACGAATAGTTTTTCTGTCAGTGGCCGTCCGTCTAGGCCTAGCTGGGGTTAGGACGTTCGCTACTATTTTGGCAAGGTTCTCGAAATTCATAAAGTCGATTTAAGTTTGCCGTGGGAATAGGGTTTCAAGCTTTTCTAGGCACGTGGCAACCCTGTCAACAGGGAGGGATTGTAGCCTAGGCCTAGGCTAGACAAGATTATCGGGTTATTTTCCCGATTTGGCTCCGCGGCTTTATGCCCTAGGCCTAGGCGTCCCGGAAAGTACTTGAAACACTTACCACTAGAGATTAATGTTTAAAATAAACCCAAACTAGGTTTGCTGTCCACTACAACATTAAGAGTTACCTTTTTCGATGATCTAAGACAGTGTTTGGGGGATCTAAAACCCTAGGCCTACCCAAGGCCCTAGGGCCTAGGCCTAGACATGCCCGAACAGTAGGCTTAGACCATACCCACTTTTTGTTTGCCGGAATGAAAATGAGCCTCAAGTCAATGCATGGACGAATGTATTACCGTCCTAGTAGGCCTAATAAACAAAATCGGATGCAAATTACAAATACCTTACACATCTTATGTGCTGACCAAACTGTTCAACCTCGGCGCAAAGCGGAATTCTAACCTCATATTCAAGCACGAACATGCAAGAACGATGTTGTTGCCGAATCGCGCCGCCTGACAACCGTACAGGTTAAGTAACGTTATAAAAGAAAATGTAACTCAAAGCAGTCCCCTTTGCCAGTGAAAGAAATATTAGCTAACGATTATTCAATTTGAATTATAAGATATAAGATGGTATTTTAGGATGTAAAAAAAATAAGTAGACCACAACGCACACCTTTCGTGCATGAGAAATGGGGCTTTGCACGCAAAGCTTGACGTAGAATGCGCCACCACCGTCCAAGCCCAAATCCATGACCTGCTGGATGGGTAAATCAGCGCGGACAAGGTCTACTTGACCCATCCAGCAGGCTGTGATGGCAGCATTTTGCCAAAGACATTGGAATAGAAGTAGCGCCACCATAGTTCGAGCTCAAGTCCAGAGCCTCCTGGATGGGTAAATCAGCCCTTTTTTCATGGCTAAGTTATGCGGAGATCAAGTAGACCTTGTCTGAGGGCTGGCACTACGCTGGCGCTGCGAGTGGGAGAATGTGGCAGTGCAAAGCCCCATTAAAGTAATACAACGACATAATTACTACTACAACGTTGGCTAAACTGTATTAACATTTCTGCTCACAGCCCTCTTGATGAGTATTGTACTCAACAGGTGGTTCAAACGCGGTTTATTCAATTTATTCACATTTAAATAAAAACAAAATAATAAGAGTTTATATCATGCTAGAGCTGCCTGTATGATTACTAAAACAAATTGTTCGTGTCCTAATTGAAAAGTAAGGAGAAAGAAATAAGTACAGAGATTCAATCAATTAATATTGGAAGCGCAGCGAATGAATGAATGGATGAATGAATTTCCTTAATTGGACTTGAACCAAGATTAATTTCGATTGAAAGATGTAAAGACGGATGCAGTATGCACACGACTAATCAAAGCTAACAAACTCGATTAGCCCAACTTTGTCAAAACCATAACCTCACTTTCGGAATATTATTTGGAGTACTGTCAATTTTTATTAGATGTACGTTAGCGTAACAAAACAAAACAAGTTTTCCCAAAGTTGGTGAGTTTTAGAAGGAGTTTCTATCAAAGTTGGCCAACCCACCAACCATATCTTGCAATGCTATTTGGCATTTGAAAATAGTTGGCCAACAGATCAGTCGTGTGCACATCATGTCTATGGCCCATAGACATGATATGGTAAGACGGGGTAAAACCTTCTTTTGGTCACCTGGGTAAATATACACATAGTGTGCGTGTCCGCTTGGAAAGCGATCCAAAAAATGTTCTATTGAAATGTGGTGGCACGTAGGCCTACAGGAAAGAAGTGATGGGGAAAGGTGCCCAAAGTAGTGGAAACCGTGGAATGGTGTGTGGAAGTGGTAGAAATGTCGTGAAATACGTCGCGGAAGAGGAATGGGTGGCCATTAGTATCAGTTATGGTTGACATGAAACAAGTGTTACCAACCGTTGAAAGAACCCTAACCCCTCCCCTGACCTTGAACTATTATGGGTTTCACTGCGAGCTGCGATCACCTCAGGGCCCATAGGCGCCGAGTACGGGGGGCGACGGGGCTCGAGCCCCCCCCCCCCCCCCCCCCCCCCCCCAGCTGTAACGCAGGGGGGGCGCCCCCTGAGGAGCTAACATGAGTTGGTTCTTCAAACAGTTACCAGTTTTGTTTGTTTGCTAAATGGGTCCTTCGAATTAATGCACATCGACAAATTGTGTCTCCCATATCATGTATTGTACATGAGAGTCTTCTTTCTTTTTATGGTGTGTCTTGGTTCTTTGACAGTCCATCTCGCTCGGCCCCCAGCGGCAAAAATTAGTTTTCTAACGATAATTTCGGAGAAAAACTGTCAATAGAGAGCAGTGCACTTATGAAGGAGCCTATAATTATAGGATTTCACCTGACAGAGCTAGTATGTTCAATGTCAGCTTGGGTGAAGAAAATTATACTTCTTGAAAAGACTAACCCCTTCTCAGTAAAATCACCCTATCAATGCGTGGGTTGCAAAACCGTTCGTTTAGCCAGACCACGGATTTATAGGATCTTGTAAATAATGCATCATTGTACACATATATTCCTAGCCATGAAGTGTTTGTAATAGACAATTACAAAATTAATTCACATAATAGGTTAAAACTACAAAACAATGTTGGTGAAAGGTTAAAATAGAAGAATAAAATATCTTAATACTGGGTATTTTAATCTTTCCTTTCAAAATAATACCTCAGATCGCTTCTAAGGCCACCTGGATGGCAAAAGTACCCCAACAAAATTTTCCTCCGGCGGCTGGGGCCTCGCCCCTGACCCCAGACTTCCCACGCAGATACTGTTGATCGTAGGTTGAGCCCCTCCAAGAATCAAAACTCTGCGCCTATGCAGGCTACGAAAACTCGTTACTCTCACTAGCCCAGTACAGGCTGTACACCCCTTGAGTCCCTAGCAGAAGAGAAACATCGGGCTTTAATAAGTCTGCAAAATTAGCCTATCATGCCTATTTTGAGGCCCATGTCCGATATGGACTACCGCTGTGGGGAAACTCGCCACAATCCAATTCAATATTTACAATTCAAAAAAGAGCAATACGAATTTTGGCAATATAGGATACACTCAATCATGTAAACCTGCATTTAAAAAACTTAACATATTAACATTCCCTAGCTTAATCATTTATGAAATACTCGCATTGACTTTAAAAAATAAAGATAACATTTTTACAAACTCCTTTATCAGGAGCTTTAAACCGATTTAAGTAAATCGTTTTAAGGGTTAAATCGGTTTAATGGTGTTGGTAAACACATCGATTTAGCTAAAAACGGGTTAACTTTAGGTCACTTTTCAAAGTGACTTAGAACAGTTAAACCGATTTAATTTTACGTGATAAACACTTAAAACGGTTTAAGACGCCATCTATCCCTTCTCCTAGCGGCAACTGAGTGTACTCTCAGTTTAAATCGGTTTAAGACGCCATTTTTAAGCCGAAATGTAAAACCCTTGATAAACGTATCGACTTACGGAAATCGTTTTACCTTAAATCGACTTAAAAAGCCCTGATAAACGTAGTGGTTTATGTCTGTCATTTGATAATACTTAACATATTACATGTGTACCTTGTTAATTAAGCTCTATAGTCTAGACATAGTTCATTTTTTACTTGTATAATTTAGACCTACTTGACAATTCATACTTTTGTATCATAAAAGCACAGTTGTCTGTGATAAAAGTCTACTAGATGCAAATAAAAACAAACAAACAAACCTTTCGTAATCCCGCGCTTCAGCGACGTCAAAATATAAACGGCTGTGGAAATTAGATCGTACAATGCAGTGGCGGTGCTTTACCGTGTCTGGCTCCAGCTCCACGTTTGTTTACATTTTGGCTAGGCATGTCGTAGGCCTAGGGCCTGGACAAATTTGTTTATTTACTTTTGTTCTTAAGGGCGCATAGGCCAAAATTACCTATTCATTCGACTTTGTAGGTTCCTTTTCAACCTTCCGGTGTTACTTCTGAAAATAATCTAGTTCGTTGCTGTCTTGTTCTTGTAGGCCTAGGTCACAATGCCTAGGGGCCTACCTAGGCCCTAGGCATTGTGTTTAAAATCCGTATTTTAAACTCAATGCCTAGGCCTAGCCCGTGTCGAAGTGCATGTTTGTGTGTAGCGACCATTTCAAGGCAGAAGATTTCTTTTTCTGTGGTATCTGTAAGTAAAACACAGTACATATATAACGATATTTCACTAGGCCTAGGCCCTAGAACATTTTTTCCCCCAATTTCGGCGCGAGGACTAAAGCAGTACATGTAGGCCTACTAACTGGTGTGAAGTTGGCTCCCGGCTCTTGGTACTTGGTAGGCCTAGATAGGTTTACTTGTAGGTGTTTTGGTGGCTACGGCTAGGCCTAGGCCTACCTCATAGAGAAATAAAACGGGCTAGGCCTACCTGTGCTTCGGCCCACATACGACCTAGACTCTCATAATGCAGGTAGGTCTAGGCCTAGGCTAGGCCTACCAATAGAACTATCATATCTGAACTAGGCCTAGGGCCTACGGCCTGAGACAGCTAGCCTAAGATTTTTCATATTTTTAGATGTTGCTTTTACACCGAAACGGAGACGGTTGAAACGGACATCATGCAAATTAGGACCAACCCGAATGTGTGAAAAGCCTGCTTCATCTGAGAACTTGATTTCAAAAAGAAACCGAACCAATCGGGCAGATGTCAAGCGATTGTGTCAAGTCACTCCAGTCACATCAATTCATGGACCTAAGTTATTTCTTTAATCTTTTGGAGAAATTGAAACAACATTTAAAGTAGCTGTGTAATGGCAGTCTTACTGTCTTCCCACTCAAATTGACCTGGCTAAAAATTAAAACGTTTACATGTTAAAACTGAAAACCATCGACAGGCACCCGTAGGCGGCGATAATGTGACCGATGAGGCTAGGTAATCTACTTCATTTGTTTAGGGCTCTAGGCCTTTCAGCAACGAACGTTTGCCTATCTCTAGAACATTGGTGAAGGTAGGGTTAAGTGGTAGGGATCTTACACCGGGGGTCTACCGTAATGTAACCAGCTACAGTATGCGTATTTCACAGCCTATGCATTGTAGGCCTATAGCAAGCGGCAGTCCGTCTAAAGAAAAATTGAACAAGACTTAGGCTATGTGTTTGAGATCGAGAACTCGTAGGGTAGGTAGGCCTATTCAAGGTCTTCAACAGGCCTAGACTTTTAGATTTGTATTTGTAGCGTCTATCTCAACGATAGGTGCTAGGCCTAGATAGCCTATAGATACAAAGCTTCTAGCAATGGGTCTAGGCCTGACCTGTCCTTCTTTGCCAACCGTACATTGAACTGGTGGAGAAACCACCGATGAATGGGTTTACAAATTGCAATCGATCTTGTTTTAATTTCAGATTGGAAGCAGCTAGCTGTGCAGCTATGGATGAAAACGTGCTCATCGAAGTGAAGCAAGAGTGTTGCGTACCTGACGAAGAGCTCTACTTGTCTGACGTCGTCAAGACAGAGGTTCCCGTTTACGAGGGGAGCGATGGACTTAGAGGTGAGCCTTTATATAGCCTGGGTCCACTGGTGTCTGAAACAAGCCTTAAGACTATTCCAGAGCCCGTGTTGTCACTTGATTAGCGCTAGTGTGCTTGGCGAGTATAACAGTTCCGCTGTTGTATCGGCAATAGGCTGCTGGTAGTTCACCGTTTTCCACGAAGAACGCGCTACAAAAAACAATATCCGCGGTTTGTTCGAAATTGTATCACAACGTTTCCGGCAGCCCGGTGTCGGCTTCTGTGCAGCGAGCGCGGAGATGACCTTGGGGCGAAGGATTCGATTACAGCGGCGTCTGCCAATGTTATCGCTACTCGCTTGTCTCGAGCGCGCATGTTAGTTAGACAAATACAATGGATCATTCATACAGTTCAATTCTCATTTCACTTCATTCTTTTTTTATATATTTGACAGGCTATCTAGGTGATTGGTAATCCAGAGTTGCTATTATTTGTTTTAAACTTTATTTTTATGTATTCAACGGACATATTATTTATATTATTTATATCCGAAGGCGTATTTATCCAGTGTATGCAAAGTACCAGTATATTAAAACTTTAAAAGCAAAGGGCAATACAAAACAACATAATTATTAACATCCAAGATGGTAAATCAACATGTACTTCCGAACCATTCATGCTAGCGATATTTCAAAGATGCAATGCCAAAGCTTTGAACCAATCTAAAATATGCCCAATGATCATATGTCCGCAAGCGCAAGTAAATCACATGACGATGCACTTTGTTATGAATCAATACAACACAATCGCAAGTAACCTCTCAGAAGCCGTGTTATACAACACGACACATGCAGATGAGTGGCTTAAGTGGTCTTTTTCTTACTTTTGTCCTTGGCAGTGATACATAGGATAGGATTGAAGGAAAATCTTTAGATTTAAATAAGGGTGTTTTTTATTTTTGTATGTGACCTGCCATATTTTGTTGTGAAACCCCGTAATATAAGCCGGTTACAAAACTAGGTCGGCTTTAAATATTTAGTATTGAATAAAATAAAATATGTAGGTATTTTCCTAATTATATATAATAATGAAGATATATAGTAATGTCATATAATAAGTAAAAGTTTCGTTTTGTAACACCGTAATATAAGACCACGAATCGGCCGTAAATACATAGGATGAAGAAATTTTAAATTAGTTGTTTTTGCTGGCTTTAGAGAAATATATAAAAACTAGGGGTGTGCGAGTAGCACTTTTCCAAATCGAGTCGAGTTCGAGTTCGAGTAGTAAATAACTCGCGAGTTTCGAGTCGAGTTTCGAGTAGTGCCTGAATATAATAAAAATATACAGGAAAGGAATAACTACCGGTAGAGGACTAGGCAGACTAGACCTAGGACCCCATCTAAGCTACCGCCGAGTTCACCTAGGCTAGGCCTTGGCCTAAAAGCTGTCCCTGGGGCCAGGCCTAAAACCATATTCTGTAATTTGTTCAATATTATTGTCTCCCTAGGCCTAAGGCTCAAACGATGCTAGATTCTGCCAACTGGGTCTAGGCCTACGTGATCTAGACAAGGAAAGTACTAAGGCTTGGCCTAGGTCTTGGGATAGGCTAGGGCTATGCTCGAAGCATGGCCAAATGCTAGGCCTAGGACTAGGCCTAGGCCTACACTGTACACGGGGACCTGGCACAGGAGAAAGACAAATAAGGAGAAACAATAGAACTACAGTGTAATCTGTTTTGCAGATGGGTTGTCAGATGGCCACTTTTGTTTTTGTGAGACCATGTTGGCGAGATTTTCCCCATTTTGAGGTTAATAATGCAAAGATTACATTTTGAACTTAAGTTGTACGGAACGTTTTAAAAATGATTCCAAATACTTGATGATCAGTAGGGAATATAATATCTTTGATGATTAGGTACTTTTAGGTCTAGGGCCTAGGCCTAGGCCTAGGAGGGCCTAGGCCTAGGAGGGCCTAGGCCTAGGAGGGCCTAGGCCTATGCTAGGCCTAGGCTCTTTGAACATAGTAGGCCTATGCGTCAGCGATCTCGTAGGCCTAGGCTCTCGAAGATTCCCTTCAATTTATTGGCTGCCACTTCTACAAAATCCACACTTCGTTCACAAAAAACGCAGACACTTTTTGCGAATTTGCGTAAGTATATGCCTAATAAGCGTCGTCTGCGCGGTCTGCGTGTATCGATCTGCTCGATAATGATCGATAGGTCGCTTTTTCTTCAAAGTCGATTATAAAATCGATACTTAAGCTATTTTTGGATACTAGCGCTACCTATTGGCGGTATTTTTAACCAGTTGAATACGGCGGCTCAGTCGATCAAAACTACTCGAACTCGACTCGTTTTTCATGAAAAACTCGATCACCTCGAGTCGAGTAGTAACTACTCGACCGAACTCGACTTTTCGAGTACTCGCACAGCCCTAATAAAAACACAAGTGGAAGTGAAACCCCGTATTATTGACCAGTAACGAACGACCAATAATAGAATATAGAACGTCAGTCACAGGACAGGAAGCACTGGTTCCCACTGTTCCAATTATCTTATAAAATGTAGATGGTCCAAACATAAGCAAATTACGTGCATAGTAGCACTTTAAAAATAGGCATAAAATAATGTGATTCAATATGCATTATTAGCGAAGTGAGCTGAGAGTGAAGTCAGAACAGTAATTATTTAGTATTCATAGTGGGCACTCAACGGTATTGAACAACGGTATTTGACGAACGCAGGCGACAGAAGTGTGCACTGAAAAAAATTGCGAAAACTGTGCATCTAGTCATTCTTCGAGTGCGTAAACAGTAAACACTGATCCAAAAGTGAGTCTGTGGACTCGCAACAGGCCAGTAAAACATCGTAAATCACCTCGAAACGCGTAGCCATTGGGTTCCCAAACATGAAACAGCGATACGTCAGGGCGTGAGAGAACACCGCGAGTATTATTATTAGTGATGCTATGACAAATTCATCCCTATCGATAATTGCATTTTTTTTTTTTAATATCGGGATTATATCGTGAGCATTTTTATTATCGTGATGTCGGTAATGTCGAAAAATCGTCCAGAACAGAGAAATGTTCTATAATTGCAAGTACTATACGATCTGCTGCCGTTGGCGTGGCGGGTCAGATTACTTTGCCACGGACGCCGCGATAAGTTGACAACTACGACCGTAACATGACAGGTTATCGATGCATCACTATATTCAGCAGGGCATAGTGATATCGTTGATTATCGTGATACGACACTGAATCTTTATCGTGTTATCGTATCGATCGATTATGATTATCGTCCGCATCACTAGATTACACGCACAATACGTCAGAAAATAGTCAAACTTCGTAACTCTAAACCTTGTTCTCACAGAAAGTGCACACACAAATGTTTTATAATTATATTATACACAATACTAATTTAGAACAATTGCGAACCTTCTGTCACCGAATGTATGTGTGAGAAGTCGATAAAATAATGACTGCACTAATTGTGTAAACACTTGCACACAATATAAGTAATCTATTAATATAATGTAGCGTAAAATTTACAAATACAATCTTTAGTTTCTCCTTCTTTATGAAATTCAAACAATGCTTTGAACTGTAACATTAATTCCGTTTTGTATGTTGCCCTTTGGGTGTTTATTTCGCTTCCATAGATGTTGTTCTTTTCTGTTTAATTTCTAGAGGCCGCTTCTTCTTTCTATCTAGTTCCACCTGTGCTTCCTGAATACTGACAGGTTCCCTAACGCGCTGGCCTCTAGGGATGCGAGGATCTGCTAATTCTGGCAGAATGCAGTGCATATAAAAGTCCCTGAGTTTAGAAAACATTACATCTGTCCACAGTTGTTCATCAAGAAGAATTCTCTCTACAAAGAAGTCGTTTGTGCAGTAAACTATGAAGTCACAATAAGACTTCATAGTAATGGCCAATTGTCCTTGTACCTGTTGATAGGAAATAAAACAGTTAATTCCAAATAATTATTTTTTTTTTTTAGTTGAGTTTTGTTGCTTTTTTTTGCAGTAAACGCGTTTGTAATAGACCTCTCAAATGAAAAGACCCATTTTTAGGAGTGAAACAAGGTTGCAAATACAACAATATTACACTGTTTAAAACTAATTTATTATGAAATACAAAATATGAAATATAAAGTTATAGTTATTTATTGGCAGTTTGACTTTGAATGGTGGCCTTGGCCCTTGAGTTCTTTGTTCCTTGTTAAGTTTTAATTATAGTTCTTTGTTTTGTTCTTTTATCGTTTTATATTTGTTTTATAGTTTTTAAGTTTTAAATCATAGTTCAATGCACACGTTTTATAGTTCATAATTCTTTGTTCGTAAAGTCTTTGTTCGTAAAATCTTTGTTTATAAGTTTGAGATCATGATCTTTTATTATACGTTACGGTTTGTTGTAGTTCGAAGTTGTAGTTGTAGTTCTGTAGTTGTTGTTGTAGATGAATGCCTAGACTTGAGGCATGTTGAACCGGACCCGTGGACTAGGTTCCTGCCTGGTCCTGGAGACGCCTCGCTGCTGCTCCGGACACACACGTCTGGTCACGGGTGGTACTGTTGGCTGTCTTTGTGTCTTGGTCCGTTCTGGAATGTTTTGAAATCTTCGGGGTGACGTGGGGTGGGGGTGTAACTGTTTTGATTGGTTTGTCGCGTTGTTGCTAGGCAAAGTTGCGTAATGCGTTCGCACACGTGTGAGCTTGCTACGCACTTGGTGCACTTGATACTTCCTATTTCACAATCTTTGATATTAAACTTGTGTGGTCACTGTTCGATTTGAGGGTTCTTTTGTTTGAAACACATACGCATCATCACACATGTGCACTGTCCGTATAGTCCATTCGAAAAACATGTGTCATAACTATTTGTCAAAACTGTCAGAATGTGAATTGTCAAACTTGCCGAAAAACAAACAATAAACCTTAAATACTAATAATATGAATAACTAATGTCATGGAATGTCAGGTTGGCACACTGTACTGCCACACGTTGGGGGGGGGGGGGGGGGGGGAGACTGCAATGTATATAGGCGGCAATGTTCTTTAGACGTTTTATGTTATTTTGTTATACTACTTTATGTAAGCAATGCTGTATTAAAAAAATAATACCTTTTCGAAACCAAAGGAAGCGATGGATCGTACTCGGATTCAGACTTGCCTTCTGAGCCATGAGAAGAACTTGATTGAGAAGACTGACAGGGTGTTGCCATGTATTTTGAATGTATGCCTGATGTACCTGGCTGAGGGGACATTTCAGATACACGTGGCGCGAACACATCCCTAAAATCTAGAATATTACATTTATTTAGGTGATCGATTATGAAACATTAAACGAGTGAGTAGAAGCCACAAAGCTCTTTTACCTTGGAGGTGATTTATCCTGCATAACTGCTTTTATCTGTTCTTTCTTTTTTATTTTTCTCCACTTCATAGTGGCTTTTGCGCGTTTGTTCCTTTTTCTCGGTTTGGCATTGTTACGTGTGTTACCACGCTTTCCCATTTTTTAGCGGTCGATTAAAAGAGTATTAGATTATCGAGATAGAACCATGAATGTATATGTCCGAGATTAAACATCCAGGTTAAACATAGTCTATACATCGAGACAGGGGCGGATACAGGGGGGGGCGACCGTCCCCCCCATGACAAAAAAAAATGGACATTTTGAATAATTATTACTTTGGAGTTTGGAGTCGTTACCGAACTTTAGTTGCCATGCTTTGTAACTAATCGAGCCTGTATCCGCCCCTGCCGACGTGTGCGCATGCCATACTCAGGTTCTCTTACAAATCGCTACTGAGTGTGACATTAGGTAATTTTCCACTGACAGCCCGTTAAACTTCTGTAATTATCTCAAAATCTGTGGTATGTCACGCAGGTTTGTTTATATAAATGTAAATGAGATTAATCAAAAGGAATCAAATTAAATGAATATTCTCAGGTTCATTTACAAATCGACACTTTGTGTGAAATTACGATATTTCCGAATGACACCCCTGAAACTTCCGTAATTATCTCAAAAAAAAAAAAAATATGACGTGTCTAGTTTGTTTATGCGTCAACATTAGTGACAACTATGTTATTGCTTCGCCCAAAATGTGACAACGTCAGTCATTGGCGCCGAGTACGGGGGGACGACGGGGCTCGAGCCCCCCCAGCTGTAACTGAGGAGCTAACAGAAGTTACTTCTTCAAACAGTTACCACTTTTGTTTTTTTGCTAAAGGGCCCTTCGAATAAATAACATCGACAAATTGTGTCTCTTCTCCATATCATGTATTGTATATGAGAGCATTCTTTCTTTCTAGGGTGTGCCTTGGTTCTTGTCAGTCCATCTCGCTCTGCCCCTTTTGGCAAAAATTAGTTTTCTAACGATATTTTCGTAGAATAACTGAAACATAATAGAGAGCAGTGCACTTATGAAGGAGCCTATAATTATAGGATTTCACCTGACAGAGCTAGGATGTTCAATGTCAACTTGTGTGAAGAAACTTGTACATCTCGAAAAGTCCAATCCCTTCTTGGTAAAATCACCCTATCAATGCGTGGGTTGCAAAACCGTTCGTTTAGTCAGACCACGGATGTATAGGATGTTTAGGTGGCTCGTTGGTCCAGCGGTTAGCATCCCTGCTTCCAATGCAGAAAGTGCCGCGTTCAAATTCCGCTTCAGGCAGAAGTATTTTAGCGTCTAATGTGGATTCAATTCCATTACTTCTTGGCTTAGGAATAAGTAAACGGTCACTTCTTGTTGATTCTGGCATTTGTCCGCAGGTGTTCGCACTGTCCAATCACTGATTCATATGTTTCGTATTTGAAGTATCGATCTTTGATTGGTTATCGCTCACTCGTCGATGGTGTTCGAAGCCTACAAGGTTGGTAAGGTCACTTTAAATTAAGTCCCCCACTGCAAATCAGTTTAGTTACTGAGTGGGTAGACTCTAAATGTGAATTTATTTATTTATTTAGGATCTCGTAACGTTAATAAATAATGCGGCATTGTAGACATATCTTCCCAGGAAGTGTTTGTTATAGACAATTACAAAATTAATTTACATAATACGTTAAAACTACAAAATAATGTTGATGAAAAGGTTAAAATACAAGAATAAAATATTATATCTTAATACTGGGTATTTTAATCTTCCCTTTCAAAATAATACCTCAGATAGCTTCTAAGGCTATCTCGATGACAATAGTATCCCAAAAAAAATTGCCTCCGGCGGCTGGGCTTTGCCCCAGACTTCCCACGCAGATACTGTTGATTGTAGGTTGAGCCCCCCCGAGGAAAATCAAAACTCGGCGCCTATGATGTCAGTCTTGACTGAAGTAAAGTATGTTTTGAAAATGTGATTGATTAAATTAATTAAACATAATGTACATTACTCCCCAAAACTTGTATATATAGAATGCACTGAGCCCCCCCTATAATAATTGGCAATCGCCTTCCATGAAACCGCCCCCCCCCCCATAAATCAAGGCTAGATCCGCCCCTGCATCGAGAAGTAGTTTTAATGCACTAATCGGGCCACGAACACACGAGTCACAAAACACAGTAATTGCAAATGAAAATATGATAGGTCAACATAGCACACGGCATAGGGTTACATTAATATTAAATACTAACGAAGATACATGTACACACAATATTGCCACCCACGTAGTTGCTTTGGGTAGACGTATAAGCCAGACAACAGACGTTATACTATCTAACTACACTATGAAAGAACACGTCCAACCCCGGCAGTGGTACAAATCAGACTACGTATCATCACACTTATAATAATATATAACCAAATATAACCCAAGACGACTGGTGATCGAAATACTACTCCTTAAATGTCCCGCCCTCGTCGAGCGACTTCCGGCGTGTTGATCGAGTTCCCCAGATCACCACTCTTGTCGCTATCTACCGTGCGCGCTCGGCTTGACCTCGAACGTCGCACGGCGATTTTTGCACGGATTTACATCGTTGCAGTATCCGACATATCACGCAACCAGTTATGGTCATATCATAATGAGTGACCACTTGAATTAAAGGTGTTGATTCAGCGCATGTGATGAGATAAACAATATATACCTAAAACTAACATTTGAAGTATTTAACTTGGGGTAAACACAAGCAAGATATACTCAAAATTTCAAGGCTTAACTTAAAAATTCACAAAAATTAAACGGAGAGCGATAGCCGAATAAACAAACCTTTATCACGCTCCCAAAAAAACATGGAATACGCGACAAAAATTTCAGCTCATTCCAAATTTCCATCTCGCGTTAATATTTCGAATAGTTTTGGCTTTTAAAAATCCCGGTACAGCCCGGATTTTTTTTTTTTTTAATCCAAGACGTGTTTTTTTACTTTGGATACATTATAGTTAATCACACTATAACCAAACGAAAGAATTACTAGAATGTCTAATTCGTGATAGATTCCCCTTAAATAAATAAATAGCCTAGATAAATTCACTTTACCCACTCAGTAACGAAACTGATTTTCAGTGGGAGACTTAAATTTAACACTTTGGGTGCTGGACGTTGTAGGCAGGTCCTTCCCCTGGTGCTGGGGGTTTTTGCCACTTTTCTCGATATTGTACTGAAGGAAGTATCGAAGGTATGTATGTGGGAGTTATACCTAAGAAAAGCTTGACTCTTGATCTTCAAAACGATTTTTTTTTTTTTTTCATATTATGAATAAGTCATAATTTTGTAAAAAAGTGACAATTTTGGAGTTTAGAAAAATAAAAAAAAAAAATGAAAAAAATGTTTTTTTTATTGACTTATTTTGAAGCTAGAACATTTTCACTCTGTACTGATAATAATAATAAAATAATAATAAAACGCCTACTAGTAGCCATTCGCACTATTCACGCAAACATCTACAAATTTTGGCGCCAACAGAAAATAAAAGCGGCTGCCTGCCATCTAACAGTAAACAACAGTACCAACGTTCTCGCAAAATCCAAGCGGCATAGAAAACCGTCGGCAGTCACTAGAACGTTTGATATAGGCCTATGCCCGACGTAATATTACGCCGCCCGCCAACCTGGCACGACATCGCGCGGCGTAATATTACGCCGGCCGCACGCTAAGTGTTAAAAGCGACTAAACCAACCTTTTAGGCTCCAAACATCATCGACGAGTGAGCGATAACCAATCAAAGATCTATATTTCAAATACGAAACATATGGCCTATGAATCAGTGATTGGACAGTGCGAACACAACACCCGCGGACAAATGCCATAATCAACAAGGCCGATTCAGAACAACTTGAATTTATTAAATGCTAGGCCTTAGTCCAGTCTAAAGTTTACAAGGAAAAGACAATGGTGTGCCTGTTATTAGATAAACTTGTCAATGTTTAACAGATGGCTTGAAAGATTTTTTTTGTATGTGGACTCAAGGCACGGACGTTGGTTTTGTAGGGGTCGACCAGTTTCCACACAGACCACAGTCGAGCTACTCGGCGTCCATCAACCTGGCCCATAAGACGTCGCCGCTGAAACAAGAGCAACAGGTCGACGCGGCGGACACTCGAGTAGACTTCAGATTTGCAGAGGTGGATGTCGATCAGGTTGCGCCGCTGGAATTGTGTGGATCTCCAAGTAAGTGGGCCGGAATCCAATTCTTATACCTATTAGTAGAGCTAAGTAAAATTCGTGTTACGAAATTAAACGAAACTGTAGTTAGGCCTTGTAACGCTATCGACAAATGCAAATATAAAAATGGATATTTGAATTGGGCGCCAGACACTTGGTCAAAAGTAGAGCACATGGAACTCTTATCTTTAATTATAATTACTTATTAAATTTTATAATTAAATGTACTTAGCCTACTTTAGGTGAAGAAATCTGGAATGTTAGGCAGTTTAGGGAATCAGGGTAACATCAACAAACATATTTAAAAATCACAAGGTGAATTTACTTGTTTACGGCATTTTACAATTAATGAAAGAAGATAAGAATTAGGGATGTCAACGGGTACCCGTTACCCGCCCGGTACACACGGGTACGGTTCCAACTTTTCAATACCCGTTACCCGGTACTACCCGCTCCCTTCTTCTGTTCAAAACGAAATTAATTCAACATTGCGATATTTCCCTACTGGCGTCTTTGTGCGAGCGTACGAGCCGCTCTTTTCAATTTGCCGGCATTTAACTTGACCCCCCCCCCTCCCCTCAACAGCGCCGCTGACGAATGAGACGTAAAGCCCAATTAGTATCATCTTCTGTAGGCCTATGGAAGAATGCTGCGGAACGGTTGCGAGTCCGAGGGAGCGCACCCGCTGCCCGTCGTAGCTTTACCGCGATCATGGTCTCGTGTTCGAGCTCGGACTATGACGTCATCGCTTTAACGCGGCCGACCACCGCCTACCGTAGCGGAGAGGCAAGCTTTGAAGCTTTGTTGTATACTTTCGCGATCGTTTTGCATCGAAGACAATGCAACCTGATGCCGTTTAACAATATAATGTCTCTTTTTACAACTTTGCGAATCATTTGACACCCATGACGATAAAACGCGTATTTAGTATTATTTACTACCCGGGTACAAATATTTCCGGGTATTGACATCCCTAATAAGAATGTTTGTAATTATTAATGGATCCAAATATTATTTGTCTATTGATAGTTCATCTAGGCCTAGTTGTTTATTAGGGAAGACGACGGGTACCCGATACCCGCCCGACGAAGTCGGGTACGGAATGTGTTTTCTCTACCCGTTTACCCGACAAAACCCGGTTCCTGAAATTGAGAACCGCGAATTAGCTAAATGTTTTGAATTTGAACTGATTCATCTGTCATTACGTATTTTATTTTTGTGCTTGGCGGTATTTCCCTAAGAAATAGAATCGCGTCTATAAATAAACTGTCCACTTTGATAGTTTCTTTTGTTCATGCCGCCCGATTCCCTGTTCATGTAAGCCTGGCCGCCGGCAATCTTTTAGCATGAACTGCTACCCTACACCCCCCCCCCTTTCTCCCTCCCAAAGCACACAACCATTTGACACTTCAACGGGCTGGTCTGCCTGTGGCCTTGAGCTTGAGTGGCAGCTGTGGCGCATTATGTTTCATCCCGCTCCGATCCTCGACCCCCCGCGCTGTTGTAACTTTCTCTTGTCATGGGTGTTCAACTTTTCATCACAAAATATAATGAAACATCCTAATCCCTGCTTCTACAATACACTATTTGTGGTGTTATTTTCGACGAGAGTGATATTGAGCGGTTGATTTGACACCCCACACGATTTTTTTTGTTTAATTAGGCCTAGGCCTACCCGGGTAACCCGCGGGTATAGTGAACGGGTACCCGGGTCGTAAAAAAGTCGGGTTTCGTCATCCCTATTGTTTATTGAATTATTGGTACCAAAATATTTTGCAAAAAGGCCTTTAAATATTAATTAAGTTCACTGGCACATGATTAATTGATATTATTGAACTTGATTTGTTGGTTGAATGTTATCGCATATTTACGTGATGATTACGGATGTCAATACCCGGAAATAGTTGTACCCGGGTACCCTCGCGCCGTACCCAGACTACCCGGGTAGTAAATAATACTAAATATGCATTTTATCGTCATGGGTGTCAAATGATTCGCAAAGTTGTGGAAAAAGACATTATTTTGTTAGACGGTCTCAGGTTGCATTGTCTTCGATGAAAACGATCGCGGAAGTATTCAACCATGGATTTATAATAGTACCTAAGATTAGGCATGACTTCGGATCTAATAATTCGGAACCGGATCCTCCCGCGCCGGATCCGGTTCAGAACCGGTTCTTGAACATTTTAATTTTGTTTATATCACATAATATTTATGTGACACTAAGCATAGTGGATTTCCCTTCGTTTATCATAGGCCCTACTTGAAGCACTCATTGTCAAGTGTCAACTAATCACTCAGGTTGTTTGCGGCACGAAAGACAAAGAGCTACTGGCGTGCAGTAGGGGTGGGTCAACCGGTCAGCCTACATTAGCAGACGACACCGGCGGCGACGATTGTGGTGGCTCGCTGCGCGCTTTTACCAGTGTTGTACCGACAGACTTCGAAAAAAATAGAACCAGGTCCAAAAAATGGAACAGGATTGCAATTGGGAACCGGTTCCAAACCGGTTTCCGGATATCCGAAGTCATCCCTACCTAAGATACAACTCCATGATTCAACAAAGCTTCAAAGCTTGCGTCTCCGCTACGGTAGGCGGTGGTCGGCTGCGTCAAAGCAATGACGTCATAGTCCGAGCTCGTTCACGAGAACATGATTGCGGTAAAGCTACGACGGGCGGGTGCGCTCCCTCGGACTCGTAACCGTTCCGCAGCATTCTTCCATAGGCCTACAGAAGATGATACTAATTGGGCTTTACGTCTCATTTTTTTGCGACGATAACTAATCTAGGCGAGGGGGGGAGGAGGGTGTCAAGTTAAATGCCGGCAAATTGCAAAGCGCGGCTCGTACGCTAGCACAAAGACGCCAGTAGGGAAATATCGCAATGTTGAATTGATTTCATTTTAACAGAAGAAGGGAACGGGCAGTACCGGATAACGGGTATTGAAAAGTTGGAACCGTACCCGTGTGTACCGGGCGGGTAACAGGTACCCGGGTACCCATTGACATCCCTAGTGATGATGTTCTGGAAGGTCTAGAAGGTCATGGAACCTCTTGGAAGTCCATTGAAGCTTGGGCGGCGAAGACGGGCGGCCTGTCCTAGTCCGCGGACGTGGTCGACTAACTTGATGATTTTAAATACATTTGCGTTAAAATATGTGCTCTTCAGGCAGAAAATACTTCTTGTAGGTGTAGTGATCTACCCTAGGCTTCCTGTTTTGAAGATAACCACAACGTTTACCTAGTTATGGCTGCGCTGGAGTATTACTGGTCCGACCCTTGCGACGACGTGAAGCTCACTACTCTGCTCGGTCCGCTTCGCAGGCTCTCAACCGCGCATCGAAATTTCCAGAAGATTCCAAGCCCCGGGCCATCACGTACGCTCCCTTGGAACTGCGTCGTAGCAAAATATCGCCCCACTCTGGTGGCCTTGGAAGACTTATGGTTTTGTCCGCTAGATGGTGCCAGGTGTCGGGACGACAACTTGTAAAGTAAATGACGTGGTTACCGATCTTAAAGATGATGATAATTGCTAATAGAGAGCACAGGTGCAGTCTAGTTTTGAAAATAGCACTAATTTTAAATGTTCATTATTGTATTATGCATTAATTTATCAACTATTAACATGTTCATTAAGAAATATTAGTCCAGATCAAATTTAATAAAGTAAATTAACAAATTACTAAACATCATTAACTAGCCAGTCTGAATAAAGTAAACGAGCATCTGGGCCCGGATCCACAGAGCGGGGCTAAGTTTCGGGGCTAGTTCTGTTTAACACCTGTTTTTAGCCCCACGTTAGCCCCGAAAATTAGCCTCGCTTTTTAACCTCGTTTTCCGTATCCACAAAAGGGGGTTATTCTTGGGGCTATGTAGAGGTTTACTTTAGAGCGCGCATTGATGACGCCATTGATGACGTCATGGTTTTCAACCAATAAAAACATTATTCTCATAGCGACCAATAAAAAGGAGCTTGATTTGGAACTTATTTCAAATACGTTCGAATTGATATTCCTAAAGTGTCAACAGTG
This sequence comes from Isoperla grammatica, assembly GCA_945910005.1. NCBI lineage: Eukaryota > Metazoa > Arthropoda > Insecta > Plecoptera > Perlodidae > Isoperla > Isoperla grammatica. The sequence goes on from OX246747.1 coordinate 16,635,094, forward strand.
TCACTTCATTAATTTTTACGATGGACTGAAATAAGACGCAGCGCAGCCACACTACAATGGAAAATACCAAGACTCGTAAATCTCGTTTTACACGGGAAGAGCTCGAGGTATTAATAACTACTTTCGAGAAGCACTCAGCAATTTTGTCTTCTAAATTTGGTCCAGTAATAACTAAAAGCAAAAAAGATCATTGCTGGGTCGAAATCTGCAAAGCAGTAAATGCTGTTGGGTCGGGGGGGATTCGCTCGATTACCGATATTAGGTTGAAGTGAAAGGACTTCAAAAAGAAGTCGAAGGCAAAGAGTATAAGTAGCCTATACCCACAATATGAATTTTATTTAAAATCGTATGCCTAACAGTCTATGCATCACTTTTTTGTTAAAGGCTACTGCTAGATATTACACTGTTTTACGTGGTTTTCCAACCATGGCCTACGCCTATCTAAGTTGCTTGGGTGTGTATAGGCCTAGAGGCCTAGGCTATACTACTAGGCTGGGCTGGGCCTAGGCTTTCTTGGGCCTATAGATCTGCTCGAGCTGGACATTATGCGAACTGAATTTGCCTGATAAACACCTAAGCTCGAACCCAACTCAGCTCGGTGAAGAAGCCGAGCCAGCACGCTCCGTGCGATCTCACATTGCGTGACACATGCGGACCGAACTGTGTACATACGTAGGTTTAGCAAGCGGTTAACCACGCCTTCTTTTTCAGCACGAACCAGACCTGTAGTATTTAGTACGATCTCAAAGTCCGTTTTAAACGAATACCTAGCTATTGAGCTCGAACTTACGAGCACAAGCTGGGCTCGTGTGGTAAACGTAGTCATTTTTGAACCTGGTCTGATCTAGGCCTAGCCTGGGCCTAGGCTAGGCTAGTTTTGCACCTGTCTTCAAGAGGGACGAACTTGATGGTTTCATCCTAGACTTAGGCCTAGCCTGTACTAGACCTATACGGCCTACAGGCCTAGGCTAGTCTGTAGGCTTAGGCTATTCTAGGGCATAGGGCCTAGGGTCTAGGCCTAGGTGATTGTAGGTTGGCCTGTTTTACTAGGCCTAGCCTAGGCTAGGCAAAGTGCATGGCCCAGCCCTAGGCCTACATTAATGCTATGCCTAGTAATTTGTTCTAGCCATTGCTTAGCTGACTTGATTCTTGCAATAACGCAGGCATCTCTAAGTGGGTAGCGAATGCTTCGTGGAGCAATCGCGACCATTGAGTCAAAAAACACTGTCAACACACGACTGCAACTGGACTGGGATATGCCAGCAGTACTTGCCAGTACATTCTGATATGTGGCTGATGCCAAGTATTGGAGACCCACTAACACTTGGGTGGGCACAGGCAATGCATGGGAGCGATCGGTAGGCCTAGGCTATGCCTGCCCATCACAGGCTCGAGTTCTGCACACAACTCGAGAATGGTGTGCCTCGGGAAACGATACTGCCGCAGCAATTGTTGGTTCGTTAATTGTAAAAGATCCTACCTGTCCCGAAACACCCGTCTTGGCCTCTCGATAGGCACTCGGTCTTCCTCAATTTCAACCGCGAGTACAAACATGTTGTGAAGGTTATGTCGGGAGACGTCTGACTGACACACTGAACCAGCGTGCATCAACCTAACCTAACCTAACACTCGCGGGAAACTAAATGTATTTTGAAAAGGAAAATTGTTGTAGGCTTTTGCTACGATTTTACTTAATAATTGTGCATTACTTTTTTAAACAAGTATGTACATATTTAAATATTAATTATATACAGTTCGAATAATAATGAAGTACGGCCATTTTAAATACTAGAATTTTCGGGGCTAATGTTTAGCCCCACCTAGCTAGCAGGGGTTAATTATTGGGGCTATCTTATCTCCCAAAACTCGTAGCCACCTTTTGTGGATACGAAAAATGGGGTTAAACTCGGCTAGCCCCAAAACTTAGCCCCGTTTTCATTTAGCCCCGCTCTGTGGATCCGGGCCCAGGAGGGCTATTTTGTTACATCCTTTACCCCTAAAAATGATAATTGTAGACACGACGTCATGTCAGCAGGCTAATTATGCCAATTTTCAATCGCGAAATAACGGGATTTGGAGCTTTTACCACGAAATCCACGAAGTATCTGTGTGTTTGCGAAATAAGACTGAAATAACGAAAATGTGTTAAATATCACCCAAATAAGTGTTAGTGTAAGAAAAAATGTGCCGAGGAATTTAAATATAAAGGAAGTTTTTTTTTTTTTTTACCTATGCAGAGCTTCCTCAGCCATTCTTGTTCCTCGCTATCCAATATAAAATGGCTTCTTTTTCTGACCTACCCATAGACCCCCAGAGTCAATGTCACTGAAGTGCGGCACACTTAAAAAGGTGTGCTCTGTCTTAGGGTTCAAAATTACATAATTTGCAGATGGCCGGTTCAGTCGTAATGTTAAAACGGTTCAATGGTGTTGAAGAACATCATGTCCAGTTGTAAGGCGGGATTGGGCTGTAGCTGTTTTACGAGACCACTTTTTGTCTGGCCCTATTTTTATCTCATTCCACCAAGTTTTTGTTGTACCTGCCTCTTCTTTAGTGTCTTCATAGATCGAGAAGTAGATAAGAAGTACTGAAATACACACGAATGACTCGTCTTTATTTGAGTGATATTCCTAAATTGATTATATGCCTATAATGTTTGTTTTTTGCTTGTTATGCACCTTATAAAAATAACCACCAAAATGCAAAATTTACATTTTGAAAAAATAAAACCATTTCTGTAGGGCTCTACCTATTGGGATACAAATAATATATATGCCCGCCCGACCGCCTGTCAGAGGCGTGGCTCTTGGGGAGGGTGAAGCACACGCCGCGCAAAAAAGTAGAACCGAATCTAAAAATCAAAACCGGTTTTTATCAAAACCGGTTTTCAGTTAATCAATGTTATCACTAGGTAACAGGAATGTTATCTGAAACGACGTTATATCAATTGTTTTACTAATGTAGGGACGTTAATTTAGGGACGTGCTATCGCATTCGACGTTATATCAGGCGACGTATTATTTAGAGAAAATTAACATTGCGTCTTATGGGGTTTCGCCGGGACGTTATCAAAACGACGTGATAATGCGAATGATCTTGTATCGGATGACGTAATAACTAGGGATGTCAACGATAATCGTATATCGATAAATATCGATAATATCGATTATCGATAATATCCCCATATGGCTGGTCATATCGCGATAATCGTACGATATGTAATTCTGTGCCATATGCCGATAATCGGCAATGACTTGATATTATATTTGAATTTGTGTGCCCGTCGAGCGCCCTCATAGCTTTAGCTTTACCTTTCAGTAAATAATATACTTCGGGCGGTCCGCCATCAAAGGGCTTACACAGCCGCGCAAGATCGCTTTACGACACTACCCTAACCTTCCCCCCCCCCCCCCCCCGACCCAACCCATCAACCCGCCGACCGTGCCAGCGCCCGCCCGTCTGACCGGGCCCATTATCCCTAGCACGTGCTTATTGTGTCGTTCTCAGTTGCCGAGCGATGTGTTTTGACAGGCCCTGCTGTAGAAGCTTCGTTGGCCGCGACGCGTGATCGCGGTGAGGCCGGTCGGCCGCTAGACCGGCCGGCTCGGACGAATTGAACCCCCCCCCCCCCCTCCCCTTCCACTCATCAGCCAGCGCCAACAACGCTCGGAGCGCACAAGCCACTCTTGCGCTTCATTACGCTCGAAAATAAGTCGATGACGATAAGACAAACTTTAAAAAAGTAATGAATACTCAATGTACCCATACCTATTGACTATATAGGCCCATAATAGGCCTATTATCGTGACGATATTCCCGATATTAATTTAAATAGGCAATATCGCCGCGATATTTTTTGATGGCGATATTATCACGATATATCGCGATTTTTAAAAAAAAAATTTGCGATTATCGATATGGAATTTCATATCGTTTGACATCCCTAGTAATAACAAGGTTGTACTGTATAACTTTATTTTTCTAGCAGGCAACAAGTTGCAATATTTTTTACTTTGAATGGCTACTGTGTAAGTTACAGAATATTTTATGAGCAACTCACAGTGCTGACAAGATGATATCATGAAATTTCCTCTGGCATTAGACCTCTAGGCCTAAATAGGTATTAACGTGGAGGTATAGTCTAGCTATAATTTACCTTCACCCGCTAGATGCCTCTGAAAATCACTTCTGAGCGGAGGGGAAATGTTACTGCGTGGTGGTGGGGATAGTTCTACTCGAGACGTCGGCAAGGCAAGGTCTCGGCTGCTGTTCCGTTCCGTTCAGACGCGTAGTCGTTTGGCCAAGTCGGCCCAAGGAATGAATGGAGAGCCCCCGCGGAGGTGCCTATTGTCACAGTCTCGAACTGCTGCCCGTCCTTATCCCGACTACTCGCTGGCTAGTCACGGCCGGGCTCAGAACAATTCAAACCTTTTCTTTTGTCTTGCTAGTTACTTTATTTACAACACGTTTTTCGTGAATCATATTAGTTTCGTTGCCGCATATTGTTCGTGGCTAAGTGTTGATCATAGACTTTTTGAGTTTTTTCTCTACGATGAAAACAACGGATTTAATACAATACAATTCCAATACTCAATACTGCATGTAAACATGGCTAATGATGATGATGCTGATGATGATGAAAAACCACCACATGACATCCATGA
>OX246747.1:16641509-16651509 GCA_945910005.1 Isoperla grammatica
AAATTTACATTGAAGTTTTCCATTAAAAATAACTTGATGCACAACTGGAATTCGTTGGTTACGTTTGTATGGTATTTTGCAAATGAAGCCGTCAGCTATATATTAAGGACACTCTTTCAACTCAATCTTCTTTTCTTGCCTTAACACTTTTTAAGATAGGAGCGAGGAGAACACATTCATTTCTCAACCAACTCTCTTCAAATTGTTAAAATACGTTCATAATTACTAAGGTTTAAAACTGATGAGGTGGGTTTACAAATTAAAAATTATGTTCAATATTAAATTTTTAAAACAACCTCCCCTTCCCTGTTCGCCATAACGAATGTTTTCTCTAAATCGATACGTGTTTAAGTCAGTATTTCCATATCATTACCATTAGGTATCTAACACGCTTTTATTGAATTTTATTTACCGTTTACTTCATGAATTTTCAAAGTCCTTTCAAAGCCCGGTAGGATTGTACTTAAAAACAGAATGTCCTCAAAAAATGGCACCACAATATTTAAACACTTAATGTGTAATCTTAAGGTGCGGATGTACTTGTGTAGGTTATGTCCGGCTGATCGGCCTGTCCATGGACTGCTACCTTACCGTGGTGGGCAGGTTTGCGTGCTTTGTTGATCCCGAGAGCTATGCCGGCGGAAGCGTATGCTTCTGGTAGGGCCACCCTAACCGGACTGGTCGAGGGGGAGAAGTCAGACGAAGTGCAGTCCACACCCCAATCCCCTTTCCTCCCCTTTCTCCTTTCCTCACCCCGCCCTCCTATTGCCCCTTTCCTCCAAAGAGCCCTTAATTTCATTTTCATCTATCACCCACTCATTGTCTCGATTAGCCTCGTTGCAGAAATATGAGACGTTAAGCCCGAATATCAATCAATCAATCAGGCTGATCGGGTTATATTTGTTTAATTTAAATTGATTTATTATACAAACCCTACCGTCCGCTTAAAAGCTTATTTTCTTAAATTTATCTCATGCGGATTATTGTAATTTTCCCTATATCATACAAAGATAAGGTCGAGTTCCAATAATTAAAAAAACCACCCCGAACCAGGAATCCAGCCCTAATACTTCTGCATTGGAATCAGGAAATAAACTAGACCCACTAGACCAACGAGCCACACAACGCGCTCAAGTGTGTGGAAACAGTGAAACTCACCTTCAGTATAGAGGTCAGCCCAGGCGTAGTTCCAGCCACCGTTCCCGGCTCGGACTCGACAAGCGACCATCCATGTCTTTCCGCCCGTCACATTCAGGGCGACCCCGCAGTCCCCCGCCCCCAGACCCCGGCCGCTGTAGCTGTAGCCGGTGAGCTTATAGGTCAGATGGGTAGTGTTGGCCTGGGACAGAGACCCCCGACTAAGATCCAGCAGTGGACCTTCCTTGCCTTTCTGGTCCCGCCACGTGAACTGACACCCGGTCAGGGCTACGTCAGCAGAGCAGTTGTAGGAGACAGTGTGGAGGTCTCGGGGGAGGTCTCGGGATACCCGCACGTAGTCCGGGGTCATGGTGAGGCTGTAGGCCGCCACCCCTGAGACACAGAACCAACACAATTATGTCGCGTTGCAATACAACTGACACCCGGCCAGGGCTACGTCAGCAGAGCAGGTGAAGGTGACAGTGTGGAGGGCTTGGGATACTCGCACGTACTCCGGGGTCATGGTGAGGCTGTAGGACGCCACCCCTGAGACACAGAACAAACACAATAATCTTGTTTCAGTGCAATTAATGAAACAAGTAGCCTATGCAGGCATTGGGCTATCTACAAGACGCACTCTATTTCACGGTCTACTAGCAAACATTGGTCATTAGCAAGGTCCGTAAATCCCCTGGCAGGGGCTCGTCAAACTCCGAAGTCAGGTCGTCCCATCCATTTCAACAATGCTAAAGGCTGGTCCACACAGATTTTTAAGACGCGTAGTCGTAAAGTTGGATCATAGGAAACACGTACTGGCGTTCACACAAAGTTTTAATTTTAAGACGTTGTTTTCATTGTTGTTTTTAAAACAACGTCTTAAAACCTTATGCATTATGTCTTAAAAATCCGTGTGGACCAGCCTTAAACTCACGTTATTCAAATGGGAGAATCATTCAGAAAAACAAACGAATTGATCTGTCAAAACCAATTCTGGCTCAAAACCGCATCTCATGTAATTGAAATAATGTATTTATACTTATAGTCTGCCTACATTTTTGAGTGAAGTATTCTGAAATCAAATTTTGCATAATAAATTAGTAGATATAAGTAATAAGCCAGTTTTTGTAGTGGGCACGAGAATGGCGATTTTCGTGCCCATGAGAAGACCTAACTTTGAGGTTTACCGAACCTCCGCCAGGGGATCGACGGACCTTGGGTCATTAGCTCTAATCGTTTCGTTTCTACTATGAGCGAACAGACGTTTAACAGGTTATTTGAAAAAAAACACCACCCTATTGAAAGGTTGCACATACGTCACATCTTTGCGCGTGGCGGCTACATTTGTGATCAAACTTTGACGTTGCCATGGAGAAACAATTGAAGGCTGTTGTGGTAGAACACATTAATTCTTAGTTCTTTAAAATGCAACCTTCTTACATCTCCAATCACGATTTAGGATAGTAAATGATGAGTTATGTCACTAATAACACGAATGCATAAGAAAGAAGATTATTTATTAAAACTAGGAATATTTGGATACTACCACACATGGAACGCACAATCACCCAGCACCGTGTCCGGTCACTGGGCTCTCCCGTTACACACTTAACCTCCCTCTCCCAGGCCTTGACCAAGGGCCCTCTTCGGTCCGCCCACCCCGACCTGACATAGAGAAGGAGGGGTGGTAACCATACATTCTCCCCCAGATTGTATAACCTTTGTTTCACTGAGAGTTATAAAATCTTTAAGTGAAGCGTGAGCAACAATGGTCACAATTTTTGAAAATACAAATAAAAATTACAAATCAAGTACTGAGTACCTACGAAACTACCTTAAACTAATATAAGAATACATGTAACCAATGTTTAATGAAAGACTCGAAAATACCTAAAACTAACACAAGAATATTTGGAAACAATGTTTAATCGTGATCACTGGTGGGTGTACATTAGTCAATCATGGTCGTAATTTAAGAACAATACAAACGCAAATCAAGTACATGAACATACCTAAAGCTAAACAATATTCTAGTAATCAAAACAGGGGGAAAAATAAAAACAACACAATGCAATAAATGCCAACCAAAGCCCCTTTTGGTCTTTAGAAACTCTCACACTTTGAGCGGTTGGTTATATTTTTTATGATTAATCACATTGAAAATGCCCTTGCATTAAGTGTATAAAGGCCCCACCGCGTGTGCGTACTGGTCGCATAACCGTTTAAAGAACGTACACATGCCTAAGAACCGACGTAATTGCTTTGCCCAGGGACTGCTACCTTATCGTGGTGGGCAGGTTTGTGCGCTTTGATGATTCCTGAAGCTATGCCGGCGAAAGCGTATGCTTCTGGTAGGGCCACCCTAGCCGGACAGGTCGAGGTGGAGAAGCCAGACGAAAGGCAGTCCACGTCCTTCCGCTTTTCCCGATCCTCCCCTTCCCCTTCCTCCCCGCCCTCCTACTTGCCCCTTTCCTCCAACCATACCCCTAGCTGGGTTATTGTGCTATGCTATCTTAAGAGGATGTCGTCTTTATCAGCTACTCATTACTATTACGAAACGGTATGAAAGTGATGGATAAATGTAGTGAATGAATGGTAAACTTTTATTATTGTTCATTGTATTTTCAATGGTTCACGTCTACGATTAATTATCTATAGTCTACCTGAGGCGTATTATTTTTATGTTTAAAATTACCAATAAGTTAAATTAAGATGAGAAATTTCCATGCGTCTATTACCATCATAATTATTTCTTTTTTATGTTTATTCCTTTAAAATATTCACACTATGTCTCTCTATAATGTACTTTATTATTATTATTAAGTCTTTATTTGCAACAGATAATTACATCCACTAGTGCAAATTTAGTAAATATTACATTAACACATTTTACATTTATTTTAATACACTTCACATGAACTAGGTATAATACACAATTAAACAATTAAATAATTAAACAATACTGTGATGTAGTTTTTGTTTGTGTTTGTGTGTATGTATGTATTTATGTATGTATGTATGTATGTATGTATGTATGTATGTATGTATGTATGTATGTATGTATGTGTGTAGGTATGATGTATGTATGTATGTATGTATGTATGTATGTATGTATGTATGTATGTATGTATGTATGTATGTATGTATGTATGTATGTATGTATGTATGTATGTGTGTATGTATGTAGGTATGTGTGTGTATGTATGTTATGTATGTATGTTTATGTATGTGTGTGTGTTGGTGTTTGTGTGTGTGAGTTAGTGTAGATATTTTATGTACAAGCTGTTGCGTTTAAAATGGCTTTAAACACTGTCAGGGTGTTATAGTTTAAATCAAGATTTTTGTTTCGAGCTGATATGGCGTTGAAAGTGGTTTGAATTCTATTTATGCATGAATTTTTGTATATGTCTATTCTACTTTTGGGTGGGTGAAATGGGTGCTGGTGTCTTGTAGCTCGAGGTGCAACATGGAAATTTAGTTTTTCAATAAGTGGGGAGTTTATACAGCTATTTACAATTTTATACAGGAACACCATATCGGCAATTTCGCGTCTGGTTCTGAGCGTCGTAAGCCTGTTGTTTATACAATGTCTTACATAATCCGCCCTGTGGAAGGTAGTATTAGCCTTTTTACATTGCATTTTTATAAAGCGTTTCTGTACCTTTTCTAAGTCGTCTATCTTTGTTGTGTGGTATGGGTTCCACACCACACTGGCATATTCGACTTGTGGTCTAACAAGTGTTACATATAAGAGTCTGTTAGTGGACATGGAGCATTGTATCGTGCATTGTATCACCTTATTGTATTGTATCACCTTACTGTATTGTATCATGTACTGTATCATCTTAAAAGGGTTGGATGGAAGATAAGGTTTAGCTAGCCTTAATCCCGCCTTTTAATAAAAGACCTTAATCAATCAATCAAATCATCTTCATATTTCACCCACTTATCGTCTCGATTAGCCACGTTGCAAAAATATGAGACGTTAAGCCCAAATATCTATCTATCTTTGCGTTTCGTGGATGGGGGAAATCCACAATAGGTCGTACCTTATCAGCGTCCACTCGAACACTATCAGCTAAGACAATGTGCCCTAGGTAATTTACTTCAGCTTGCAAGCATAGACATTTTTCAAGCTTTACAGTAATTCCTACATTACTGAGAGCCGTCAACACAGCATACAGGTGTTGTAAATGCGACTGTAAATAGGGCGACGCTATCAGAAGGTCATCTACATAAATGGTGACGTAACGTTTTATGTCTGTATTCAATATTTTATTAAGACAACGTGTCAGTCCTGCCACACTCGATTGCAACCCAAAGGGCACAACACAATATGTGTAAGAAATACCATTGTGTAGAAATGCAGTATATTTCCTGTCTTGTTAACGCAAGGGAAGTGGCCAGAAAGAGTTTGTTAAATCTAAAGTAGTGAAATACTTCATTCTTTGGAGTTTTTGCAAAGTCTCTTGTATGGGGGGTGGAGTATTGTTTTGTGGACACATACGACTATTCAACAAGCGTCCGTCTAACCAATGCGCACCGACCCATCTGGCTTTACGACGGTGACCATTGGGTTTATGTATGAGGACGGGGCAGCCTCTATTATATTCCATTCTAGCATCAGACGGACTTGGTCATCCATCGCCTGCCTCTTCGATAGTGGGATGGGGTGAGACTTTTGTAAAAATGGATCAGTGTACGACCAGGCACAACAGAGAAAAGTGCTTTATGTGTCAAAAGTAAACGCGTGATTTCCTGGGCCTCCATAGAATCCGCGGGTAAAGATTGAACGTTTTGTTTAGCTTTTGCACCGAACCCTGGGTCTCTTAGAGTTTCCTCTTTATCTAATGTGAATTGTTGATCAAAATTCATCTCATTGATCACAAGGGACAAGTGCTTTCCCACGTCCTGTGGGAAACAACTCAAGGATAAAGGAACGATCTGTTGTTCGGCCTGTTCTCCAATATACATAAGCCGGTCTAAAAAATTTAATTTCACCTTATTTTGAACAAGCCAATCGGACCCATAAATCATAGAAAGGTGAAGATTAGGGACTATTAAGAAGGTCATGTCGTAAACAGTATCTTGTATCGAAACTGGTAAGAAAGTTTGCGCATTTACACGCTGACTATTATTCATAAAAGCACCCGCTATCAAAATGCTGCGAGCGGGTAACAGTGGAAAGTTTGAAATTTGCAAAAGTTCCTTTCAATAACCGTTCAGAAATGCATGTAATTTCGCTACCAGTATAAAAAGAGCATTATCATGAAGATACCATTATATTATATTATATTATACTATATTATATTATATTATATTATATTATATTATATTATATTATATTATATTATATTATATTATATTATATTATATTATATTATATTATATTATATTATATTATATTATATTATATTATATTATATTATATTATATTATATTATATTATATTATATTATATTATATTATATTATATTATATTATATTATATTATATTATATTATATTATATTATATTATATTATATTATATTATATTATATTATATTATATTATATTATATTATATTATATTATATTATATTATATTATATTATATTATATTATATTATATATTATATAATTATTAATTATAATTCTTTCATTATATTATAAGTCCAACATGTTATGTTGGCAACGACGCTAACCGAGACGGTTAGTCGGCGAATATGAAACACGTCACGTGACATCAATCCAAGCCAGGGTTGAAACTGGAAAGTTGGAACCTCTATGCTGGAACTGTTTGTGGGACAAACGCCCATCAACCTGGGATATTACTCTTGCATTAAGTATTAAATTACTTCAATTACCTTTGACACTATCTTGTCTATCATAGACTCACTTGACACAGGAGTAGGTGTTACCATACCTCCGGGTAGAGCCAGACATGTCCTCGTTTTTACGCCCTGTCCGGGCGGCTTTTTCGAAATTATTAAATTGTCCGAATATTTCTCATTTTGTGTTTTTACTTCTTACAAACAAGAAGAGTCAAATTTGGCATAAATACAAACAATACTTTCCGCAATTGCTGTCTAAGCCAGCATCGTAATTGTAATCGGAATCGGGATCACAATCGTACATTTCTCATGCTAAATCATTACGACGAGACGACTTCATTGTGAACAGCGACATAACAACCATGTAAGCTAACTTTTTCACCCCCTCACTTCCTTTTTTTTCCGGATTACGATAAGAATCAGGACTTAAGGCCAGACCGTTCTTTGTCTAAAAACTAGAAACACATACATAGAATGTAATGGTTTTACTATTATAAGTCCGTGGTATAATTATTGTTGAGATAGATTCAATGGCGTAACCAGAGGGGGTGAACCACCTCTTATAAAAAGTGGGCAGTGACTTTTTATTATTCAATGAAGACAGTTATTTTTTTTTTAATATCAAAGCCATTAGTCTCGGTTAAAATAATAAAATAATACAAGTATTTATTATAAAATATTGTTTTATATAAGATACTGAAGTTTCTCTTATTTGTGATCAAAAGAAAACGTGTTGATAGAAATGTAGTAATTGTTTCAGTTGGCTGCTCTAAATTGCACAGATTTCCACCCAAATTACCATGGCGAAAAAAAAATCGGGGTGCCAGCCCGACCTACCCCACTTAGTGGCAGTGTTGCCTAGTATCTAGGTTGTTGTATCTAGTAACATTTTGTGTATCTTTTACCTGTATCCTCTTTAAAGTAGTATCTTAACATGTATCTAGGTATTTTATAGAAGTATCTGGAGTCAATTTAGATGCAGGATACTTTGTTTAATACTTGGCTAAAATAGGAAGACACGAGCAGGTATCATTTAAAAAAGAATTACTTATACAAAACTAGTTACCCAAGATTCAACAGACCCCACTACACAAAACTAAGCACAAAATGCACTCTATTGAGTGTTTTTGGATACTGTCATTTGAACGTTGCTTTCACTGTCAAGGTCTATGTTAATTAACAACATGCTTTTTGTCAATCTACATTCCAACTTATCCATGATACTATTACAAAGTGGTACAAATTCACCGCCGATTCCTACCTCCTTTATTTTATTTAAATCAGACCCAATAATCTTAGATTCATTTCAAGAAAATAGTTTTTAATTTGTTTAATAGTTTTCCAATATTATAACTCTTGTTGCTTCGACCCTCCCAAGGTACTGATTGGCTTATATTTTATGATTTGTCGGAGCATATTAAAAACAAATATCCTATAACAATATTATATTTTGGGCAGCTATCTAGCATTCGATTTCAATTCAATAATAAATGATTGTAACGTCAAGCAAGTGTTTGGTTCTATACTTTCATGTTGTTCATTATAGGCCTATCTTCCCTTCTTAATAAGTACCGTACTCGTATAAGACAATCTGCATATCTATTGATTGAACAATATTGTATTATTTACCACTGCTTTTAATTATTATCTATTAGGTAACTTTTAGCCAATCATTATTAAGAAATTAATACCTCTATTTTGTAACTAGTTTCTGTCAACCTGTACAATGCCAATGGGCCTAATTTATCGTTGAGAATTAAAAAAAGAGCTACATTATTATATTATTTATACAATTCAGATATATCTAGATTTATACATATCATTTTATTCAAAATACTAACTCTATATTAACTACAAAACAGTTTAAAGTATCTTGTATCCGGCAGGTACATGTAAATGTATCATGTAGTTGTATCGTTACGTAGGTACATTTCTAAAAAGGAATCTGTCTGGGTCTAGGTACATTTCCATCAGAGTATCTCAGCTGTATCTATATCTAGGTAGTTTTAAAAAGTATCGAGTGGCAAACACTGCTTATGGGTCGTCCCCCCTTTCCAAATTTCTGGATACGCCACTGCATATTGCATGGTGCATACACGGTGCGAATTGACGGGGGGGGAGGGGGATTTCCCCCCCCTGGTTATTTCATCCCTGGCTCTGTTTTACTGAAAGGTACTCCCACCGGGGATGGCTAAATCCCCACCTCTGGATTCCCATCTCATTTCATATCATATCAAGTGCCCTTATCTCATAACATTCATAAATAATGCGTCAATTTACACCTATATTCCTAGACTGGCTAAAATAAATATTCGTGTGAACTAGAAGTTAGGATACCCGTACTAAGGACTTTCATTTACGTCGCCAAGAACAAGTGGGTGAATGACAGTTACAACACTAATTTCAATAATATAGGAATAGGTTAAAACTACAAAGAAAAATTGGTGAAAGCTTAAAATACGAGAATAAAATATCTTCTAAATAATACCTCACATTGCTTTTAAGGCCATCTCGAGGGCAATAATACCCCAAAAAAGTTTGCTTTCGGCGGCTATTGCTTCGCCCCGACCCCTTTCTACCCACGCCCCTTTACCAAGCTGTCAGTTCGCACCCTGTACACACCAAAGGTATTGTCATATTGACAACTTCTTAAGTATCGTCAAAAACATAACTTACAAGTATAAGATTGTTCAATGAATAAAAGCAACACCTCTTGCTTAAACAAGCAAACACCTGTATAAGTAAATAAATAAACTAATTAATAATTTAATAAATTAATGAATAAATAATTAGATAAATGAATAAATAAATGAATGAATGAATGAATGAATTAATGAATGAATGAATTAATGAATGAGTGAATGAATAAATGAATGAATGAATGAATGAATGAATGAATGAATGAATAAATGAAGAGTAAGTAAGTAAATAAAGAATAAGTAATATAAGTAAAATAAGTAAATGAAGAATAAGTAGAATAAGCTAAATAAGTAAATGAGCAAATAAAGAATAAGTAAAACAAGTAAACAAGTTAACAAGTAAACAAGTAAACA